>JADBJO010001763.1:352500-360000 GCA_016801955.1 Conus betulinus
TGCCTCCAGAGCATTTGTCTGTGTGTCTGTCTGTCTATCTGCCTGTCTGTCACACACACACACACACACACACACACACACACACACACACACACACACACTCACACGCGCGCGCGCGCGCGAAACACACACACACACAAGCACGTAGAACGCGCGCGCGCGCGCGCACACGCACACACACACACACACACACTGCTTGTAGATGGATTTTACAATTGTTTGACAATATCAGTGGTGTGAAAAGAAAGAGCTTATGTTCTGTAGGTTTGAGAACAAAAAAAAAAAAAAAAACGTGGCAATTCTTCTTCCAAAAGTGTCCGTAAATCATTGAAAATAGCGACTTCAGTCCTTGTGTGTGTGTGTGTGTGTGTGTGTGAAAACAGTGAACCTACTGCAGGTCAAAGACGTGCAACATTTACCTCACGCTACGGAGCAGAAAAACGTCTATGCCAGTAGTCCGCTCGCAGGGAATGAGGCGGGCAGGCCAAGGGAAAGAACTGGGCCAAAGAGAGATGGCGAGGGAAAGGGTGTGGATTTCCTCCCCTCTCCTCTGCACATTCCTCGCATAGCGGAGTATTGCAACGTCCCTCACCACATTGTGGAAGGGGAAGAAGGTACGTTTTCTTTTCTTTTCTTTTTTCACAGCGCTCACCGCATCAAGATAAACCAGCGCGCTATCCTGTCAAAGAAACAAGAAAACAACCAGCAAAGATATTAATGGCTTTACATAAAATTAATTAAACAAAGTAAAAGCAGTAAGAAACTTGTAGTTATTTCCCTTGAACTTCGTCAATGGTGATCGAAGTTTTTTTTGTTTGTTTTTTTAATTGTCACATTTAGGACATTTTTTTTCTTTTAAGTACAATGGCATAGTTTTACTAAAACTAACCTAAACAAACGTATTTACCAAGGGAAAACTATTTGAGAAATGTTAACACTGTTATTACTCAAGAAATGATAAGAACTGAAAAATTGTCGAAAATTTTATTCACTTATTTATTTATTCATTTATCTATTTATTTACTTTCAGAAACGGTTTAAAAGAGATAAAAAAAAAAAAAAAAAAAAAACATCAGTCAGCCTGTGGCGACAAACTTGTCCTTAAAAACTTTAGCTGTAAGGACGTAAAACTCAGCCATTTCAGTTCAGCCAGCAGAACTTGAGAGAAAAAGAGCACATCTTCTCTCACCGTCCCCTCTCTAAGCCTACCTGTTTGTCACATTAAGTTGATTTCACTGTCAGGGACCCGGACTGGATCAAGGTGACGACTCGTGGATGCTCTTCTACTGTCAACTCCCTTCCTCATTTTTGCGCAGCTAAAAGTTATGACAGCTAACGTGGGGCCCGTCTCACGTCTCGTTTCTCGCGAAAGGAGCAAGAATTAACAAGTCCTTTACTACAAGAAATTAACTCTGATGCAACAAGACCTTCAACGGCCGAACACGACCCGTTCCGAGGTACTTGATACTGCTGCCGCAGCGGCAGAAGTGCTGGTTTTTGTAATTCTGTTCCTACCATTCACGCAACCTTCTTCCGGTTAGAGATAGTCGATGTCGCAGCTTTGAAATCTTGCGGGATGGTCCTGAACACAGGAAAATGTCCAGAAAGCCACCAGGGAGGGCTGCATTTAGGTTTGGTAAGAATCTGGGTAAAGCACTCGGTTTCGCGCTGCTTCCATTCCTTCCCTTCCATCCCTTCAAGTCGTAAAAAGCCATTAGCGTGTGCCACTGGCCGCCGTAAAGAAGAAGCAGTCTAGTGCCTGTGCATACAGGCCACTCCTTTTACACCTATTCTTATCTTTTAAAAGGCGAAGAAGCTCCGTGGTGCACTCCATGTGAATTTTCACGGATTATAAAACGCGTTCTCATCGAGTGTTGGGACTTGCATGATGGCAGAATTCAACATTTGACAGCAGACTCCACGAAAGTCTTGTTCAGAGATGTCCCACCTGATGTTGTTTGTGAGTTTCTGAAAGAGGGCAACGTTTTTTTCGTCTAATCTGGGATTTTACGCAAGAAAGATTGTAACGAAATTCCGCAATGGTTTGAATTTTTTTTTTTTTTAATAGAAAGTCCTTTTCCAGGTGTGTGTGTGTGTGTGTGTGTGTGTGTGTGTGTGTGTGAATACATTTTTGTGAGTTGACTTCAGCGAGGTAAATAGACGTATAACTTAATTAGTAGTTATGATAATAATAATAATAATAATAATAATAATAATAATAATAATAATATAATGATAATAACAATAATATAATAATATTGATAGTAATGAAAGTGATAATGATCATAATGATGATGATAATTGTGAATGATGATGATGATAATAACAATAATAATAATAACAATGATAGTAAAAATGATAATGACGATGATGATGATGAGGATAATCATAATGATAAAAAAACAACAACAACAACAACAACAACAACATAGAAAATGTGAAAAAGTAAAAAAAAAAAATCAAATGAAATAAGGGCAAGAAAATTGAAAAGTGACAATGTTAAGGGAATTACGCAGGAATCCAATCTCATTGCCAGACAGGGAACTCTTTGCCCACCTGGCTGCCAGTCAACCATCCCAAACCAGCACACCTGTCCATCCAGTCCACACCAGTCCACATGCACTCCCCGCGCCACACAACACCTCCACTGATGATCGACTTCGCTTATGTAGTTCATTTTTCTGTTTCCCCTTTTCTTTAACCCTTTATGTATTTTGTATATCAACATGTCATCATAAATGATTTGTGACTTATTCACTTATTGATTGTTATTCATGATTTGTGACTTACTCACTTATTTATTGTTATTCATCATTTGTGACTTATTCACTTATTGATTGTTATTCATCATTTGTGACTTATTCACTTATTGATTGTTTTTCATGATTTGTGACTTATTCATTTATGAATGTTATTCATCATTGCATTATTACTTACCTATTGGTTTAGTTACCTTTTATTGGTTTAGTTACCTTTTTGTACTCCCAGTTCTTACAGAGCAGGGAGTACTTTACAATGGGAACGGAGAAATGCTGTCTGTGTGTCTGTCTGTCTGTGTGTCTGTCCGTGGTCAAAATGTGTTCCACTCGCTCCAGACAAAACTTCCGGGCCGATCTTTTTGAAATTTTGTATGTATGTACATTATGGGTCACAGATGATGCCCGATGTTTTATTTTAGTAGAATAGCCGTTACTAACGGCTATAACGGTCCAAAACGGTTTTTCCTCCTGTATGAAATATCTCAGAAAGTACGCGCACGTTTTTGAGAGAGAAAAAAAATGTCCATAGACTCATGTCTATATGGATTTTTTTTTCTCTCCAAAACCGTGCGCGTTGTGGTCTCGAAACTTGGCGGATTTGGTGTTAGCGTTTATGGGCTATTCGGCACGTAGTGACACCTCCTTGATGAAACTGAACCTGAAACAAGAAAACCAATTGGCTGACGCGCATTGTGTGCCCGTTCTGTAACCTGTTTGTCCCATTCAGTGGGCGCGGTATGTCACTTTACTTTTGCCTCCCGCATGCCGAACTTTCAAAACAGTCACTTTGGCTGCCCCTCTTAGCGTTCCGTCGTCTTGGTGGCGTGAGTGTGGTACTGGGCAACTCTTCTTATCTCCCCCCCCCCCCCCCCCTCTCCAACCCCCCCCCCCCCCCCCCCACCACTTCCCCTCGCCGTCCTACTATTCCGGGGTCGGTTATCCACGTCTGCGATGTCACTGAAGGAGAACGGGAGGAAGGGGATGGGGTGAGTGGGGTTTGCCGATGTTGAAGCATGAATTGACCGCACCCGTATTTGCAAACATCATTAACAGCAGTAGAGCGGCAGCTACAGCAACATCATTGTTACGGTCGTGACGGAAACAGATTCCATTCAATTCATGTTGTTGATCGTCCGGCTGATCACGGGAGAGCACCCTCAGGCTGTCGATAGTAATGGAAAACATGAACAATGTCAGTAGCGCTGATAAGCAGTTCCAATTATAGTAATGCGGTTAAGGTAAGGTAAGGTAAGGTAAGGTAAGGTAAGGTTGCTTATAGCCCAGCTGACCGCATCAGAGCTGTTACCGCGCGTTGAAGTCAGCTCACAAGTCATTAATAATAAATCTCATTTACACAACCCTTTGAAATAGACCCTAAAAACACACCGGAAAATTTTCTTTGAAATCTGTCTTCCGTAAAATCTTAGATTAGCTGAAAAATGTTGATCTCTTTTCAGAAATTCAAAGATCACATCAGGTGGGACATCTCTCAACAAGGTTTTCATGGAGTCTGCTGTGAAAATGTTAATGTCTTACATCAAGCAAGTCCCGACACTCCAAAAGAACGTTTCACTGTGAGTGAGTAACACAGGTAGTGAGTGTTACCACCCAACAGGAGCTTAAAACAGCACTAGTAGTAGCGATACTAGCAACAGCAGCAGCAGCAGCAGTAGAAGAAGAAGAAGCAGTAGCTGCAGCTGCAAGCAGCAGTGGCAGTAGCATCAGACCAAATAGGATCAACGAACAGCATGAGCATGAAGCAACAGTACGTGTAGCGATTCCACGAACGTAGTCGTAGTGGTAATAGCACTGACAATATCAGCGACAAACACCTTGGCAAACGCAAGAGGGAAACTTCGTGTTTCTGAAATGTAGTTCAGTTCAAAATTTGAAAAGAAATTATGAGTGAGTTCGCCAGACAACGAGCAGTCACTTATCTTCTCAACTTAGGCGCGAGATGGGCCCTTCTTGCGCCGATTGGAGAGGATAGGTGATTGCTTGTTGTTCGTTTCACATTGTCGTGACTGTTGTTTTTATCTTGCCTGAAGAAGACTTAAGAGGGCGAAACGCGTCGTGTTTCGTCTTGTAAGTTGTCTGTCCCTGTTGTTTGGCGGACTCACTAGTCATTTTTTAAAAAGTTGTTTCAGTTTCCGCCCGCAGTCACGTTAGTGCCTCAAAAGTTGAAGTCATTCGCGAATAGTAGTCTACTTTTATCAGTTGAGCCGTCTTTGTCGTCGTCGTCCTCATGCCAGAGACAAGGGCGGTAAGTCCTGTATGTCTCAATAGAATAATCACCCACACCCCAGGCCGAGCATATCCAGTGATGACCAGTGAACAAGCCATCCATCTTCCAAGAAAGAAGCACTTTTAAACTATAATGTACCTTTTTTAAATTTGTGAACACTGGAATTATTTACGCAACGAGCTTTGTAAGTTTCTCGTGTCTGCGCGTTTTCATGCAACATGAGCCAGTCAGGTACGTGCAACTTACGGCTATGTGAACTTTGAGCCGTGTGCACTTTACACAAGTGAACTGTAAAGTACGTGCACTTTGGGTTTGGGGAACATTGAGAAATGTGCATTTTGGGGCTTCGTGAACATGTATCCACATGCACTTAAGGGATTCGTGAACACACATCAATGTGTGCGTTACAGCTTCATGAACATGCATCTGTTTTTACTTTGGGGCTGTGTGAAAACTGAACACCATGCGGACCCTATTGTTGTTGTTGCAGGTGAGGCCCCGAAAGACTACGTCCTCAGGTCGGTGTACGCCATCCTCCTCCACGGAGACAGCGCCCCCAGGGCCTCTTTCCTGGATCTCCCGCCCTCCTCCTCCAACTGCACCATGGAAGCCGAAGCTCTCCGCCCCTTCCCCCAGCTCCGTCACTTCCTGGCCGACATGGCGGCGCAGAGCGGCAGCAGCAGCAGCCAGGCAGCGAGTTCTCCAACTGGGCCCTGCACCCGCAGCACAAGCACTGCGGCAGCTCTCAGCTGACGAGCCAAGGCACCTTGCAGCACCTGCTCCTAGGCCTGGCCCTCAAGGAGAAGTACGTCCACCAGCGGAACCTCTTCGGCGGAGAGGGAAGAGTTCTCTCCAGCCAGGCATCTCCACCTCCGCTCCACGCAGGTCTCCAGGACCTACCAGAGCGCCATCGCTCTCCTCTACGCCTTCCTGCCGCGTTTCAACATCACCGAGCTCGACCTGCGCGTGGCCGGCAGCGCGCTCTTCTGCGACTCCTCCGCCGTGGTGCCCGCGGAGTGCTGCAAGAGTCTGCACCGGCTGCAGCAGAAGATGGACCAGGAGCACGCCAGACGCCACGGCGGGAGGGGGAGGAAGACCACGGCGGTGCTGCCCCCCGTGCTGCGAGCCTTGGCCGAGGTGCTGGACATCAGGTTGGCTCAGTTTCCAGACTCCAGCGTCCTCGCCGACGTGCTCCTGAGCTACGCATGTCACGGATCGCCTTTGCCTTTGCGGGAAGGACGGCACGTGCGTCACCAGCGCCATGCTGAGAGACCTTCTCAGCCTGGTGGACGAGGAGGCGGAGGCGGAGATCCGGGACATGGGCGTGGACCGTCGCAGCCGACTCCTCACCCACCCGCTCCTCCTAGACGTCCTCAGCAGCATGCGCCGGGTCTCCCACGGCCGGTCCCCGGTCCGCTTCACGCTGTACTCGGGTCACGACCTGACCTTGACCTCCCTGCTGCAGGCGCTGGGCGTGCGAGAAGGGAAGCAACCCAGGCAGGCGTCGCGGCTGATCCTGGAGCTGTACAGCAAGGGGGGAGCAGGGGGAGGCGAGGGGGGGGGACCACCACCACCACCACCACCACCACCACGTGCGCGTGGTTCGGGACGGTCGGGACGTGACGACCTTGGTGAGGTTCTGCCGGGGCCGCACGGTGGGCGGACTGTGTCGTCTGAAGGAGCTGGAGATGTTCGTCTCCAGGGAGAACGTTCAGGTCCTCGCCGCCACTGATCCTCAGGGCGTGGCTGCCTTCTGTCACACACACAAACAGATTGGGCTTTGACAAACACGAGAATGAAGAAGAAGAAGAAAAAAAAGAAGAAGAACGAAAGAAGAAGAAGAAGAAGGTAAAGAAGGAAGAGGAGGAGGAGGAGGCGGGGAACAAGAAGAAAAAGATGATAATGAAAAGCAAGAGGAGGAAAAAAAGAAGATGAAGGAGAATAGCAGAAGAAAAAGAATAGATTTATAAGAAGATAGGAGGAGAAGAATAGATTTAGAGAAATAGAAGAAGAGAAGAGTGAGAAGAAGAACAAGAAGCAGAAGAAGAAGAAGAAGAGAAGATGAAGAAGAAGGAAAAAGAAGAAGAAGAAGAAGAACGAAAAGAAGAAGAGAAGAAGAAGAAGAGAAAACGAAAAAAAAAAAAGAAAAGACAGGAGGAGAAGAAGCAGGAGGAGGAGGAGGAGAAAAGGAAGAAGAGTATGACAAAGAGAGAGAGAAGAAGAAGAAGAAGAAAAAGAAGAAATACAGATGGACCAGACGACTCACGTGGTGAGATTTGTCGGCTGATGTGAACTTATTTCCGGTGAAAGTCGGCAGGCGCTAGTTTAATTTCACATTGGGGTGACTGCAGACGGAACTTGAAGCCTTGAAACATAAAGAGAAAAAGCGCACACACACACACACACACACACACACACACACACACACAGAGAGAGAGAGAGAGAGAGAGAAAAAAAAAAATCAAATACTGAACCGCCAAACGAATAAACCAACAT
>JADBJO010001763.1:362500-367500 GCA_016801955.1 Conus betulinus
GGAGGAAAGATGTTGAACAAAATGTCGGTGTATTTTTAGAAGGCGTGTTTTAAAGAGTTTTGTGAATGAGTTTTTTTTTTTGTTTTGTTTTGTTTTGTTTTTTTTTGGTCTTTTTTTTTTTTTTTTTTTTTTATTAGGTTTTTTGATGACTTCTGAGTTGACTTCAACGCGGTGATACTCCTGATATGGCCCTTTGCGGTCGGCTGGGCTCTGAGCATCATTACCTTACCTTAACGTAAGTCTTTCTTTTAAAGTCAAATGATTTCAACGGACAGACTGTGACGTTTGCTCCACTTCCTGGTTGGAAACTGAAGGCATCGGAGCAGGGTTTCATTATTGCATCGTTGCTGCATTATATTGTTGTCGCATTATTGATGCTGCTTTGTTGCATTGTTGTTGCTGCATTGTTGCATTATTGTTGCTGCATTGTTGCATCATTGTTGCTGCATTGTGCATTATTGTTGCAGCATTGTTGCATCATTGTTGCATTATTGTTGCTGCATTGTTATTGTTGCATTGTTGCATTATTGTTGTTGCATTATTGTTGCTGCATTGTTGCATTATTGTTATTACATTATCATTGCTGCATTGCCTTGTGTTAATCAGATGATGAGCCGTTTCATTTCGTGCAGTGTTGTCAGTGTTCTAAACAGCAGATTTTGTGAAGTGTTTCGTGCGTGTTTGAAAAGGCGTTGTTCATTTCAGAGTTGATCAGTCAAATGAAAGATTACTATTGTGTTAACGTACGTGCAGATGAGTGCTTGTGACAAGTATACGTATCATATTTTCTTTTCTTTCTTTCTTTCCTTTTTTTTCCCCCTTGTGTTCTCTTTTCATTATAGGTCCTACTTTTTTTTTCTTTCTTCATTTCCTTTTGGTTTCACACACACACACACACACACACACACCAGCTACTCCAGATTCGGTTTTGGAACACGAAGACTGACCTGAAATAATCGTTTTCGGTGGTAGTTGGACTTGCATCCTTCATTACAAAAATAAAATAAAATAAAATAAAATAAAATGAAATAATGAAAAAAAGAAAGAAACAAAAAGGTCCCTGCACCTCTCTGCCCTTTCTCCTGCCACAGTTTTTCGTCTGCTGACCTTCTACAGCCAACACTCTGCATCGTACAAAACAAAATGTAAGAGCGACAGGGTTGTTTCCCTTGCCCATTGGTGAGAAAATCCAAATGGTTTAGAGTGCAAGGGTTGTTTCCCTTGCCCATTTCTGAGAAAATCCAAATGGTTTAGCGTGCAAGGCTTGTAATTTACGATCCTTTCATGATATAGTCACCATTCCAATCGCGCAGTAGGCTGGTCTGCAGCTGCTAACCGATTCTGAGTAAAGTATGATGCTTTTCCCGCAACATTCGGAAATCAGCTAGTCACTGGAACGTTGGTTTAAAAACTTTGGAAGTGGTAATACACAATATTACATGATTGCATGGACAAAATGATCAGAGACAACCCAGACGATGACAGATGTGGCCACTGTGTCTCTCACTGTGTCTCTGAAACAAAGTTGAAAAGAAAAAAAAAGCCACAAAGTATAAACAGAGATTTTTACACACCTCTGATCTATGAAAAGCAAAGTGAAAAAGCGGACTAAAGAAAAGATACTGTGCGATAGAAAATTCTGTTCTGTATAAGTGTTCTTAAAAAAGAAACCGTACAAAAAATTGCCTTTTTTTAGCTGCACTTAGTAGATTTCACTAAAGTTAAAAAAAATCATGCGCCAACCATTGAATTCATATGAATCTGTGAACTCTTCTCTCAAGGAGAGAAGTACGATAGTTTTTTTTGTATATTCTTTTAAAAGATATGGCCAAAAATGTTAAACAAGTCTCCTAATGTAAAGAAAATATCTTGAATTTCATTCTCGTGGATGAGTCAGACATGCGAAAGAGAACGCGATTAAAAAGCACATCATTTATTGGAAAGGGTAAAATGTAGTCAATGTACATAGCAACAATTTACACACACTTGAACTCTGCATGGATTTTGTCACGCATCAAGTTTGTCGGCGACGACTAGAATATTGAATTGCACCTTGATTTGTTAACTGGTCAGTTTTTTTATATGGTCCAGCTGTTTCAAATTTTCTGTTTTCTTTACCGCTGTTTAAGATGAAGTGTCAACTTGGAGCTGGGCTCTGTCTATGCGGTGTTGATGCAACCCGTGCAGCACGTGCTATGACAGTGAACTGTCTGCTTTTAGCGATGTGCACAGCACATAAGCTTTAAATCCCATCTCACGTGACCCCATCCTCTGTCCAATCAACTGGCAGCGATTTGCAGTTTTCCTTATCTATCCCCTTACCATGAACTCGTCCATCGGGTTGGGTTGACCTACTGGGGGAAGACAGCGATGCGATGGGTGATGAAAGAACTGAGACACACACACACACACACACACACACAAGCGTAAAGTGAATAAGGGGGGCACACAGACTGCACTTCCATAAACGAAGCAAGTCCGGAGAGTTCACCGCTGTCCACTTCTACTGGCCCTTCTGAACCCTCGTTGGTTGTTGGGACACCTTCGCTGGCCGGAATTGTTTTGTTTTTGTACTCCCAGTTGTTATAGAACAGGGAGTACTTTACAATGGGAACAAAGAAATGCTGTCTGTTTGTCTGTCCGTGGTCAAAATGTGCTCCACCCGCTCCAGACAGAACTTGTGGGCCGAGCTTTCTGAAAATTTGGAGGTATGTTCATTATGGGTCAGGAATGATGCTCGATGTTTGATTTGACCGGGAATAGCCGTTACTAACGGGCATAAATGATAATTAACACAAAATCAAGCCCGATAACGGAAATAACCACCACGCTGTCGACTTCGTGCAATAACGGTTTATAATTTTACGTGTGTAACCAGATCTTATCAGCTCCTCGGTAATACAGTGGTTAGTGTCCCCCACCTGTCACGCGGAAGACCGGAGCAACATTTTTTCTGTTCTCTTACATACAAATGTTTTACCACGGAACTGGGAGAACGTTCATATGCTTTGCATTTTGTTTTTGTTTTTTGTTTCTTTACTGTGAAGTGGCGAGCGCCCGAGAGTCAACCGTTTCAGGATGTCGTTGCGAGAGGAAAAGTCACTCGTTCACCAACACACAAACCCGGGATCAGATATCCCGTTACTCCTGAAAAGTTCGTGAGAACCAGTGCTTGTGTCTCGAGCGTCGCCGAATGGGAGGGAGCAAGCGCTCCAAGGGGGGGGGGGGGGGGGGGGGAACCATGTAAAGCCGATGGTGGTGAACACGCATAGACCACATCTCGTACATACCATTCATCCTGCGCGCTGATAAATGTCGGAGTGAAGAACGACTGAGCGCGGGGGCAGGGACAGCGTCCCACTACACTGGAAAGAAGGGGCATCGCCCACTGGGAGTAGATCGCCAGGAGAGAAGCGAGGGACGCCCTCTGGTTCGTTGTTAGCATCACCCAGTTTCACCGACTGTGTGAGGTAAGTTAGACAAAAACATCGGGGCTTGGGCAGGAAGAAGGGATGGAATGGGAGGGGACAGGGGGGGGGGGGGGGGGGAGGAGGGAGGGTGTCGTGTCAGTTTTACTTGTTCTCTGAAGAACCTACTTTTTTTTTTTCATCTTTAATGTTGACGAAGACCAAATGCCGAAGACACGCCATTTTGGAAGAGTTGTATCTGTCTCTCCTGTCTGTGGCATACACAGCCCTGTAACAGAGGAAGAAGGAGAGTCAAAGGAGTAAAATACTTTTTTTTAAAAAATGGATCGTTTTTGAAGAGTTCTCTCTCTCCTCTCCTTCACATACCTAAACCGGTGATCATCCCTAGAAAATGGATCGTTTTTGAAGAGTTCTCTCTCTCTCCTCTCCTTCACATACCTATCCCGGTGATCATCCCTAGAAAATGGATCGTTTTTGAAGAGTTTCTCTCTCTCTCCTCTCCTTCACATACCTAAAACGGTGATCATCCCTAGAAAATGGATCGTTTTTGAAGAGTTCTCTCTCTCCTCTCCTTCACATACCTAAACCGGTGATCATCCCTAGAAAATGGATCGCTTTTGAAGAGAGTTCTCTCTCTCCTCTCCTTCACATACCTAAAACGGTGATAATCCCTAGAAAATGGATCGTTTTTGAAGAGTTCTCTCTCTCCTCTCCTTCACATACCTAAACCGGTGATCATCCCTAGAAAATGGATCGCTTTTGAAGAGTTCTCTCTCTCCTCTCCTTCACATACCTAAACCGGTGATAATCCCTAGAAAATGGATCGCTTTTGAAGAGTTCTCTCTCTCCTCTCCTTCACATACCTATCCCGGTGATAATCCCTAGAAAATGGATCGCTTTTGAAGAGTTCTCTCTCTCCTCTCCTTCACATACCTAAACCGGTGATAATCCCTAGAAAATGGATCGCTTTTGAAGAGTTCTCTCTCTCCTCTCCTTCACATACCTAAACCGGTGATAATCCCTAGAAAATGGATCGCTTTTGAAGAGTTCTCTCTCTCTCCTCTCCTTCACATATCTAAAACGGTGATAATCCCTAGAAAATGGATCGCTTTTGAAGAGTTCCTCTCTCTCCTCTCCTTCACATACCTAAACCGGTGATCATCCCTAGAAAATGGATCGCTTTTGAAGAGTTCTCTCTCTCCGCTCCTTCACATACCTAAACCGGTGATCATCCCTAGAAAATGGATCGCGCTTTTGAAGAGTTCTCTCTCTCTCTCCTCTCCTTCACATACCTAAACCGGTGATCATCCCTAGAAAATGGATCGCTTTTGAAGAGTTCTCTCTCTCCTCTCCTTCACATACCTAAACCGGTGATCATCCCTAGAAAATGGGATCGCTTTGAAGAGTTCTCTCTCTCTCCGCTCCTTCACATACCTAAACCGGTGATCATCCCTAAAGGAAAATGGATCGCTTTTGAAGAGTTTCTCTCTCTCTCCTCTCCTTCACATACCTAAAACGGTGATCATCCCTAGAAAATGGATCGTTTTTGAAGAGTTCTCTCTCTCCTCTCCT
>JADBJO010001764.1:0-10000 GCA_016801955.1 Conus betulinus
ACGCGAAAGTCTTTAAGATTGCAAGGCAAGCCTCCAGGACTTTTCAGGCCAGAGGCACTGAAAGGATTCTTTTCCGTACGTTGCTACCGGACAGCAGGCATATAAATAGTGTTCCTCGGATGTCGCGGATTGTTGGTTTAAGTATCGTTCGGATTATTTCCTTCTGGTTTCCGCAAAGACGTAAGTTCTGAGAAGTTGGAAGACATACATTTTCCGCTGGTCACGCTGGAGCACAGTAAAGCAAAATAGTGTCGTTCGGACATCGCAGATCGTTCTTCTTCGTTTCCGCCAGAAGAAAAAAAGTTCTGAAGAGCGCCGAACATACATTTTCCTCTGTGCGCGTGGATTAGTTGGGAGAGCAGGCTTCGTCGAGACAATTTGAGGCTTGCGTGACATCAGTTGCTGCTGAAGTAAAAGTTTAGGATGGAGGTAAGGTAACCTGAGGGAAAGTACTTGTGCATGGATTTACAGGACATATCACCCACATACAAAGCGATCAGACTGACCGAGAGCGTGTCTAGAGAGAGAGAGAGAGGGAGGGGGGGGGGGGAGGGCGGGCAGGCAGGCAGGCAAACAAGCAGACAAATAGATGAAAGGACAGTGTCACATGACGGGTCTCTGCACCCACATTCACATGCAAAGACAATCATGCGTCCCGCACGCAATCACACATCTGACTCTCCTTCTGTCATTAAGCAGTTGAAAATACTATTTAAATTCTTCCCTGGAAAAAAAAACATGAAAATTATTTTTCCTTTCTTTTTGTGCCTTGCTCTTTTGGCGTGCAGGGGTTTTAATCTCTCATTTTTTTTTCTCTTTGGCTAACACACACACACACACACACACACACACACACACACACACACACACACTCACACACACACACAACACACACACACAACAATATATATATATATATATATATTATATATATATATGGGGGTAGAATTTTGAAATGATTTCGATTACGAGCAATAAACGATAATTGTTTATTGCTCTAAATTATTTAGAATGTTAGAATCGCGAAAATTAAAAAAAAAAAAGCTTGTATTGAAAGTTATCAAAATTTGTTCACGCATCTCATGCTCAAACTAGAATCAGCAATGACTGGTTTTTTTAACTTTCTCTTTCTTTTCTTTCTTCTTGTCTGCTGCCTTCGCCAAATGTGCCAGGCAATCTACTGTTTCCCCAAGAGCTCCCCGGCAAATCCAGTGTCGCGTGAAATCTGGGAACGTGATATCTGGGAAGGCTTCCAGATATCACAGACTTTTTCGGGAACGCGTTCCCAAAATGTACTGTGATATCTGGAAGGCCCGTGATACCTCGGAGCATAGTCTTTCAGCGTACAGAAAGGCAGAGACTGAGAGAGAGAGAGAGAGAGAGAGAGAGAGAGAGAGAGAGAGAGAGAGAGAGAGAGAGAGAGAGAGAGAGAGAGTATGTGCGTGTCCTATCCTATCTTTGCAGGCTGTTTCTGACATTCTTTCTGAATGAAATTTGTCAGGAAGAAAAAATGTTTCGATGAGTTAAATCAAGCACCCATTCCTTTCAGAAACAGAAGACTTATGAATAAGAGTTAATTCGAGCGCCTATCTCCTTAGGGGATGTATGTGCAGCAGCTGACTGCTGGTGATTTGAAATTGGATTGGAGTTCATGAAGAGAAGCAGTGCTTTGAAAAAAAAAGATACTTGCGATTCGATAGAACAGAAAGGCAATGGTGATGAGAGTGAAAACCACTATTCCCATGATGACAACCCATGCATTTGTCTCAACAGGTGAGATTATGACGGCACAAAGGACATTAAAGAAGCCTTGAATGGGATGGCGGTGATGGTGATGGTGATGGAATCATCATGTGAGATGGTCAGAAGTGCATGTGTACCGGATTCGTTTATGGATTGTAGAAGAAAGCTGTTTAATACTTTGTTCGATAGAGGCGTGCTCCCTGAAATGTGGACGAAACCAATTGTTCTCCCATTATGTAGAGATGATGGCCCGCAGGATGATCGATTACTTAAAGACAGAAGTCTGCTTGCAGTTTGCCGGTCATCCGTAATTGCGCATCGGCCCAGTGTCGGCTGCTACAATCCTCGACAGCGAGCTGATCACGGGTAAACAGATTTCGTCTTATGACGTGATCAGATCGTCGACATGTTGACAGAATATCACACACACACACACACACACACACACACACACACACACACACACACACACACAACACACACACACACACACACACACACACACACACGCACACACGCACGCACACACTCATACACGCGGACACACACACACACACACACACACACACACACACACACACACACACACAACCAACGGGAGTGGGGGGGAGGAGAGAGAGAGAGAGAGAGAGAGAGAGAGAGAGAGCGTACTAATGTGATTGGCAGAACACAGGATATACAGAGCTCTACGTCTGTTTTAGCTCTGTGCATTTGGAAACTGTTTGTGACTGTAATGATGGTGGATGTATACATTGCTTCGGCCTGGCTTACATTAGACCGATGTAGTACGTTCTGATGCTCCGGCATCTGGTCGTAGCTCAGAATGAGTAAAAAAAATCAGAAATATTTGCTTCTGTCCTTGAATAATTAGATTGTATTGCTGCCGTCTGTTCTGTTCACTCTGAAATAATGTCGCTGCTTGTGATTTTCAGAACAGACTTTCTGTGCCCACACGAATGGCATACAATCATATCAGGAGATTCCAAAACTGATTTCTCAACTTTCTACCACACAGACAGTACAAATAAAAGTCGACACCATGATCAGAAATAAAACATCATTAGGCTGACCGTCCTAGCAAGAAAAAACTCTCTCCGAAAACAGCTGGATCGTCCATATCAAGGAATGTAACAGTGACGTTACACACTGCCCTCGGTACTGTCAGGACAACAAATGCAGCACTTAAAATGATCACGGGCACTGCTGAGGAAGACAGCTTCCCTCGTCTGGATTCCAGACTGCCTCGTACAGGAAGACGACGGCCTGTGCTGACAGTTCTGACATGCTTCCAGAGGAGAACACTGCTGCTGACGACCATCAGGATAAAAGGTAGAACACAGCCTTCAGCCAAGTACATCCATGGCCAGACCATGTCAAAGAACCATTTGTATGCTTCCGTGTTAGTGTCACAGCAGTAACAGTTCTCTACATCCCGATCGAATCCATAGAGAGTGTGACAGTGGATCAGAGTGATAACAACAATTAATGTTCCGGCAGCAGCACGTGACTTTGCCTTCGTCCACAAGGCATTGACACGATGTGGCCACAGGAGAGAAACTGCTCTTAACACAATCAGTGCCGCAAGCGTCCATGGAGACAAAACTGACGTCGTGATTACGATCAGTTTATTCGTTTTACACAGCCAGGAACTCTGGTCTTCTATTTTCGGCACATTAAACACAGTAGTGAGCCACATTGGTAGCGGCAGTGATATCAAATTTAACTGGTCAGACCAAGCCAGAACTTGAAACAAAACACTCACACTTGATGCAGGAAGACGATGCATGATCACAATGAGAATAAAATTTCCGAAACATTCCCAAACACTAGCATGATAGGCATACACCATTTGGAAATCTGTGCGGAGGTATGTATAAATGGTTCGTACAAATCACGCCGTACATCCTCATTCCATTTCCATTCAGGAGTGGTTTCAGTCATATTAGTTCAGTTCAAGAGATGTTGGAGTGTTTTATTTCACGGTGAAGAAGACAGTCTTCCTATGTCACATTTGGCGGGGAGTGCACCAGGGCTGATAACAGGTCTGTAGGGAAGGTCGAGCTGCCAGCACTGAAACACATCATTAGAATTATGTGGAATGAGAAAAAGACACTGACCACGCAAAATAAGAGACAGAGCCAGAGAGAGAGCCAGAGAGAGAGAGACAGACAGACAGACAGACAGACAGGCAGAGACAGAAGAGTGAGAGGAAGGGAGGGAGAAAGAGAGAGAAGGGGGGGGGGAGAGCAAGAGAGAGGGAGAGAGAGAGAGAGAGAGAGAGAGAGAGAGAGAGAGAGAGAATAAAAGAAGTAGGCATAGTACACGCACACACGCGCGCGCGCGCGCGTGCGCGCGCACAGACAGACGCACACGCACATACGCACGCACGCACGCACACAAACATTATCTCTTTGCATCTCTTTGTCTCTCCCTCTCTCTCTAACTTTCTCTCTCTTGCTCGCTCTCTCCCTCCCTCCCGTACTCATCTCTCTTGCTCCTAGTAAATTAACAACTAAAACGAGAGAGAGAGAGAGAGACACCGAGATGTGTGTGATAGCGGTGTTTGAAGTGGTCTGGATATTTTTTTTCTTTTCCTTCTTGTCTTTGAGTTGTCCTAAATGGCACAGAAGCTGCAGGTTGTTTACTGTCTGTCCCAGCCATGATCGTTTATGTTGGGCGAGTGCCTTTTGCTTCGTTGACTGCGGCATGTACTGAGTTTGGGGGATTTTCGAGTGCTCTGAAATATGCCTTCACCTGTTCTAGTTTGTGTCTTGCCTGCATTGAAGGAAAGTCTAGCAGGTATCACAGAGTTTCAGCTGATGTATCCTTCGTGGTTTGCAAGATCAGTCTCATTGTTTTATTTTGAATACTTTCAAATTTAAGGAGATTGCTCTTGGACAGTGTTGTAAGCCCTTATGCATAATCAACCGCAATAAGAGCAAGTGCGTGATGAAGTCGGTAGAGATGGCGCTGTTCAGTGTCTTTAGGTCCCATTGCTTTCATGGCAGACAGGACCTCTTTGCATTTAAGAGCAATATTCTCAAACATGTTTTCTGAAAGCAAGCATTCAGTTAAATCATATACCCAGACAGCGTAGGTTGTCAGTTCTTTTAATTGACATTCCATTGAAGGGCGGAGAAAGATGAAAAAATAACAGAGAATTTCTGCAGTTTCATAAAACGAATCGTGAGAAAGCAGATGAAAAAGATAGTTGACAAACAGGAGAAGGTACTGAAGATTCAATACTCACGGAAATAGAGGTAATTGCATAATTATATGAAGAGCTGTGTAAATGTAGAGATCTGGAAGAATGTGAACTTGAGGATCTGGCAAAAAAAAAATCAACATCGTCAGAAGAAGCAGCTGTTTCACTGGGAAGTGACATAAAATAACATGCAGTTTCTTG
Organism: Conus betulinus; assembly: GCA_016801955.1. Lineage (NCBI taxonomy): Eukaryota > Metazoa > Mollusca > Gastropoda > Neogastropoda > Conidae > Conus > Conus betulinus. Next base: position 5,150 of record JADBJO010001764.1, read on the forward strand.
TGTAATATAAACAAAAAAAAAATGAAGATATATATAGACGGTATCATTGCCAGTTATTCCCTCCACACTGATATACTTATCGGTTTTTTGTTTTGTTTTGTGTTGTTTTTTAAGAATATTGTTATCTTCAGAGCAATATAATTTTCAGAAAAGACTTTCTCTGTCCAAGTGAAAGAGGCTAAATCATATGATTCGATTCCAAAATTGAGTTCTCAGCATTCTACCTGTTAGGAAATACAAATAAAAGTTGACAGCACTGTTAGATGCCAACAGGATGGAGCTGACCGCTTCAAAAACAAACAGGTATTTTCCGTTAAGAATCGGGTCGTCCATATCGATATATGCATATGTAACATTATATACAGTTCTCGGTGCTGTCAGGACAAGAAATGCGGCACTTAAAGAGATCAGGGTCATTGTCAATGAAGACACCTTCTCTTGTCTGGATTCCTGAGTGGTTTGTTGGAGAGAAAAGACGGCCGTCAGGACTGACAGAACTGACAAGTGTCCACAGTAGAACACTGTTGCTGATGACAATCAAGATGAAAGGTAAACAGGAGCGTAAAGTTAAGTCTACCCAAGACCAGACCATGTCGAAAAAACCACAGATATAATTCAGAAGCATGTTGATTACATTCATATTGGTCTTCGTCAAAATCAAATCCATAGAGAATGTGACAGTGGATCAGAGAGATAAAGACGATCAATAAACCAGCAAGAGCTCGTGACTTTGTCTTCGTCCACACAGCACTGACATGATGTGGCCACAACACAGAAGCTGCTCTTTGCATGGTGAGTGCCACAAGCACCCATGGGGACAAAACTCCTGTGGTGATTTCCATGAAATGGCACACTTTGCAAGGCCAGGAACCCTGGTCGCCAATATCCGGGACTTCGAATTCAATGTGGAGCCATACCATTAGTGGGTTTAGTATCAAATACAACTGGTCAGACCAAGCTAGAGCTTGGAGCAAAACACTCAAATTGGATGTCGTAAGCCGATGCATGATCAGAATAATCATGCCATTTCCAAAGATTCCAAAGCACAGCACAATAGGTAACCCAACTTTCAAGATCATCTCTGCGGTAATTACAAAATGGTCCGTATAATTCATCCCATACATCATCATCCCATTCCCATTCCGGACTGTACTCAGACATCCTGATTTTGCTCAGTGGTGTTGAAGGTTATCTGGTACCTCAGTTTACACCGAAGACTGCCTCCTCAATGTCCAATTTGCGAGGAGAGGGCAAGAAGGTGGATGATAGTCCAGTGTGCGATGAGGATCAAGCTGCCAGTTTTGGAAAATGTCATCGGACCTTCATCTTTTACAGCACGACTTTCTCTCGACACGGTGGCCATAAAATGTCTCACAATTTGCAAAACATGGAACAACTCACAAGCCAAAATGACAGAGAGAGAGAGAGAGAGAGAGAGAGAGAGATTGAGAGGAGAGATTGAGGGAGAGAGAGAGAGAGAGAGAGAGAGAGAGAGAGAGAGAGAGAAGAAGGGGAGGAAATGTGTGGGGGAGGTGGTGATGAGGGTGGGAGTGGTGGGGTAGTGGTGGTGGTGATGATGGTGGTGGTGGTGGTGTTGGGTGTGTGTGTGTGTGTGTGTGTGTGCGCTTGCTTGCTTGCTTGCTTGCTGTGTGTGTGTACTTGAGAAAGAGGGATGCTTTCATTTGAAGGGCAACATCCACTTTTAAAGGGGGCATTGCGCGTATACTTGATTCAAAATCTATTGACACAGCGTCAGATTGAAAGATGAAGCAGTTATTAAATGTGTAGTATGCACGATTATTGAAATTGATTTTTTGTTCAATTTGGTATCAGTGAGCTTCATGAATACGCATTCTGGTCAACAATATGAAAAGGTGTTCATACCCAGCAGTTTCTTACTTGCGTCACAAACAAATATTCAGGGAAAAAAACATTTTTTCCCTTCTTTCATCGGTGGTCCTCATGTGCAAGTTTTGTCACAAACCCCAAGCGAAGTTTGTTCGTAGGTAAAAATGAAGAAAATAGGACACAGAACAGAACATGAATTTATTTCGCTGTGTTGGCAATCGATTAATCGTTTTCACAACAAGAGCTTTAACAATAACCACAATATCACATCACAAACAAATGGGGATAAATCTTGCACCGAAACTGAAAATCAAGAACACGAAAACAGCGAGGGTATAAACGCATAAAGAAAAAATGCGCTCAAAAGGGTGATTTTAGAAGAAAGGGTGTCAATACAGATGCAAAGTTTAGTCGAGCAGCTTAAACGGAAGATCGCATGATGCCAAGAGTGCATGCAGTTCTGTGGAGTGTGTGCTTTCCCTTTAGATCTGCGGTTATCAGTCGACCAGTCTGAGAAGGACATCTAGTTTGTCAGGAACGAAATGCTGATTGGTTCTTGAAGTTTGCCTTCCATATTTGTGATCATGGAGTGAAACCCGAAGAAACCCGTGCAAGTCAATCTGAAGCGGGCATGACAATAACAAGCAAGCGTTTGTCGAATGTCAGTTTTGTTTCCAGCCATCACAACTAGAAATATCGCCCGAAGAGACTGACGAAAGGCCAGATCATTGTTATGCGAAGTTTATTTACAGGAAGAGGGTCGGGGAACTAGAAGCGGCCAGCCCTTGTTCCCCACCAAAAATCCAAGCAAAACACCAACTTTGTGATTCAAATTACCGCCGCTTGTCGGCATATTCATTATCACGTGACCATGCCTTGAAGTGTCCAGTTCCATGTTCGAACCATCTTCGACACAGAAGTGGTCAAGGTTGAAAGAAAAAAAATTAGAATAAAAGAGTACCACACACTGACGAAACAATCCTGACCATCTTTGCGTGTGAAAATCACCAGAACTTTTTTTGGGTATGAAATTCTAAAACACATTTTATTTAGGAGCATGAAAAGTTATAAATTTAAATGAAATCTTGAACGACGACGACAACAACAACAACAACAACAAAAGTGATAATAAGAATGGTAATAATAATAACAATAATAATGATAACATAATGATAATATAACAACAATAATAATAATAATGATAATGATGATGATGATGATGATGATGATGATGATGATGATAAGAATGCAACAACTACTGCCACTACTACTACCACTGCTATTACTACTACTACTGTTGCTGCTGCTGCTGCTGCTGTAGTACTACTCCTGCTACCACTACTGCCGCTACTAGGACTACTACTGCTGCAGTTACTACTACTGCTGCAGTTACTACTACTGCTGCTGCTAGAAGTTATTACTACTACCACCGCCACCATTAGCACTGCAACAACTACTACTAATATTACCACTTCCGCTGCTGCTGCTGCTTCTTGTACACCTGATAAAAGTAATAATCTAAATCAAGAAGAAAAAGCACCCAGTCAATAAATCAATTAATAGCTTATAGCAGTAAAGAAAACCTGAAATTAATGTGATTTGTCTTGCAAAGAGAAGACCCAATGGGTCAAAATGCGTAGTGTTTGTTTTGCACATTCGTTGGTCCTTTGATGGGGGCTCTGTTATTCCCCTTTCGTCTTTATTGTTCTGTCTTGTTTATTTTCTTTCAAACACAAGTAAAATACTGTATCTGAAGATCTTCCGACAAGTCATCTTGTAGGTCTGGTGAGATCAGCCCCAGCTATCGTATATAAGAGAGCACTGAGCAGTCTGTACACCACGACTCATTCATCATCTGTCAGTCCGCGTCGCAGTACATATGCCCACCGACCCTCGGACTTACAGTCGTACTTGTTACGAGATAATGAACACAACGGTCATCACCGATACACGTTAGTCCGCGCGATGTGTTAGTTAATTTACAGCCCAGCTGAGGATGACCACACTTTTTAGGAGACCATTATCTACTTGTCGACCTCTTGAAGCCTGTCGCGTTGCGCCATACTTGTGCCCAGTGTTTACCAGACTGAGCGTCCTGAATGTTCTCAGCTCAGTCCTGAAGACACCGAGCGATCCGATTCTTAAAGGTGCATTCAGAATTAGTCTTGGAGTTTTCGGTCCTCAAGGTACGATCAGCAATCATGTTGGCGGTCTTTGAGGGGATATCTGACATTGTTCTGCAGTAAACTAAAAGCAGTTGAAAGCAACATGCATTGAACATTTGGTGTGAATGGTCAATGGAATTATTTCCTTAAAAAAATATAGAAACCCACCTTTCAGTTCTAAGATAAATATATCGGTTTGGTAGTATCCACAACAAATATGATTGTTGGTGGCAGTACTTTGTACAAGAACAACGGAAATGAAGAATAGATAAAGAACAAGATTTTTATGTAGAAAAAAATGTGAACCAGCATTTTGAAAAGTCTGTTTCGCTCTGCAGTCCCCTCTTTTAACTGCAAATCCATATCAGAAATTAATCAGGAACACTTCTACTACTCTGTCCCGAAACACCCACCGATTCACTCCCCATCTTCTCCTTTCACCTCTCTCTCTCTCTCTCTCTCTCTCTCTCTCTCTCTCTCTCTCTCTCTCTCTCTCTCTCTGACTGGCTGGCTGGCTATCTGTCAGCCTCTTTTTCTCCCTTGTTCTTTACTCAGTCCCTTTAGATCTCTGTCAAGTCCTTTTACTGCTGTTTCTCTTTACATTCCAATCGGTGTATCAATTTCCCTCACTGTCTGCCTGCTGGTGTGTTTGATTGAACAGATTTGTACGAAAGATAAATAAACACCAGCATAATCTCTTTACTGGCATTTGATTTCAGTGATCCCAAGATTATATTGTAAAATTACTAGTACTATAATAAGCATTCTCAGAATCTTACCTCATTTAGAACACACACACACACACACACACACACACACACACACACACACACCACAC
>JADBJO010001764.1:20000-80000 GCA_016801955.1 Conus betulinus
TGGGTATGTGATTTCAAAGGCCAGAGTTTTAATTCTCGAACTCATTCTTCAGTGTTTTTTAATCTCTCTCTCTCTCTCTCTCTCCTCTCTCTCTCTCTCTCTCTCTCTCTCTCTCTCTCTCACACACACAACACACACACACACACACACACACACACACACACACACACACACACACACACACCACACACACAGCTAGAAAAAAAAGGTGGGGAGAGGAGACGATTGGACGGGAATGGGAGCGATAGGTGGAGGGTCAGTGGGGATAAGGGGAGGAGAGTGGCGAGGCAGAAACACAGACCAGACAAACAACAGTTGGAAATCACCGGCAAGGAATTAATTGGGAAAATGTTTTCCATGTAGCGGACATGTCGAAGGATGGCTTTTTCAGCGCGAAATGAGAAACGAGACAGAAACCTTTTACTTACGTCAAATTTCTGGCTGACATAGAGACCATAGACGGTTGGGGGAGGGGGATGATGAAGAGTAGGGGAGTAGGAGGGCAGGGGGAGTATAGGGAAACGGGAGCAGGGTCTGAGTAAAGGGGGAAGTGGGGGGGAACTAATTGACCGAAGTCTTATGTTCACCGCAGACAGAAGTTTTCAGGGAAGGCTGGAGACAGATCGACTGGCAAGAGACGACGCAGCATGTGATGACTGAAGAAAGAAAACACAGCCTGTTGTCTGTATTTACTGCACGGAGTGTCTGCACCAAAAGTTACTGTCTGCCGTGGTCAGCAGTGCTGCTGGTAATTGTCAACGTGTTCGCTAGTCATGCAGCTGAAAGAGCGAAGGGAGGGACGGACTTAAGAAAAACTGTGTTGCATGCTAGATTAGTTGGAACCATTGGCCTGTAACAGACTACTACTACTACTATCACTGAGTGCTATTTACGAAGTGTGAAATTGTGCTGAATGATGAAAATGATTATGCTGGTGTGCTTGACAAGCGTGGAAAGAAAGAAAGAAAGAAAGAAAGAGAGAGAGAGAGATGGGGGTAGAGGTAATGGTGGGTGAGGGGAGATGGAGAGAGAGTGCGGGTCAGGGTAAGGAGAGAAGAGAGAGAGAGAGAGAGAGAGAGAGAGAGAGAGAGAGAGAGAGAGAGAGAGAGAGACAACGACAGGCAGAGAGGTTTTGAAAACGACTCGTTGTTAACCATTTTACCTGAATGCAAAAAAAAATTGAAGCATTACTTGAATTTAAAGGATCGTATGGGGGGGCAGTTTTTTTTTTCCTTTCCATATTCATATTTAAACGAACCTAAATTGATATTGATATTGTTTTTGTTTTCTTTTTTGACCCCCCCCCCCGACCCCCCCCCCCCCCCCCCCCCCCTTTTGTTTCGGTCTTTATCACCAATCCTCAAATATATAGTTAAACGAACCTACATGATCTTTAGAAGCTATACCTTGAGATTTGAAAGAGCATTGAGAAGAGTGCATACCCCCACCAAAAATTGAACGTATTCTGGGTCCTCCCTTCTGACTCGGTTCATGAGTAAACACCAAATTGTTTCCACCAGGGGAAGTAATAAAAGGTTTGGACTGAAAGAGCTACCTTCCATTGGCTTTTTTTATACAGAAAGTGGAAAATACGAAATGTCAACGTTTATATCATTTAAAGTTGTCGATATTCCATGAAGATATGGTATAGTTGTCAGCCCATAACAGCAGCTTCACATTATTCATGTTCAGTGTAATATCTACAAAGGTCTTACTCGACAGATTCAGGATCTTCCCTTTTGTCTCAACCTTGTCGAAAATGAACTCCTTTTGTGTGTAGGAGAGCGAACTCAACCTGTCAGACGCTGATACGTGGTTAATTATTCTGGGAATGCACAGTGTGATACAGGCGGTATGGCTGCACAGAGCTTGTGTTTATTTTGTACTCTGGCTGAGGGTGTGAGTTTAGAGAGGGACGAGAGTCATTGTCTAAAACGATACGTGTGAAAAAATATTGATCTTGTCATAAAGCTGATTATTGAACCTCTGTGAGAGAGGTGAATTCAGTGTGAAAGCAGTGAGAGAGACGAGTTTGTGAATGGGACCGAAGAGAGGTGTACTTTACCGCTGATTCGAAGACTGAGGTACAAAGCGTCATGTCCTGTAACAAGGACAAGACGTGAGACGCGAAAGTACTTTAAGATTGCAAGGCAAGCCTCCAGGACTTTTTGGGCCAGAGGCACTGAAAGGATTCCTTTCCGTACGTTGCTACCGGACAGCAGGCAAATAATAGCGTTCTTCAGATGTCACGGATTGTTGGTTTAAGTATCGTTCGGATTATTTCCTTCTTGGTTTCCGCAAGACGTAAGTTCTGAGGAGCTGGAAGACATACATTTTCCGCTGGTCACGCTGGAGCACAGTAAAGCACATAGTGTCGTTCGGACATCGCTGATTGTTCTTCTTCGTTTTCTCCTGCCAGAAGAAAAAAGTTCTGAAGAGCGCCAAACATACATTTTCCTCTGTGCGCGTGGATTCTGGGATAGCAGGCTTCGTCGAGACAATTTGAGGCTTGCGTGACGTCAGTATACTGACTTACTGCTGAAGTAAAAGTTTAGGATGGAGGTAAGGTAACCTGAAGGAAAGTACTTGTGCATGGATTTACAGGACATATCACCCACATACAAAGCGATCAGACTGACCGAGAGCGTGTCTAGAGAGAGAGAGAGAGGAGGGGGGGGGGAGAGAGAGGGCGGGCAGGGGAGGCAGGCAAAGGCAAAGCAGACAAATAGATGAAAGGACAGTGTCACACGACGGGTCTCTGCATCCACATTCACATGCAAAGACAATCATGCGTCCCGCACGCAATCACACATCTGACTCTCCTTCTGTCATTAAGCAGTTGAAAACACCATTTAAAATTCTAACCCGGAAAAAAACATGAAAATTAGTTTTCCTTTCTTTTTGTGCCTTGCTGTTTTGGCACGTGGGGGTTTTAATCTCTCATTTTTTTTCTCTCTTTGACTAACACACACACACACACACACACACTTTAGTACTATTCTTGATAATAGCTCCTCGAGTTGAGCACTTTGGCCTAATGAATTTCAAAATGGAGGAAATCAATTTTAGACAATCAACAAAAATATACCATTCTCCAACCCGCAATTCTACTTAAAAAGGTTAATAGAACAAACTGAAAAATTCGTACGAAAACATGAGATGGAAAGCGTTTTTCTTCCTGAACCCGAATGCAAAAAAAAAAAAAGGACAAAAACACATATGGCTTCAAATCATGGCGATCTCCACCGGCCATAGATGAAATGAAATCTTTCGAGGATAAAATGAAAAGAATGATAGCCAACATAGAATTCAAAAAATCAAACAACGATTTCCAAACATCATTAAAAAATGAAATAAAACAAATACAAAAATGACAAAAAAATATTCGTGAAGGCTGACAAAACCAGTAATTACTACAAAATGGAACCAAACGAGTACTCACAACTTCTTGATAAAAACATTCAGAAAAACTACAAAAAAAGCTGATAAAACCATACACAACAACATCCGAAAAAAAGAAAAAGAACTCATACACCACATGGATCTAGGTGACAGGGTAGAAACAACAGCAATAAAAGAAGCCTTCATAACTCTTAAAGACCATAAACCCAATTTCCACAACAACCCAACATGTAGACTAATAAACCCATCTAAATCTGAACTGGGCAAAATAAGTAAGAAAATCCTAGAAAAAAAGCCATATAAAAACATAAAATCAAACACGGAATACAACCTCTGGAAGAACACATATGAAGTTATCCAATGGTTCAAAAATCTTAACAAACAGAGAACACAGTATTCATCACATTTGACATAGTAGACTTCTACCCATCCATAGATGAAGAGCTACTCACTAAAGCTCTGAAATTTGCTAATAAACACACAGACATAACAGGGTCAGAAATGGAAATCATTCTCCACACCAAGAAAACTTTACTCTACAACAGAAATGAAACATGGATCAAGAAAACGAACAGAAACTCAACATTTGATGTGACCATGGGATCGTATGACGGTGCCGAAACATGCGAACTGGTCGGACTGTTCATGCTATCCAACATCCAAAAACAACTCGGAAAGCAAGTCGGACTATACAGAGACGACGGCCTCGCCGCGCTAAACAACAATCCAAGAACCATNGAATACAACCTCTGGAAGAACACATATGAAGTTATCCAATGGTTCAAAAATCTTAACAAACAGAAGAACACAGTATTCATCACATTCGACATAGTAGCAATCCAAGAACCATTGAAAACAAGAAAAAAGAACTATGCAAAATTTTCCAAAACCATAACTTAAAAATCACCATCGAAGCAAACAAAAAGGTAGTGAACTACTTAGACATAACACTTGACCTCAACAACTACATATATAAACCATACAAGAAACCTAATGACACTCCCATTTATGTAAACATCAATAGCAACCACCCACCATCTATACTAAAAATACCCAATGGCATAAACAAGAGATTATCTAACCTGTCACATAATGAAAGAGTATTCAACAACGCAGCAGCAGAATACCAAGAGGCATTGCAAAAAAAAAAGTGGTTACAGCTACAAACTACAATACAACCCAGATAACAACATGAACAAAAAAAAAAAAAAGCAGGAAAAGGAAAATCACATGGTACAACCCTCCATATGATGGACGAGTAAAAACAAACGTAGGGAAAGAATTTTTTTTAAAATTCTGACAGCATCCTTCCCAAAAGAACACAAATTGTCCAAAATATTCAACAAGAACACCATCAAACTATCATATTCATGCATGCCTAACCTTAAAAATATAATTGATTCATCCAACAAAATGAAAAGCAACACAGCAAAGAAGGGTGAAGAAAGGAAATCCTGCAATTGTACTACAAAAGAACAGTGTCCCTTAAGCAACAAATGCCTCTCTATAACATTGTATACCAAGCCACTGTGACATCAGAAAATGAAAAAGAAACATACATAGGGATCACTGAAAATCACTTCAAAACCAGATATGCAAACCATAAACAGTCATTCAACAAAGTAAAATACAAAAACCAAACAGAACTGAGCAAATATATTTGGAGACTTAAAGACAAAAAATAAACTATAACATATCCTGGAAAATCATAAAAAGGGCATCACCATACAATAACATTTCAAAAAGATGCAACCTATGTTCAACAGAAAAATGGTTAATACTATGCAAACCATACTTAGCAACCCTAAATACTAAAGTAGAAATAGTAAACAACTGCAGGCACAAATGGAAATCGTTGTCAGCAAACGCACCCTGAACTGTAAACAACCTGAAAAACGAAGTGAGTAAAGGGGATATGGTGGTGTTGTGTGTATATGTGTGTGTGTATGTGTGTGTGTTGGTGGAATGTGTTGAAGTGGTGGGTATGTGTGTTAGGTTATTTTTGATATTGATGCCTGGGGGTGTAGTGTGCCCAGTTTGGCAATGAGATGGTATTCTTGAGTTGTGCGTTCAAAGTTCCCACTTGTGACTGCCAGAGTGCCAAGACTTTGACATGGTTGATGTTGTGTTGGGTGTGGTTGAAATGTAGGGCAACGGGTTTGGGTCGGTGGTGGCAGTTATCAGCCAGGTGTTCAGAGATGCGTGTCTCAAGTGTCTGTAATGTTTCACCTATGTAGATCTTGCCACACAGCTGGCAGAGGATGGCATATATGATGTTGCGGCTCTGACAGGAGAATGTGCGTTTGACTGTGAAAGAGTCTTTTGGGGCCTGTAAGATGGTGTCTGGTTTGGTGAGGGGGCAGATTTTGCAGTTGGGTTTGGAGCTGGGGTGAGTACCTGGTGGTGTAGCTGTGGAGGTTCTGTTCAAATTGGACCGCACGAGGTCGTCTTTTAGGTTTTTATCACGTTTGAACGTGATCATAGGTTTTGGTATGGAAAAGCGGGCTTGTGGCTATGTGCAATGTGCCAATTGGATTTGAGGATCCTACAGATGGGGAGGGTGTGGGTGGTAGAGGAGGTAGGCTGTGGGTCTGTCTGTCTTGGTTGGATGCTGGGTTTCCAGAGCAGATGTTCTGGATACAGCTATGGTGTGTGGCGGAGTGCTGCATTGATAATGGAACTGGGGTATCCGCGGTTTGTGAAAAACTCGACATTTTGGCTGCTTGTATAGTGAAGTCTTCCTCGCTGGTGCAGAGTCTCTGCGAAGACGGAGAAATTGTGAGTATGGGATGCTTGTCTTCAGTGTGTGCGTGGTGGGAGGATGAGTAGTCTAGGTATGCATGTGCATTTTCTTCTTCTTCTGGAATAGAGCCGGGCCGTTTTGGCGTAGAGGCTCTGCGTTGTGGCGTTGTCGCTTTGCTGTGTCTCAGGCTTAGCTGGTTTGATGAACTGATTTTTTAAAACTATGTACATGGGGTTTTGATGGGAGGGTTCAGGGAGAGACTGGGCATGGACTGCAGGGGGGGACTGCAGCTCAGGCGGCACCTGAACGCCTCCAGTGTAGGTGGTGATGTGGTGGTTGGTAATTGGTTCCACTCCCTGATGGTGCGGGGAAGGAGGAGTGGTACAGAACTGGATGGGTTTACCGCTCCTGGTGGATTTTCTGTGTGCCTCTAGTCCATTTGTCTGAAGGGCGGTAGAATGTGGTGGGGTTGAGGTCTACCAGCCCGTTGTGAATACGGTAGAGCATCAAAATCCTGTTATGGTGCCGATGCTCTTCGAGGCTGTCCCACTTGAGGTGTTCAAGCAGCCGTGTCACGGCGCCTGGTGTCCTGTCGTGGAAGTTGTTGCAGGCGTATCTCGCTGCTCTCCTCTGAACCTTCTCCAGGAGTTGGGTGTCTTGCTGTAGGTGTGGATCCCATACGGTGGAGCTGTATTCCAGTGTAGGTCTGACCATGGTGGTGTACATGGCAGCGTTGATCTCTTGGGTACAGTCCCTGAAGTTTCTTCTGAGAAAGCCCTCTGTTCTGTTCCCTTTGGCTGCCACTGTTTCCACGTGTCGGGTCCAGGAAAGGTCATCCACATAGTCACGCCTAGGTACTTACTGGAGCTCCCGTGTCCAGTGTTTGTCCATGAAGGGTATAGTCTGTCTGTATAATTCGCTTGTGTGTCTACTTGGAGAGACTCGGATGGTGTTGCATTTGCTTGCATTGAAGCTCATTTGCCAAGTGTTCTCCTAGTCTTCCAAGTGAGTGAGGTCGGCTTGTAGCAAGTCTGGGTCCTGGCGACTGCAGATCTTCCTGTAGAGAGAGACTCATCTGCAAACAACCCTGGTGTGTAAAGCCTTGACTACATCCGGCAGGTCATTAATATATGCTAAAAATAGCAGCAGGCCCAGTACGGTGCCTTGAGGGACTCCAGATAGTACTGCAGCAGGGGATGAGTGTGTACCTTTGAGGGCAACTTGCTGGCTTCTGCCGGTGAGGAACGCCTGGATCCAGCCAGAGTGTGTCGTTCCTCACTCCGTAGTAATGCAGTTTGCTCAGTAAACGACGATGTGGTACCTTATCGAAGGCCTTAGAAAAATCGAGCAACAGTATGTCCACCTGATTCCCCCCAGCTAAGTTTCTGGCAATATCGTGGATGGTTGAAATCAGCTGTGTCTCACATGACCTTTGTTTTCTGAAGCCATGCTGTGCATCGCTTAGTATCTGATGTTGGTCGAAGTGGGTCATGACGCTGCTGTGCAGAACATGTTCCAGGACCTTGCACATGACAGACGTGAGGGAAACTGGTCTGTAATTCTCTGGTAACTGGCAGTCACCCTTCTTGAGGATGGGTACTATGTAGGCCTGCTTCCAGTCCGTTGGTACTTGGTTGGTATCCAAGGACAACTGGAACATAGTCGTCAGAGCTGGTGCAATTTCCACTGCTGCTGTCTTCAGTATAAAAGCTGGGACTCAGTCCGGACCTGTTGCCTTGTCAGGGTGGAGATTCTGAAGAAGTTTACGGACTCCTGGCACGCTGACTGTAATTGGTGGCATATCTGGGTAAGGGCTTGGTCCTTTGGATGGAATGGTAGTGGTGTCTTCTTCTGTGAAGACGGACTTGAATTGATCGTTAAGGATCTCTGCTTTGCCTAGGCTATCATTTTTTTCAAGAACCCATCTTTGTTCTTCAGGGGAGAGACGCCCTCATCGGTGGGTTTGTAGAAAATGGAGGTTTTGAGTAGGCCATCTTCAAGGGAGATGGTGTTGTCTAGGAAGGTAATGGACTGCGAGATGGTGTAGGTTAGTTGGATGGATGGATGGAAGGTCTGGGCAAAGTTGAGGAAGTTGAGGAGATCTTGTTTTGGCATGGATGTGGCTCCCAGTCCATCATCGATATACCTTTTGTATAATTCAGGTGTGGGGCCTGTGTATGTGTTAAGTAGGCGGTGTGTTCCAAGTGTCCCATGAAGAGGCAGGCGTAGGATGGTCCCATTTTGGTGCCCATGGCAACACCACTAGTTTTTGTGAAAATGTGTGATGGTTGAATTGAAATGTGTTCAGGGTGAGGACTAATTCTGCAAGTCTGACCAGTGTGGGGTGGGGGAGGGTGTTGTTGGTTGGGGGACCATTTGTCAGGGAAAATGTGAGTGCCCTCAGTCCATCAGCGTGAGGGATGGAGGTGTACAGTGACACCACGTCAAGTGTGAAGAGGAGGCTGGGTTGAAAAGTGGGGTCTGTGTTGTAGGAATTGATCATGTTGAGTGTGTGGGTGTGTCTTTGAGGTATGTGGGGAGGCTTTGTACTATGGGTTGAAGGAGAAAGTCTAAGTATTGTGAAATGTGTTCCATGGGGCAGCTGCAAGTAGAAACAGTGGGTCTGCCAGGTGTGTTCATTTTGTGTATTTTGGGGAATAGGTAGAAGGTGGGCTGCTTTGTGTCTATCATGATGAGGAGTTTGGCTGTAGTGGGTAGGTTAAACTCCTCATCACGACAGACACTAAACAGCCCACCTTCTACCTACTCCCCAAAGTGAACACACCTGGCAGACCCATTGTTTCTACTTGCAGCAGCCCCACTGAATACATTTCACAATACTTAGACTTTCTCCTTCAACCTGTAGTACAAAGCCTCCCCACATACCTCAAAGACACAACCCACACACTCAACATGATCAATTCCTACAACACAGACCCCACTTTTCAAACCAGCCTCCTCTTCACACTTGACGTGGTGTCACTGTACACCTCCACCCCTCACGCTGATGGACTGAGGGCACTCACATTTTTTCTTGACAAATGGCCCCACCAACCAACAACACCCTCCCACCACCACACTGGTCAGACTTGCAGAATTACTCCTCACCCTCAACACATTTCAATTCAACAATCACACGTTCTCACAAATTAGTGGTGTTGCCATGGGCACCAAAATGGGACCCTCCTATGCCTGCCTCTTCATGGGACACTTGGAACACCGCCTACTTAACACACAGGCCCCACACCTGAATTATACAAAAGGTATATCAATGATGGACTGGGAGCCACATCCATGCCGAAACAAGATCTCCTCAACTTCCTCAACTTTGCCCAGACCTTCCATCCATCCATCCAACTAACCTACACCATCTCGCTGTCCGTTAACTTCCTACACATCACCATCTCCCTTGAAGATGGCCTACTCAAAGCCTCCATTTTCTACAAACCCACCGATGAGGGCGTCTCTCCTCTGAAGAACAAAGATGGGTTCTTGAAAAGCGATAGCCTAGGCAAAGCAGAGATCCTTAACGATCAATTCAAGACCGTCTTCACAGAAGAAGACACCACTACCATTCCATCCAAGGACCAAGCCCATACCCAGATATGCCACCAATTACAGTCAGCGTGCCAGGAGTCCGTAAACTTCTTCAGAATCTCTGCCCTGACAAGGCAGCAGGTCCGGACTGAGTCCCAGCTTTTATACTGAAGACAGCAGCAGTGGAAATTGCGCCAGCTCTGATGAATATGTTCCAGTTGTCCTTGGATACCAACCAGTTCCGACAGACTGGAAGCAGGCCTACATAGTACCCATCCTCAAGAAGGGTGACTGCCAGTTACCAGAGAATTACAGACCAGTTTCCCTCACGTCTATCATGTGCAAGGTCCTGGAACATGATCTGCACAGCAGTGTCATGACCCACTTCGACCAACATCAGATACTAAGTGATGCCCAGCATAGTTTCAGAAAACAAAGGTCATGTGAGACACAGCTGATTTCAACCATCCACGATATTGCCAGAAACTTAGCTGGGGGGGAATCGGGTGGACGTAGTGTTGCTCGATTTTTCTAAGGCCTTCAATAAGGTACCGCATTGTCGTTTGCTGAGCAAACTGCATTACTACAGAGTGAGGAATGACACACTCGGCTGGATCCAGGCCGTTCCTCACCAGGTAGAAGCCAGCAAGTTGCCCTCAAAGGTACACCTCGTCCCCTGCTGCAGTACTATCTGGAGTCCCTCAAGGCACCGTACTGGGCCTGCTGCTATTTTAGCATATATTAACGACCTGCCGCATGTAGTCAAGGCTTCACACACCAGCTTGTTCGCAGATGACAGTTTTCTCTACAGGAAGATCTGCAGTCGCCAGGACCCAGACTTGCTACAAGCCGACCTCACTCACTTGGAAGACTGGGAGAACACTTGGCAAATGAGCTCAATTCAAGCAAGTGCAACACCATCCGAGTCTCTCCAAGTAGACACAAGCGAATTATACAGACAGACTATACCCTTCATGGACAAACACTGGACACGGTGAGCTCCAGTAAGTACCTAGGCGTGACCATGGCGGATGATCTTTCCTGGACCCGACACGTGGAAACAGTGGCAGCCAAAGGGAACAGACAGAGGACTTTTTCAGAAGAAGCTTCAGGGACTGCACCCAAGAGATCAAAGCTGCCATGTAACCACCATGGTCAGACCTACACTGGAATACAGCTCCACCGTATGGGATCCAAACCTACAGCAAGACCCCCAACTCCTGGAGAAGGTCCACAGGAGAGCAGCGAGATACGCCTGTAAACAACTTCCACGACAGGACACCAGGCGCCGTGACATGGCTGCTTAAACACCTCAAGTGGGACAGCCCCAAAGAGTGTCTCGGCACCATAACAGGATTTTGATGCTCTACTGTTTTCACAACGGGCTGGTAGACCTCAACCCCACCCACATTCTACCGCCTTTCAGACAAACGGACTAGAGGCACACAGAAAATCCACCAGAGCGGGTAACCCATCCAGTTCTGTACCACTCCTCCTTTCCCCGCACCATCAGGGAGTGGAACCAATTACCAACCACCACATCAGCACCTACACTGGAGGCGTTCAGGTGCCGCCTGAGCTGCAGTCCCACTACCTGCAGCCACCCCCAGTCTCTCCCTGAACCCTCCCATCAATCCATGACATAGTTTTAAAAATCAGTTCATCAAGCCAGCTAAGCCTGAGACACAGCAAAGTGACAACACCACAATGCAGAGCCTCTACGCCAAAACGGCCCAGCTCTATTCCGGAAGAAGAAGAAGAGAAGATGCACATGCATACCTAGACTACTCCTCCCCCCACCACCCATACACTAAAGACAGCATCCTATACTCACAATTTCTCCGTCTTCGCAGACTCTGCACCAGTGAGGAAGACTTCACTATACAAGCAACCAAAATGTCAGAGTTTTTCACAAACCGCGGATACCCCAGTTCCATTATCAATGCAGCACTCCGCCGCACCATAGCTGTATCCAGAACATCTGCTCTGGAAACCCAGCATCCAACCAAGACAGACAGACCCACAGCCTACCTCCTCTACCACCCACACCCACACCCATCTGTAGGATCCTCAAATCCAATTGGCACATTGTACATAACCACAAGCCCGCTTTCCATACCAAACCCATGATCACGTTCAAACGTGATAAAAACCTAAAAGACCTCCTCGTGCGGTCCATTTGAACAGAACCTCCACAGCTACACCACCAGGTACTCACCCCAGCTCCAAACCCAATTGCAAAATCTGCCCCCTCACCAAACCAGACACCATCTTACAGGGCCCCAAAGACTCTTTCACAGTCAAACGCACTTTCTCCTGTCAGAGCCGCAACATTATATATGCCATCCATTGCCAGCTGTGTGGCAAGATCTACATAGGTGAAACATCACAGACACTTGAGACACGCATCTCTGAACACCTGGCTGATAACTGCCACCACCGACCCAAACCCGTTGCCCTACATTTCAACCACACCCCCAACACAAAATCAACCGTGTCAAAGTCTTGGCACTCTGGCAGTCACAGAGTGACAGCTTTGAACGCACAACTCAAGAATACCATCTCATTGCCAAACTGGGCACACTACATCCCCAAGGCATCAATATCCAACAATAACCTAACACACATACCCACCACTTCAACACCAGTTGGCAATATCTTCCACCAACACACACACATACACACACACATATACACACAACACCACCATATCCCCTTTACTCACTTCATACAGAAGTTGCAGCCACCCTCCATCTATTTAATTCTAATTTTGTTTTATGTATTTTCCCTTACACTTAATTTATATACATATGTGTATATTTTTTTCATTTATCAATGTTTTTATTTGTTTTTCTTTTACTACTTCAATTAATTTATTTCATTTTATTTTTTTTTACACACACACACACACACACGCGCGCATGCGCGCACGCACACGCGCACACACACACACACATCACCTCAAAAACCCCCGCTGCCTACTTCATACTAAATTTACAGCCACGCTCCTTCACCTGCTTTCCACCACACCCCATATCCTATACCAATCAACTGCCTGACCCTTTGATCTATCCCCTACTCCCCCCCCCCCCCCCCCCCCCCCCCCCCACACACACACACAAAATTCCCCTTCCCCTCCCCAAAACCCCTATCAGAAGGGTAGGTCAAGTAGCTGACCCTCCCATCTCAACCCCCCCCCCCCCCCCACACCCCCACACACCCCCTCTAACACCCCCGCTCTTTCTGTTCACCCCCACATCACCAGCATCCTAACACAACTACATGATTGCACCTGTCAGCAACCCACTATATATTCCACAAAATCACACACACCCACTCGCACCACCTTAACTGGCAGTGCCCCACCCCCCCCCTCCTTTTTTTTTCCCCCCACTGACCACTTCCTTTCCTTTGTCCACATTATGTTCCCCCCCACCCCACCCCTCTGTGTACAAGTATATGAAGGGGCTTGTGTCTCCCCTCTCCCCTCTACATATAGGTATGCTTAGATGCATGTACATGCGTTTTGGGGGGGGGGGGGGGGGGGGGGGGGGGGGGGAGTTATACACAGATTCCCATATATGACCACTGTCATTATTACCACCAGTCATAAGATGTCCTGTGTATGCCAATCCTTTTTTTTTTTTTGCATGTGTATATGTATGCATGTGTGTGTGTGTGTGTGTGTGTGTGTGTGTGCCTGTGTATGTATGTACCTGTGTGTGTGTGTGTGGAAGTGTGTACATGTGTGTGCGTGTATGTATCATGCATGCGTATGTGTGTGAGACGGTGATGATTTCATCTATGACAACCATCACCATGAATCAATCATTGTCATTGATCATTTGCTCCCCCTTTTTTTCCCCCCCCCCCCCCCAGTGTGTGTTTTTTTTTTTTTTTTTTAAACTCAACTGGCATTATCATGCCAATGCTATCATGCTATTTCACTTATGGCAATGATCATCATCCTGTATCACTGTTTGTCCCACTTAAGACAATGACCAATTATCCATGAATCATCAATTTTATTCCTTTTTTTCTTTCCCCACCCCCAACCGGCATTACTACATCAATGCCACCACATTATTTCACTTATGACAATGGTCACCACCCTATAGTACCGTAGATCTCATCTTAGTGATCAACATCCATCAGTCACTGACATATCTCGGTGATCAACATCCATCGGTCACTGATCATTTCCTTTATTCCCCCACTGGCATTATCATACTTGCCAATACACTATCCTACTCCTTTTACAAAATGACCATCATCATCCTACACCACTGTGGATCATACCTACACCTTGACCATGATCATCATCCACCCATCTTTGAACACCTCCCCCATTCCCCCACTGGCATTTTACACCAAAGCCACAAACATATCCCACTTAAAAATAATAGGTTTCTGGATTCTGGATTCGACATTAGAAAAGTATTTAGACTCAAAATCAAAAACTCTTTTTTTTTTTTTTTTAATACTTTTTTTTTTCTTTCCTCATTCTGTCTTCCATTCCACAGTTCCTTCTTTCTCTCTTCTCCATTCTTTCATCAACATGATCTTTCTCTTGGCTGTACATTTCCGGATGCAAATTACCACATATTTTTTGTTACTGATCATATTTGTACATGTTTGACAATATTGTAGTAAAAAATCCTGTGAAACATATTAGAGATGAGTTATCTTTTTTTTTTTTTTTTTTTTTTCGGTTTGAATGGATCTGAGTGAGAGTTCAATGTATGCCAAGGAAAGTTTTTGTTGTTGTTGTTGGATATACAAACACATACACAAACAAACAAAAATCACAAGGCACAATCCTCTGAGTTTTTGCTAACTACAAGCACATAATGGCACAAACAAACACATCCGCTCACTCCACTTACTCCCCCTCCCTTCCCCATCCACCCACACCCCCACTTTCTCTCTCTTTTCATTTAATGATACACATACACATGCACATATCAAACAGGTTACATATATCAAATCCAGGTATCTTATAATTTTGATTATCAATTTTCAAATAATACATCATAATTGATCCAGTTAGTGTTAAATTTTAGCAGATTCAATTGTACAGTTGCTATGTATTTTCAAGATTATATTTTCTCTTAAGTATTTTTAGAAATACTGTTAATGAAGGCTTACATTTATTTATTTTACAGCTAAAAATGTAGTGTTTGGCTATCAGAATTATAAGATCAAATGTTGTATCAGTTGTGGAATTGTCATCTGCTCCAAATGTTATTGTGTTTTTCAGTCAGAGACAGATTATTCGCTATTAAACACTTTCCTTTTATTATTCTTGCAATGATTTCCAGAATTCACTGACATGTATGCATCTCCAGAACATATGTTCAATGCTGTCTTTTTCCTCATCACAGAAACTACAGTTATAACTTTCTACTATTCCCATTTCTTTCAGAGCTACATTCGTTGCAATTATTCGATGCACTGTTCTTATTTGCATCCATTTTAGCTTAATATCCTTTATTTGATGAACTTTTCTAAAGCATTTCTGCCAAGGTATCTGCCGATTTAGCTTCTCCGTCCATTTTGCACAACAGTTTGGTTCCCAGTTATCTTTTATAAAATCAAAAACTTACTTTGAGAATATTTGGACAGGGTTGCCCGGTCTTCTTCAACTCACTGTTGCTGTTGTGGCAGCGAGGTCTGTGTGGGGTGACTGTTGTATGGGGGTGAATAGTTGTCAGGATCTGATTGTAGATGGGGGGAAGTTCAAAACCTTGATCTCTGTTCAGGCTGGGGCGTCTAGTCTTGATTTCGATGGCTTCTTTAACTTTTCTTTTTATGAGGAAGGGTTCTGTAGATAAGAACTTGGTTCCTTGGGGGCTGAAACTGTGGCCTGTGGCTTGTAGGTGTTCATGTATGGCAGAAGTAGATTGGGTTTTGGTGTTCCTGTAGATGGGTGGTGAGTGGTCTTGCTGTCTCGCCAATGTAGGTATGGGTACAGTCTTGACACCTACCTGGTACACTACACCACACCGCTTGAGGGGGTCATTTTTGTCTTTGACATGGGTCAGTTGCTGGCATAGGGAATGGAGGGTTTGTGGAACACTTTGCATCCATGTTGTTGGTAGGTCCTGGCAAGATACTCTGAAACTCCTTTAATGTAAGGGATCCCCACTTTCACACTGTCCGTATCTGTAGAAGAAGGGTAGGGAACTGGAGGGTTGTCCCACATCCATGCAGGGTATCCATTAGTGGAAAGGGCAGTCTGATGTGTGTTGTTCTTCTTTCAGCTCTTCCTCCTTAGTGGAACACAGTACAGAGGCTGTGTGCATGAGGGTGTTGACAACAGATCTCTTGTGTTGGAGGGGGGTGGTTAGAGTGAAAGTTCAGATATTGGTCAGTGTGGGTGGGTTTCCTATAGACACTGGTCTCCACCCTGTCGTCGTGGGTTCGGGAGATGAGAGTGTCCAGGAACGGGATCTTGCCTTCTGATTCAGTTTCGGAGTGAATTGGATACTGTCATCGATGGAATTCAAGTGAGTGGTGAAGCTGTCAACCTCCGTCTCCTGTATGCGGGTCATGGTGTCATCCACATAGCGGTACCACATGCTGGGAGGGTTGGCAGCGGTCTCAAGGGCTACTTTTTCAAAATGTTCCATGTACAGGTTGGCTACCACTGGAGATACTGGCGAACCCATGGCAGCTCCTTGTTTCTGCTGGTAGAACTCATGGTTGAACGAAAAGTAGGTGCTAGTGAGGCACAGTTCCAACAGTTCTAGCACCTGTTTTCTGTAGTGAGTTCACACCGGTGACGAGGTGGTAGTCATCCTCAATCTTCTCCCGAATGACTTGGAGAGCCTTGGGTACAGAGATGCTAGTGAAGTGTGTGCACAAACATCATAGGAGACAAGTTTCTCCCCTGGAGCCAGTTGCTGGTTTTCCATCTTCTGTACAAAATCTGTACTGTTGACTATGTGGTGCTCGGTGTGCCCGACTGAAGGTCCCAATATTTGTGTCAGGAATTTGGAGGCATTGTACATGACACTGCCACAGCTGGACACAATGGGGCGGAGGGGGGCATCCTTCTTGTGTATCTTATGTAATCCATACAACTTAGGCTGTGGATTCAGAAGTGGGGTAAAGTCATTGGTAAAGACTAGGGGAAATAGAATCTTCTTCTTTCTTCCATTTCTTTTGTAGATGATAAGGTGGTTTTTCACTTTTTCTTCGTGGGGTCAGTCTCGAGTTTTTCATAGGTGTCTGTATCACTGAGAAGAAAGTACAGAACAGACACCTATGAAAAACTCAAGACTGACCCCACGAAGAAAGTGAAAAACCAACTTATCAATCTACTAAAGAAATGGAAGAAAAGAAGATCTCTATCTCCCCTAGTCTTTACCAACGACTTTACCCCACCCACTTCTGATCCACACCTAAGCTGTATGGATTACCCAAGATACACAAGAAGGATGCCCCCCTCCTGCCCCATGTGTCCAGCTGTGGCAGTGTCATGTACAATGCCTCCAAATTCCTGACACAAGTATTGGGACCTTCAGTCGGGCACACCGAGCACCACATAGTCAACAGTACAGACTTTGTACAGAAGATGGAAAACCAGCAACTGCTCCAGGGGAGAAACTTGTCTCCTATGATGTTTGTGCACTTTTCACTAGCATCCCTGTACCCAAGGCTCTCCAAGTCATTGGGAGAAGATTGAGGATGACTACCACCTTCGTCACCGGTGTGAACTCACTACAGAACAGGTGCTAGAACTGTTGGAACTACTGCCTCACTAGCACCTACTTCTCGTTTCACCCATGAGTTCTACCAGCAGAAACAAGGAGCTGCCATGGGTTCGCCAGTATCTCCAGTGGTAGCCAATCTGTACATGGAACATTTTGAAAAAGTAGCCCTTGAGACCGCTGCCAACCCTCCCAGCATGTGGTACCGCTATGTGGATGACACCATGACCCGCATACAGGAGACGGAGGTTGACAGCTTCACCACTCACCTGAATTCCATCGATGACAGTATCCATTCACCTCCGAAACTGAATCAGAAGGGAAGATCCCGTTCCTGGACACTCTCATCTCCCAAACCCATGACGACAGGGTGGAGACCAGTGTCTATAGGAAACCCACCCACACTGACCAATATCTGAACTTTCACTCTAACCACCCCCTCCAACACAAGAGATCTGTTGTTAACACCCTCATGCACACAGGCTACTGTGTTCCACTAAGGAGGAAGAGCTGAAAGAAGAAGAAACACATCAAGACTGCCCTTTCCGCTAATGGATACCCTGCATGGATGTGGGACAACCCTCGAGTTCCCTACCCTTCTTCTACAGATACGGACAGTGTGAAAGTGGGGATCCCTTACATTAAAGGAGTTTCAGAGCATCTGGCCAGGACCTTCCAACAACATGGATGCAAAGTGTTCCACAAACCCACAATTCCCTATGCCAGCAACTGACCCATGTCAAAGACAAAATGGACCCCCTCAAGCGGTGTGGTGTAGTGTACCAGGTAGGGTGTCAAGACTGTACCCATACCTACATTGGTGAGACAGCAAGACCACTCACCACCCATCTACAGGAACACCAAAACCGATCTACTTCTGCCATACACGAACACCTACAAGCCACAGGCCACAGTTTTTCAGCCCCCAAGAAACCAAGATCTTATCTACAGAGCCCTTCCTCACAAAAAAAAAAGTAAAAAAAAAGCCATCAAAATCAAGACTAGACGCCCCAGCCTGAACAGAGATCAAGTTTTTGAACTTCCCCCCATCTACAATCAGATCCTGACAACTGTTCACCCCACACACAACAGTCGTCCCATCAGGCTTTGCTGCCACAACAGCAACAGTGAGCTGAAGAAGACAGGGCGACCCTGTCCAAATATTCTCAAAATAAGTTTTTGAATCTGAGTCTAAATACTTTTCTAATTATCCCACTTAATACAACAATTATCATCATCCTACAGTACTGTTTATCTCAAATGATCCATGATCATCACCCATCAGTCATCTACCCCTACCCCCTCCACCCTCTTTCTCAACCTGCAATATTATACTAATGCACCTTATTATTCCACTTACCAAAATGACCATCATCCTACAGTATCATTGATCTCACCCATGCCAATGAGCATCACCCACAGGTCATTGATATTTTCCTTTATCCCCCAACTTGCACCACTGCACCATCACCACTACATTTTTCCACTTATATAACATAATCATCATCCTATGGTACTACTGATCTAAAATGATTACCATTTATCAGTCACTGAAAATACTCCCATCCAGTGAACACCTTCATACTGCACTATATATGGAAATGAAGAAGCTGACCAATTGACAAAGGAAGGAGGACAGCAGCCCCAACTGTAAAAGGTAGCCTCCTTGGAATAAATCGAAAGTATTTCCAAGGAGACAAATAGGAAAATGACTTGAGCAGCACCCAGACTTCAACAAGAGGGGATGCATACTACCGGATGCCCAGATCAGACCAAGTGAACATTGTGAGACTGAGGATGGGGCTCTCCAGACTTTAACATCACAGGTCCACTATATTCCACACCTGTGAGTCTTCAAATTATCAATGCAGTGCAGCCCCAGAGAAAGCGGAACATTCCCAGCTAAACTCAAACTAGAAAACCTAGCCTGCCAACTCACCAATGAGTGCAAAACCTTACTGACCACTGGAGGGTCTTCACCATACAGCAACCTCCGTCAGTAACTCCAGGATTCCTACCTAAGTAACGAAGAAGAAGACCATCATTGTGAGACTGAGAACAGGGCACTCCAGACTGTGACACATCACATCTCCACAATATTCCACACTGGCGAGTCTTCATTTATCCATGCATGCAGCCCCAGTGACTGCGGAACATTCCCAACAACACTAAAAGTAGAAACCTAGCCTGCCAACACACCGATGAGTGCAAAACTTTCCTGACCACTGGAGGGCCTTCACCATACAGCAGCCTTTGCCAGTACCTCCAGGATTCCTGCCTTAGTGAACGGAGAAGAAGACCTTCCTATAGTACTGTTGATCTCACTTGATCATCACCCATCAGTGACTGATTAAATTTTTTTTTTTTTTTTAAATGAGTGCATATATATATATATATATATATGTGTGTGTGTGTGTGTGTGTGTGTGTGTGTGTGTGTGACAACTTTCCACAGTTAGTCTCATTATGATCATAACTCATCCAGAATACTGTTTACATTGGGGTCCCCCCCCCTCCCCCCCCCCCCCCCTTTTGTGTGTGTGTGTGTGTGTGTGTGTGTGTGTGTGTGTAACACATGATACCCTGTTTTTCATTGATCATTGCTATCTTTTCTCAACCAACATCAGCATATTAATGCCCACACATTATTTCACCTGTTACAATGAACACATCCCACAGCATTGTTTACTTTTTCAACACAACACTATTTGTTTGAACCTCCCACACCCCCCCCCCACTCATAGTGGATGGAAGGATATGAGCTCTCCTTCTCCCCCCCCCCCCCCCCCCCCCCCCCCCCACACACACACACACACACTTACCCTCCTCCCTACCCACCTCCCTTTTTTTTTTTTTCCCAAAACCTCCCCCCCCCCCAATTATACCTTATCACCCATTTATCTTCCATCCCCTTCCCTCCCTTATTAACATTACCCACACACTTTCACAACTACCCACACATAGCTACCACCACCTGCTTCATCACCCAGCGAAATCATTCATCTATTTCATTCATTTTTTTTTTAAAAATTACAGTTACTCTCATTTTATTCTTCTACTTATTTCATTTATTATAATTACTAGCACAATCATTATACTATCCCTTATATATATATAATATATATTAAAAAAAATTTTAATATATATATACATCCCCCCCCCCCCCCCCCTTAGCATTATTATCAATCCATCTTAACCACAACCGTCACATATATCACACCACCCCACTAAACTAGCTACACAACCCCATCGTCTCACTCCTCTCCTCCCTCCATGCACCCCCCCCCCCCCCCCTTCCTCTCCCATAATCCCCTCTCTGTCGTTTCTGTCTGGCGGCCATTCTTCCTACCACATGGACACCAGATAAGTCTCTCTTCGTTTTTTTTTTGTACTGTCCTAAATGTTAAATGTGATCTGGTTTTTTTTTGCCTGAAGAAGACCCAAGAGGTCAAAATGCATCGTGTCTTGTCCTGTGCTTTGTTTGTCAATGTCCTTGGCGGTACCTAACCCCCTCTCTTTCTAAACTTTGCTTGGTTCTCCTCCATCAGTCATTCCATTTTGAAACTGGAATTCTTGAGGACTGATTTTGTGAACAGTTTAGACAGATATGACGGGAGTTTACTGTTTAAAACCTTGTACATCAGCATACCTTTGTTACAGCAGAGATGTTCCAAAAGAGGCAGGAGGTGTAGCTGTTTCATCTTTTGTTCTGTCAACTGGTGCAGATCAGGCAAAATAAGCTTGGCTGCTCCCTGATACAGGGAGCCTCATCTTTTTCAAAATATACACCGGCACAGTCATCCCATACAGTGGAAGCATAATCACTATGAGATTTTATGAGGGCATTGTAGAATATTTTACGGGAACTAGTATTAGAGATAAGAAATACAGGTTTCTGGATTCAACATTAGAAAAGTATTTAGACTCAGAATCAAAAACTTACTTTGAGAATATTTCAACAGGGTCGCCCTGTCTTCTTCAGTTCACTGTTACTGTTGTGGCAGCGAGGCCTGGTGGGACGACTGATAATCCATTTGTTGGTGTCTGTGACATTGGAGGTCCAACACCAACAAATGGATTATCAATCTCTCCAACTGTGCTCTCAGTGACAGTGCAAGTGTGCTCAAGAAAGGACTTAACTTCTGTGTTGCGCCCACATTGATTCTAGTCAAGGAAATAGTAGTTTCCACTGAAGTAGCGTGCAGCCAAATCAAAGACAAAAGCCACAGCTGACAGCCTACGGAGCGAAGTGGTCAAAGTCATAAAGTCCAGTAAGCCACCCTAGTCCAACATTTCACGAGAGGATAAACACACCCTGAAAAACTTGAGACAGGATGACAGCATCGTCATCCTTCCAGCTGACAAAGGTAGGACCACAGTATTGTCACCGAAAGAGGAATAC
This sequence comes from Conus betulinus, assembly GCA_016801955.1. Taxonomy (NCBI): domain Eukaryota; kingdom Metazoa; phylum Mollusca; class Gastropoda; order Neogastropoda; family Conidae; genus Conus; species Conus betulinus. Next base: position 41,799 of record JADBJO010001764.1, read on the forward strand.
AAGAAGAAAGTACAGACCCTTCTCAGTGATACAGACACCTATGAAAAACTCAAGACTGACCCCACGAAGAAAGTGAAAAACCAACTTATCAATCTACTAAAGAAATGGAAGAAAGAAGATTCCATCTCCCCTAGTCTTTTACAATGACTTTACCCCACTTCTGAATCCACGCCTAAGCTGTATGATTACCTAACATACACAAGAAGGACGCCCCCCTCTGCCCCATTGTGTCCATCTGTGGCAGTGTCATGTACAATGCCTCCAAATTCTGAAACAATATTGGGCCTTCAGTCAGCAGACCGAGCACCACATAGTCAACAGCACAGATTTTGTACAGAAGATGGAAAACCAGCAACTGGCTCCAGGGGAGAAACTTGTCTCCTGTGATGTTTGTGCACTCTTCACTAGCATCCCTGTACCCAAGGCTCTCCAAGTCATTGGGAGAAGATTGAGGATGACTACCACCTTCGTCACCGGTGTGAACTCACTACAGAACAGGTGCTACAACTGTTGAAACTGTGCCTCACTAGCACCTACTTCTCGTTCAACCATGAGTTCTACCAGCAGAAACAAGGAGCTGCCATGGGTTCACCAGTATCTCCAGTGGTAGCCAACCTGTACGTGGAACATTTTTGAAAAAGTAGCCTTGAAACCGCTGCCAACCCTCCCAGCATGTGGTACCGCTATGTGGATGACACCATGACCCGCATACAGGAGACGGAGGTTGACAGCTTTCACCACTCACCTGAATTCCATCGACCACAGTATCCAATTCACTTCAGAAACTGAAGCAGAAGGCAAGATCCTGTTCCTGGACACTTTCATCTCCAAAAACCCATGACGACAGGGTGGAGACCAGTGTCTATAGGAAACCCACCCACACTGACCAATATCTGAACTTTCACTCTCTAACCACCTCCTCCAACACAAGAGATCTGTTGTCAACACCCTCATGCACAGAGCCTCTGTACTGTGTTCCACTAAGGAGGAAGAGCTGAAAGAAGAAGAACACATCAAGACTGCCCCTTTCCGCTAATAGATACCCTGCATGGATGTGGGACAACCCTCGAGTTCCCTACCCTTCTTCTACAGATACGGACAGTGTGAAAGTGGGGATCCCTTACATTAAAGGAGTTTCAGAGCATCTGGCCAGGACCTTCCAACAACATGGATGCAATGTGTTCCACAAACCCACCAATTCCCTATGCAGCAACTGACCCATGTCAAAGACAAAATGGACCCCCTCAGGCGTGTGGTGTAGTGTACCAGGTAGGGTGTCAAGACTGTGCCAATACCTACATTGGCGAGACAGCAAGACCACTCACCACCCATCTACAGGAACACCAAAAACGATCTACTTCTGCCATACACAAACACCTACAAGCCACAGGCCACAGTTTCAGCCCCCAAGAAACCAAGATCTTATCTACAGAGCCCTTCCTCACAAAAAGAAAAGTTAAAGAAGCCATCAAAATGAAGACTAGATGCCCCAGCCTGAACAGAGATCAAGGTTTCAAACTCCCCCCCCATCTACAATCAGATCCTGACAACTATTCACCCCACACAACAGTCACCCCACCAGGCCTCGCTGCCACAACACAACAGTGAGCTGATGAAGACAGGGCAACCCTGTCAAAATATTTTCAAGTAAGTTTTAGATTCTGAGCCCTAAATACTCTTCTATTGAATCAGAGAGATGGAGAGAAAGAGCTGCTAATGGGGCACATCTGTCGGCGTTCCTATCCCAGGTATTCTAAGCTGGTGTAGCACAGACATGGGTAGTGATTTCCCCCCCCCCCCCCCCACACACACACCCACCCTCCCAGTATATTTACCTGCACTTTCTTTGCAAAAAGAATCGGTTTCACTATTCTACAGCCTGCGAAATAGCGAGCAAGGTGCTTCCCCAAAGTCAAAAAGCATATCTGTAAAATCCAATCTCCTGAACACATCAAGAATGATCTCCAGTACAAAAATTGAGGAATGGAGATTTCCCTCCCAACGTTATGTCAGGGGTTTAAAAAAAAAAATCTGTCATTAATTATGTTGTAATTTCAAAAACTTTGAGAATGTTCAGCATAATAAAAAGAGGTCAGGTATGTAAAGATTGAAACTTGATAGGTTTTTTCCTAAGTAATCTCTACCATACTTCACCTTTGCATTTGTTAAAAAGTTTGGAAAGGATGTGAAGACTTGACTAGCCAGAATCAAACCTTTACCATACTCCTCCTGCATATTGTATAACAGCACTGGCATGGTTGTGTAAACAGGACATACAATACAGGACATACAATCAACTATCCATAGCAGTCTGAATGATTAATCAGTTTGTTGAGGGATGATTAAGGATAAACTGCTTGATCAACAACTTTTTTTTTTTTTTTTAAAAAACAAAGTTTTTTTTTTTTATACCTCCCTTCTATGATATAATCAGCTCATTAATAATTCATGAGTCCATTCTGTGATACATGACCCTCCCTTCTTTCCCTTTGGAAGTTTTGTAGCGTTCATTCTTCGCCATTTTAACAGAGGGTGTTCTGACATGAATTGGTGTGTCTTCAGATATCTGATCAGACCCAGCTCCCTTTCCCCCCAGCCATCCCCACTGACGGACGAACGCAAGCTGCTGCAGGACCAGAAGCTCCGGAAGCGGCAGGAGCCCACCGGCGCCCCCAACACCGAGCATGAACCCACGGGGGCCCCAAAGTCACTAAACCCCCTGCAGCAGAGAAAGTGAGCGAGGCGTCCCAGAAAGAGGCCAGTGGTGGGGGCTGCCACGCCGCCGGTGTCTGGGAACAGGGTGGGTCCTCGCGTCGTGTTCTCGTAGTGGTGTTAGACAAAAATTGTCAGTGGCTATACTGAGGAAGGGTTGATCAGTGGGAAAACATGGGGAAGGTGAAAAGGGGATAGGGGGAGGATATGAAGGACAAGAACTGGTTCCCTTCTGACGAGATCAACATGGCCTCGTCCACATGTGCTGAAGTCTGAAAGAGGGAGATAAGGTTGCAAGACAAGACAGGCATGGATGGATGAAAACAACAAAAAGTCTTTAAATTTTGATTTGTTTTATCTACAGCTCACCCCCTCCTCCTAAGAAACTGTGTTCCTTCACTTACCGTTGGAATCTGTTAATTTTTCATTATATCGCCCATGTGCATGTGTGTGTGTGTGTATGCGCGCGTGCGTGCGTGCGTGCGTGTGTGTGTGTGTGTGTGTAAGACAGAGAGAGGACTGCATGCTTGTGTCTATCCATCAACACAAATCTATGTATGTGATATGAACATGCACGTTCTAACATTGTGGTCCACATGCTGGCATGATTTCCTTCTCTCCTGGCATGCTGTGTATGGTGTGGTCTAACATTGCCTGTGGGCAGATTCCAGTGATTTACTACGACAGTGAGGACAGCGAGTCCGATCCCCAAAACCCGGCTCCTGCTCAGGCGTCACCCTCCCAGTTCCAGCCTCAGTCTCTGCAAGCCGTCAACACCAACCACAGCCATCCTTTGGAGCGGAACGCAGAGTTTGATGCCAGCACCCCAGACTCCCTGGACTTGCCCATGGCAGATATGGACTTCAATTCCAGCACAGACAGTCTGACGTCTCGCCCTCGCATTGGGCTCAGTGGTACCATCGTATGAGGCTTAAAACCAGTGGATGTCACATGGTTGGTTAAAAAGTAAAGGCTTCACTGTGCAAGCATCTCGGAGGTGAAGGGCCTTTGGGAAAGGCTGTGAGCTTGTCCGTTATGCCTGTGAAAGTTGGTGACATAGTGTGGCTTGGGGACCGAGCTGAATGTTGCAGACGAGGTTACTCATGGAATGTTGCAGATGAGGTTGCCCTATGAGGTTGCAAATGGCTTGTATACCTTTTGCCGACGAGTTGAATGATCAGGTTCATGCATCCCCTAATCTACATGGTGTGCCACAGATGAACGATGATGTCTGCAGATCAGTCTGATTTTTGCCGACGAGTTTTGATAAAGTCGTGCTTCAAGATGTGATTCATTGGCTTGGGCAAGTCATGTTTCTGGTTTGGGGGATGGCAGATCCTTCATCCCTTTCTGTACAAGAGGGCATATACTATCTGTGTTGAGGACCTGGTGGCTCTGTATACCATGCAACACAGATTCTGTCAGCAAGATGGTCTGGTGGAGAGAGGGCTGTAGAAATGTCTTGACCACTGTCTCCAATGGGCAGCATGGAACAGGACCTTCACAAGATTGAGGTACTCATGCAGCCAGCTGAGACTGCAAAGAATCTCCTTGTAACAGAAGAGTGACGGTTGTGATGGCTCCAGAGCGGATCACCATTACTACTGACCGCAGAGTCTGCCAGTTGTTAGGAGATGGTGAGCCACTGGTAAAGGTCCATCCATGTGGAACTTCATCAACTTCTTTTTTTTCTCTCAGGAGACAAGGTTTGTCCTAAGAACGTTACACACCAAGACTGCTTCATTTCTTTCACACCACATGTATCGAAAACTACTTATGGTCCATCTTCAATGATCATATGCAGTGTATTCTTGTGCTTTTCCTTCTGGAGATGGAAAAAACTACAGGATGAAAGAAGTCGCAGGGACTGTACTGTATTTCAGATATGATCATGTTTTTGTGGGCCTGCCTCACTGATGAAACTGCACTGGACGACTTGCGATGAAGCAGCGTCTGAAAGAGGCTGGCTGGAAGATGCTGGTGAGCCTTGCAATACACGTTGTTCATGGACAGTATGCAAGGTCTGGGCCAGGTTCAAGGGCGTGGTTTTCCTTTCACCCGTTTTACATGTTTCCATAACTGGTGCCACTCCCCGCCTGTTTTGTGCTGCCAGACTTTTCCACAGTGTTTGAACCACCCAAGCAGTGAACCTGTCTTGCCACTTTGCGATTCCATCGCCTGAACGGAGCATTTAGGCATGTATTGTGTGTGAAACCTTAACAACTACCAATGATTTTCTTCCCAAGCATTTCCATGCAACATGAGCACAGGGAGATGTACCTGGACATGTTATACACTGCTTGCAAGTTTTTAGTACTGGTGAAAACCCACAAAGCAAGGCGCTTTCTTAGTTGCATATGAAACGCAAGTATGCATACTTGGGCACAATATGCACTTTAAGGGGAGGGAACTGGACAGATGCTAGGGAGAAAGACTGGGGAGTGAAACTGCGTGTTCGTGTGTATGTGCATGTGCATGTGCACATATGTATGTGTGTGTGCATGGTGTGGGAGAAAGTGAGGGGGGGGTTAATTAAGGAGGGTAAAGGGAATGCTCAGAAGACGTGAATGCAAAATGCTGCTCTTTGATGAACAAATGCAATAGCCGTTAAAATGAATTAATGATACAGGAGATGTTCCACTTGTTTTTTCCATGGGTCTCTCTCTCTCTCTCCACTTCCTCTCTGTCTCTCTCTGTGTCTCTCTCTCTCTCTCTCTCTCTCATCAGTTTACACAAAAGAATGTCATGTCAGACCTAGACCATTGTCTCTCCCTCCCCACTTCCTCTCTCTCTCTCTCTCTCTCTCTCTCTCTCTCGTCAGTTTACACAAAAGAATGACATGAAATTTAGTGTTACTAGGAAGCGGATTGTTGTCCATGCATTTATCTTAAATCCTGGTGAAGTTGTACATGCAGTATAATATCAAGATAGATGAATTTTTCACAGGCTCATGTACTGAAATATTCTCTTGTTCTTGCCCTTTTCCCAAAAGTCGGGTGGGGTTGATCATCAAAAAAGTCCAACAGGGATTTTTTGCTTTTTTTTTTTTTTTTGTAAAGACTTGTATGAAATGTGAAACTAAAAACTTTTGTTGCAGTCTCTTAAACCCTTGGAAGATGCAAACTCCAAAACCTTGTTACATATCAAAGAAATTGTAACTGCAATGTGCAAAAAAAACCGACATATGCTGTTTTAAACTTTTTTTCCCAAGTGCATATATTTACAGTAACAAGGAATTTTCAAAAGTATGATCATATGCATTATCATATCCATTTGTGAATATGGCCATTCTGAAATGGCCTTGTTTGGTCAGCTTGGCTATAATCAGACTGAAACGCTCCATGTGTGCGTAACACAGTGCGAGAGAAATGTTTATGCACTTAACTGTTTCTTGGTACTGGCCAGCGTTTGCTGTGATGTGCAGTTACGCTGTCCTCCCCGTCATACACCTCGTTATTAAAATTACTCTGTTCTGATAAAATGCACACACACACACACACCACCACCACCACCTTCATATCTATCAATGCATGTGGATATACAGGTTTGGGTTCATGTATGTACATTTTGTTGAAATTTGGACAGCTACAAGCAAACCGAAATGGGTGTTAGAAAAGTAGTTACAGACTCAGAATCAAAAACTTACTTGGAGAATATTTCGACAGGGGTGCCCTGTCTTCTTCAGCTCACTGTTGCTGTTGTGGCAGCGGCCTGGTGGGACGACTGTTGTGTGGGGTGAACGGTTGTCAGGATCTGATTGTAGATGGGGGGAAGTTCAAAGCCTTCATCTCTGTTCAGGCTGGGGGGGTGTCTGGTCTTAATTTCGATGGCTTCTTTAACTTTTCTTTCTGTGAGGGAGGGTTCTGTCGATAAGATCTTGGTTTCTTGGCTTGCAGATGTTCATATATGACGGAAGTAGATCGGTTTTGGTGTTCCTGTAGACGGATGGTGAGTGGTCTTGCTGTCTCGCCAATGTAGGTATAGGTACAGTTTTTGACACCTACCTGGTACACTACACCACACTGCTTGAGGGGGTCTGTTTTGTCTTTGACATGGGTCAGTTGCTGGCGTAGGGAGTTGGTGGGTTTGTGGAACGCATTGCATCCATGTTGTTGGAAGGTCCTGGCTAGATGCTCTGAGACTCCTTTAATGTAAGAGATCCCCACTTTCACACTGTCCGTATCTGTAGAGGAAGGGTAGGGAACTCAAGGGTTGTCCCATATCCATGCAGGGTATCCATTAGCGGAAAGGGCAGTTTTGATGTGTTCTTCTTCTTTCAGCTCTTCCCCCTTAGTGGAACACAGTACAGAGGCTCTGTGCATGAGGGTGTTGACAACAGATCTCTTGTTCTGGAGGGGGTGGTTGAGTGAAAGTTCAGATATTGGTCAGTGTGGGTGGGTTTCCTATAGACAGTGGTCTCCACCCTGTCGTCATGGGTTCGGGAGATGAGTGTGTCCAGGAACGGGATCTTCCCTTCTGCTTCAGTTTCCGAACTGAATTGGATACAGGAGACGGAGGTTGACAGCTTCATCACTCTCCTGAATTTCATTGACCACAGTATCCAATTCACTTCGGAAACTGAAGCAGAAAGGGAAGATCCCGTTCCTGGACACACACTCATCACCTGAACCCATGACGACAGGGTGGAGACCCACGTCTATAAGAAACCCACCCACACTGACCAATATCTGAACTTTCACTCTAACCGTTCCCTCCAGCACAAGAGATCTGTTGTTAACACCCTCATGCACAGAGCCTCTGTACTGTGTTCCATTATGGAGGAAGAGCTGAAGGAGAGAAGAACACATCAAGACTGCCCTTTCCGCTATGGATACCCTGCATGGATGTGGGACAACCCTCCCGTTCCCTACCCTTCTTCTACAGATATGGACAGTGTGAAAGTGGGGGATCCTTACATTAAAGGAGTCTCGGAGCGTCTAGCCAGGACCTTCCAACAACATGGGTGCAAAGTGTTCCACAAACCCACCAACTCCCTACGCCAGCAACTGACCCATGTCAAAGACAAAACGGATCCCCTCAAGCAGTGTGTGTAGTGTACCAGGTAGGGTGTCAAGACTGTGTGCATACCTACACTGGCGAGACAGCAAGACCACTCACCACCGTCTACAGGAACACCAAAACTGTCTACTTCTGCTATACATGAACATCTACAAGCCACAGGCCACAGTTTCAGCCCCAAGAAACCAAGATCCTATCTACAGAGCCCTTCCTCACAAAAAGAAAAGTTAAAGAAGCCATCGAAATTAAGACCAGACGCCCCAGCCTGAACAGAGATCAAGGCTTTGAACTTCCCCCCATCTACAATCAGATCCTGACAACCGTTTCCCCACAACAGTCGTCCCACCAGGCCTCGCTGCCACAACAGCAAATGCTTTAGGGGTAGTTGCAGGTTTCTCGCTCAATTGGCAACCATTCAGTGACTTTCTGACCCCTTTATGCATGTCATTTTGTTCACCCTAGGCTACAAAACCAATTCCACATTAAAGTTTACAAGTTTGTAAACATACAAGTATGATTTTTTTTTTTCTCCTCAATTCATGCATTATTTCTTGTAAAATCTTAGAAAATGCAGAGGAGAGGGGAGGTGAGGCAGGGGGGAGGTGGATGCCATCTCTCTCACGGTGTTGAAGGAACAAAGAGAAAAAAAAAGGCTGGATCTACTGTGATTTTCGATTTGCACTACAATTCAGTGGGGTCATCATCCTCGGGCTACATTCCACCTGTCCACTAAGTTTACCTGTCCACTAAGTTTGGTGTGGATCAGTTCTGGCGATTTTCTTCACCTTTCTGACAGACAAACCGATAGATAGTCGTCAAATAAAAATATTTCCCCCAGGCCACATGTGCGTGCGTATGCATGCATGTACACGTGCAAATTGGGAGAGGGTGGAAGACCTGAACATGAGCTTAAGAGAGAATGTTAATGTCCGTGTATTGGAATGCTTGCTGGAATGAGAATTTGATTTTGTTTCTGAAGATGCATCAACTTGTCTTAACATACAAAAAAAAAAAAGTGAAAATGCTTTGCAGGAGTGTGGATTTATTTGAAAGGGTCTGTTCCAAGTAGGATAATCTCCTTTTCATTAATTAAAGTCCTCGTCACAAACAAATTCCCATCCCCATTATTACATACTGACTTTTCCCAATTTTCTTCTGCCCATCTGCTGAACCCCTTATGCCCTCTGTGTGTGTGTTTGCGAGAGAGAGAGAGAGAGAGAGAGAGAGAGAGAGAGAGAGAGAGAGAGAGAGAGATTACCTTGTGGACAAATGCAACCAACTAATCAGACATGAACAATCACAGAGTAACCAAAATGTCCAAGGTGACTAAAGGTCAACACTGAAATATATGGTCAAGCATGGCACGTCGGCGTTCAACAGTAACTTTATGAATGTGTTTGTTTTAATGAGTGGGCATGTGGATTTTGCAGACAACTTTAAGACTTGCTGAACATGAGAAAACACTCCACACTTAACTTAATGAATGTGTGTGTGTGTGTGTGTTTGATAAAAATGTCTAATACCATCTGGCGATGACAAGACATTAAATAAACCACTGAACTGAACTGAACATGAGAAGCATCAAGCCTGGCTGCCAACCTTTTGGGAGTCGAAATTCAGGAAACCTGTTATATGAGGTGAGTTCAGCATTTAACTGAAATCATTATCACTGTGAAATGCCTTGACTGATTGGTATGGGGCTCCCGAAGGAAACCTTCCTTTAACCAAATATAGCTGCAGTATTCATTACATGGCTTTGGCACCATGCCACTTTTTTCCATCCCATTTCAAGATTGATGCACGAACCTGTTCTCTTTTATTGAAATTTTGAACGTATGACTTTTTTCATGGATTTCCAGCAAACTTTCAGACACAGGAAAATTTCTGAGATTTTTTTTTTCTTCAGGATTGGTAAAAAATGAAGAGATGAACAAAGAAAATGTGGCTTTTGACTGACTGACTGTGCTTCTCTTGATCAGGAGTATAAAATGATGCACCCCAAACAGATGTCTTATCAACCAAACGACAAGTTTCGCATTTCCAATTTCTGGCATAACTGCGCCCAACATCAGTAAACTGATTGCTGTGATTATGCATGGGTACATGACATTTGTGTTTTTGCAAGTGTGTACAGTCACTTAAAACTGCACATAGGTTTTGTTGCGTACATCTGTTTCTCTTGCATTTGAAGTTACTGGATGTGTGTGTGTGTTTTTCAATCCAAGGCTGCGCTTGACAGTCAACTTTGCCCTATTACTCACTTTTTTTGTGAAGATCTTACACTGTGCTATTTTTTACGCAATATTTGCCAATAAATTGAAGTTTTTGTGTGAGCATGAGTGTGCCTGTGCGTCTAGTTGTGTGTTGTCAGCAGTAATGAACAATCACCCAGTTCATTGCTTTGTGGGGGTATTTGCTTCACAACCAAAGTCTACACCTGCACTGTAAAGACAAAATATTCTCTCCAGCTTGTCTTCTGCCCATACACTCTGTGAAGTCACAGCAGAAGATGATCATCACTGTTACTGTCACCTCGTGCCACACTGTTGACCACAAAAACTGTTGTCAGGCTAGTCCCACATGCATCTAATCATCAAACCACAATTTTCATTCCATAGTCCATAGTCTGTCTAGTTCACTCTGAAACTAAAAATATTTCAAAGGGAAACGCTCACTGTGTGCTCTGTGTCTACGCAGTCCCAGTCATTAGCAGGAGGATTAGTAGGCGGTGTAAGCTAGAAAAACACCACTGAAGTCATCCTACAGCAATGGAGTGTCTCCTGTGGGTTGCCTCATAATCATCCAAGGCACATCACACAGCAGAGGAACTCGAAGTCCAGACCCTAAAAACTCTCAACACCTCTTACCCACCTACCACCTGGGGGCTACAGCAAACTTGGATGGGTCAGCAGATGAGGCTGTGAAAAACTGTGGAGGTGGACATCAAGTTCCCAGATGGCTTATCCTTCAGAAAGTCTGTGGCCATAGGCACATATTCAACAAACTACCAAGCTGAAGCCTGTGCCCTACTCCTTGCTGCCCAGACCCTTAACCTGGAAGACAGGCTCCCACCAACACAGTCTTTCTGACAGACTGTGAATCCATCCTGAAGAGCCTCCAGACACCAGGAGGGAGCAGATAATCCAAACCATCAGAGGGGAACTCAGTCTCCTCCAACAGAGAGAACTACTGCAGTCCTGCAGTGAATCCCTTCTCACTGTGGCATTACATGAAATGAGGAGGCAGACTGTCTTTCCAAGATTGGCAGCAGGCACGAGCAGTTGGGGCAGCCGATGTCCTACAGTGAAGCTAAAACCATCCCCAGGAACAGCTTAAGAAGAGCGTGGTGCCAGCGCCTGGACATTAGGACTGAAGAGGACAGCATCCACCAACTCGACAGAGCACCAGGTACCATCTTCACGCTGTGAAAAGGACACTGCCAGCTACTCTCCCATCTCAGACTCTCTCATACTGACCACTATCTTTGTGACACAGGCTCCCAAACTCCCACCCACATCTTACAGTCCTGCCCCTCCTTTCAAACCTAGAGACACCAGACGTGGCCCAGTCCGGTTGTGGTCCAGAAGAGGCTGTGGAGACTAGCGGGGGTCTTTGCGATGGACTGCGGACTTCACCTTACTAAGCAGACTGAGGATCTGGCTTGTCCAGGAACATAAAGGGAAAGAAAACATGCTGGCTCTCTGCCTTCTCCCCCCCCCCCCCCCCCCCCCCTCCCAGCCATTCATAACATCTTGCACACACATAAAATCCCATCACCAACATTCGGAAGAGTAGGCAGTTTGGCTGTTGGTATGGATGACACGTTACACATAGCATGCACCCTGAGTGAGAAATGGAAAGAATGAAGGAAGTAAGGAAAATGAGTGATCGATATTGAACGATACTGACTGGATGACACGGGAAACAACTGAATGAAACGCCAGCTAGCAGCTCTTCAGTCGGCACTACCCAGGTAGGCAGCCCGTTGTGTAAACGAGTGTTGATTGTAAAGCGCTTAGAGCTTGGCGTCTAGCCGAGAATAGGCGCTATATAAGTATTCATATATCATCATCATCATCATTCACCCCCTCTCTTTGTCTTCTTCACCCTGTCCCCCTCCTTCCAGCCCCACCCTCTCTCTCTCCCCTCCCCCACCTCCCTAATCTTCCTCCCATCAGAGATCTAAATAATTCAATTAATGTTTTCACAATATTTCAAAGCACTTTCGTGAATGATTGATTTTGGATAGCGTTATAAATGCTTGGTTGGTTACTTTCTGATAATATTGTACAGGATCTCCATGATACATTTCTCAAAATATAAAGATTCTATACGTAGATACAATCTCACATTATAAAGGGCACCTATGATAGTTGCATTCTCAAAATACTATATAGGACTCTCACAGTTACTTTCTCAAAATTAAAGTCCCCTCATAGTTACTTTCTAGCAATGTTATAGAGCATGCTTATAGTCAGTCATGTATCAGCAATATTATACAGGAATCGTATAGTTACTTCTCTCATCATTATCAAACATGACTCTGACAGTCATTTTCTGTCAATATTATTTAAGGACCTAGTACATACAGTACGTTATTTCCTCACAATATCATACAGAGCCCTAGTTCTTGCATTCAGTTACTTCCCTTACAATATCATACAGGGCCCTAATATTTACAATCAATCATTTCCTAACAATACTCTGCAGGGCCCTATCACTATTTCCTCTTGATATTGTAGAGGGCCCTTATACTTAGAATCAGTTACTTCCCCACAAGATCATACAACACCCTAATACTGAAGAGTCAACTGCTTCCTCACAATATCATACACTGCCCTAATACTTACAGTCATTACTTCCTCAAAAGATCATAAAGAGCCCTGATACCTACAGTCGGTTACTTACTCAAAAGAAAATACACAGCCCTAGTATTCTGTTACTTCCCCAAAAGACCATACATGGCCATAATACTTAGTCGGTTAACTTCCTAACAATACCATACAGGCCCTTATACTTACAGTTACTTCCTCACAATGTTGTACAGGATCCTTACACTTAACAAGTCAGTTATTTTCTCAAATTAGAAACGGGTTCTTACTGGCTTTCCTTTTTCTCAAAATACAATACAGGTTCCCAATTGCTTAATTTCTCATAACAACTGCACAGGACTCTTAAAGTTGTTTTCACATAAACCCTTTTGGATCGGTCTCCTTCTCAAAGCATTATACTTAGCAGCTTCTTTGTCAGCCTATGTATCAAAAAGACTTTGCTGATGGCATGGCCCTTGACACTTTCCACTGTTCAGACTGTGTTACAAGAGGCTCGGTTGATGCATGATCCATGAGCCTTTTCACGGTGCAGGAGGGAACAGTGTGGTGGCCAGCCTTGGCAGGGCTTGCATGATGATGAACTGGTCTTCACCTTGATCTCCTCCAGCAAGGAGCCTGATTCGTCCTGCGCTACCTCACCTCGTGCTCTGTCACGCAACTCGAAGTTGATGCATCTAGAAACAGACCCATGGGGGGGGCAGGGATGGGAGGGGGAGGGGGGGGGGGGGTGTAAAACAAATAAAAAACTCACTGAAAACACTTAATTACAATCAGGTTAAATATATGCTCTGTGGAACTTCTGTTAGTAACATCTCTGTAAAACTCCCTCTTCAGAGCAACCAAAAAAAAATTCCATGTGGATAACCTCGGTTTTCTCTCCATGTCCCTGTTCGTGGTGAGAGTCTGGTGTCAGAGACATCAGTTCATGGAGATTGCGGCTAGAAAAGTTTTAAGGTTCCCTCTACAGAGCGACACACACTAAAGCTGGCTCTGCAAACTAAACAATTTCTGTCTCTAGCAGGAAGCTGAACAGAAGATGTCCTGCATCTGTTGGATAAGAAGAGGTACCACTGGAATAACTATGCTTCAGTGCAGTGCATGATCACGTCACTTATCTCAAAACATCCTGACATCCATTGTTCCCAACAGATTGCTGGTGATGAGGCCGCCAGTGCCACAGGACCAACCTGCTTGTGGCAGAACACAGGAGGTTAGAATGAGCACTGTGGGATCAGTGCCAGCAGGGTGGCACAGACATACTCAAAACCACTACCACACACACAAACAAACAACAGTAGTATAGTCTTTGCATTTCCAGGCCCAAAAGCAGCAAGTTGGGGTTTTCCCGCTCACCCGAAGACGATGAGGTGCACAGCAGTTGGTGTGACGAAGAATCACAGCAGGCAAGCAGATTGCTTTTCTTCGATGACACGAAAGGCAATGGACAGCGGGTTTTTTTTTTTTTTTTTTTTTTTTAGTTTTGTTGTTTTTTTTGTTTCTTGTGCTTACTGCATTCACGGCAAAGTCACTCAGCTACGGGATAAAATGATTAAGATTAAGATTATAGTCCTGTCAATGGCGGCAGAGGTTATCTCAGGACTGTCAACCACATTTCAAACTACCACATATATATGTTAAAAAAAGATTAAAAGCAAAACCTTACCCAACCCATTTTAAAAACAGATCAAAAGAACCAATCTTAGGATTTAAAAACCAACACCTTGAAATAAGATAAGACAATGTTGCCCACAGCCCAGCCGACCGCAAAGGGCCACACCAGGGCCGTCGCCACGTTAAAATCAACTCACAAGTCAGTCATTCACACAATTCTTTAAAATACATCAAAAAAACCCATCCAAAAGTTTGTTAAAAATCTTTCCACTGTAAAATCTCAGATCCGGTGAAAAATGTTAATCTCTTTCAAGAACTCAAAGATAAAATGATGAAGAAGACCCTGAACAGATGTCATTTAAAGTGTGTACAACATTGATTTCTGATTATGACTTGAAAACTTAAGTCAGGATTTTTTTTTTTTAACAACAAAAACAAAATAACTGAGGAACATACATCCTTGCCCAAATCCAACTTCTTTAATACTGGTAAACTTCAAACTTTTGAGATGTAGTTTTCAGATGTACCAGAAATATGAGTCTGGAAACATGACCCCCCCCCCCTCCCTCCCCCCCCCCCCCCCCCCCCCAAAAAAAAAAAAAAAAAAGTATGAATTCATTCAAAAAACTGAAAATGTGGCTACCCCCGTTCCCCACCCCCGAAAGTATAAATCAATTCAAACACTGCAAAAAAGGCTACGTTAGCATACACACAGAATTCTTTCCCTGTTCAACAAAATCATCCCAATGTCTCAAAACAAATCTGAGTGAACATTCTCACCTTTCTGAATTGGTTGCTGCTCCGCAGTCCCTGCCCTGTTTGCTGCAGTTCACCCTTCAGCTTCCTCTCTCTTTTCCGCATGATTCCCTCCACTTGCGCAATCAAATTGGTGTCGTATGGTCGCTTGCCATTGATCGCCAGCATTCTGGAAATGGTGTCCATCAGCTTCTTCACCTGCTCTGCTTTGACATCCTCACTGGCCGTGTTGTCGAACAGCACATAGCGGTTGTTGATCCGCTGATGCATGGTTGAGGGAAAGGAGAGAAGATTTACAACTGATGCCACGGTGACAGTTTCACTTTCAGTTTAATATCACTCTATCTACCTACAAAACTACCTACCTGTCTACATATCAGTCTCTATCTGCCTATCTGTCTACAAATCTATCTTTCTTTCTTTCTACCTATATATCTATCAGGGGAGTGAAACTTCACTAAAATGGCTTTAAGAACTTGAAACGACAATGGTTTATAGTGTGATAGATAGGACAATTGACCAGTATGCACTTGGGTCCTCAACCAACATGGAATTTACACCAGTGTCTGTTCATAGGACTCTATGGCAAAATGAAATGAATAAGCAAAGAGACAAAAAAATAAATGAAGTAAATTGATAGATAAATCAATAATTAGATGTAACAATGATGTTTTTTTGACTCAATTTTGTCCAAAAATGCACTTTTGGAAAAAACTGAAGATTCAGAATTTTACTGTGGTCTACAAGGAACATGCAGAAAGTTTTAACTAGGGGAAACATTTATTTAGGTACAATACTTTAAGCATGTAAATATTTAAGGTAATATGTTATGTCATTAGAACACACTGACTCCCTAAATAAACCCTGCAATTTAAAAAAAAAAAATCAGTGTGACAATTTCCTCTTAAATACCATTATTTAAAAAGCTATGAAACAACTATCGAAGGTGGAGTTTCAAATTTTGTGTGCATACTAACCTTACCAAACACTTTCCGATCACCAAATCTCTACAGTCATGTTCACATCCACACTGAATCTCTCCAACTTTTTGCTTCCACACCAGAGTTCACATACACTTTTTCTATATAACAGCCTAACAAACAGCTTCGCACCAAATGGACATTGAAAAAGTCCAGCAGCTTCTGATGTCACTTTCACACAGCAACAATCCTCTAGAGAGCCATGACCACTTTGTTCACATACATTCAAACCAGCTTGGCAACAGCCTCAGCACAGTGCTTACAGCAATACCAGTTGAACAAGCAAAAGACACTCTACTCTTCACGTGAATTGTCATGGGCCTTGTTCTGAATAAAAGTGTTCATCTTTACTGGACAAGCTTCATCTGACTGAGCCCCCAACACCACAACTGATGCTCTGAGGTCTGGGTAGATACTGTCCTCCTTTGACTATTTAAAGTTTGAACTCTGGGACACCTCCCTGCCTTCGATGATTTCTGTCACCTGTCAGTTACTTCCTGTCAACTTCAACCTCCTTCATGCAGCATGGAGATTGGTGCTAGTCGAAGGCTCTAATATTGAAAGGCCACTTATCCTCTTCTTTGTCATTTACAGTGCTTAAAACACTAAGAGAGGTTTTACTCCCATGACTAGCAGCATCCAGGAAAAAAAAAAAAAGATCATATCATGGAAAACAGTGACATAATGACAACTAACAATACAGTGTTGACAATTCCTACTGACTGACTGACTGTCCAACTGATAGAAATACTGGGACCTTCAGTCGGGCAGACCGAGCACCACATAGTCAACAGAAGATGGAAAACCAGCAACTGGGCTCCAGTGGAGAAACTTGTCTCCTATGATGTTTGTGCACTTTTCACTAGCATCCCTGTACCCAAGGCTCTCCAAGTCATTCGGAAGAAGATTGAGGATGACTACCACCTTCGTCACCGGTGTGAACTCACTACAGAACAGGTGCTAGAACTGCTGGAACTGTGCCTCACTAGCACCTACTTTTCGTTCAACCATGAGTTCTACCAGCAGAAACAAGGAGCTGCCATGGGTTCACCAGTATCTCCAGTGGTAGCCAACCTGTACATGGAACATTTTGAAAAAGTAGCCCTTGAGACCACTGCCAACCCTCCCAGTATGTGGTACCGCTATGTGGATGACACTATGACCCGCATACAGGAGACGAAGGTTGACAGTTTCATCACTCGCCTGAATTCCATTGACAACAGTATCCAATTCACTTCGGAAACTGAAGCAGAAGGGAAGATCCCATTCCTGGACACACTCATCACCCGAACCCATGACGACAGGGTGGAGACCACCGTCTACAAGAAACCCACCCACACTGACCAATATTGGAACTTTCACTCTAACCACCCCCTCCAGCACAAGAGATCTGTTGTCAACACCCTCATGCACAGAGCCTCTGTACTGTGTTCCACTAAGGAGGAAGAGCTGAAAGAAGAACAACACATCAAGACTGCCCTTTCCGCTAATGGATACCCTGCATGGATGTGGGACAACCCTTGAGTTCCCTACCCTCTTCTTCTACAGATACGGACAATGTGAAAGTGGGGATCCCTTACATTCAAGGAGTCTCAGAGCATCTAGCCAGGACCTTCCAACAACATGGATGCAAAATGTTCCACAAACCCACCAACTCCCTATGCCAGCAACTGACCCATGTCAAAGACAAAACGGACCCCCTCAAGCAGTGTGGTATAGTGTGTACCAGGTGGGGTGTCAAGACTGTACCCATAACTACACTGGCCAGACAGCAAGACCACACACCACCCGTCTACAGTAACACCAAAACCGATCTACTTCTGCCATAATGAACATCTACAAGCCACAGGCCACTGTTTCAGCCCCAAGAAACCAACATCTATCCTATCTACAGAGCCCTTCCTCACAAAAAGAAAAGTTAAAGAAGCCATCGAAATTAAGACCAGACGCCCCAGCCTGAACAGAGATAAAGGCTTTGACTTCCCCCCATCTACAATCAGATCCTGACAACCGTTCACCCCACACAACAGTCGTCCCACCAGGCCTCGTTACCACAACAGCAACAGAGAGCTGAAGAAGACAGGGCGACCCTGTCGAAATATTCTCCTAGTAAGTTTTCGATTCTGAGTCTGTAACTAATTTTCTAAAACAAGAAGACATCCCCATTTTTGTCCCCATAGCAGAAATGACAACACAGGGCACACAGAACAAACAAGAAGACATCCCATTTTTGTCCCCATAGCAGAAATGCCAAGACAGAGCACACATAACAAGCAAGGAGGCATGTCTAGTACACGTAACAAGCAAGGAGGCATGTCTAGTACACATAACAAGCAAAAAGATATGTCTCGTACACATAACAAGCAAGGAGGCATGTCTAGTACACATAACAAACAAGGAGGCATGTCTAGTACACATAACAAGCAAGGAGACATTTCTAGTACACATAACAAGCAAGGAGACATGTCTAGTACACTAACAAACAAGGAGACACTATACACATAACAAACAAGGAGACGTGCCTAGTACACATAACAAACAAGGAGACATGTCTAGTACACATAACAAACAAGGAGACATGTCTACTACACACACAAACAAAGAAGACATGTCTAGTACACATAACAAACAAGGAGACATGTCTAGTACACATAACAAACAAGGAGACATGTTTACTACACAACAAACAAGGAGACATGTCTACTACACATAACAAACAAGGAGACAAGTCTTGTATACAACAAACAAGGAGACACTATACATATAACAAGCAAGGAGACATGTAGTACTACACAACAAACAAGGAGACATGTCTACTACACAACAAACAAGAAGACATGTCTACTACACATAACAAACAAGGAGACAGTCTTGTGATACAACAAACAAGGAGACATGTCTAGTACATATATAACAAGCAAGGAGACATGTCTAGTACACATAACAAACAAGGAGACATGTCTACTACACAACAAACAAGAAGACATGTCTAGTACACATAACAAACAAGGAGACATGTCTAGTACACATAACAAACAAGGAGGACATGTTTACTACACAACAAACAAGGAGACATGTCTACTACACATAACAAACAAGGAGACAAGTCTTGTATACAACAAACAAGGAGACATGTCTAGTACATATAACAAGCAAGGAGACATGTCTAGTACACAAAACAAACGAGGAGACATGTCTAGTACTCATAACAAACGAGGAGACATGTCTAGTACTCATAACAAACAAGGAGA
The DNA here is from genome assembly GCA_016801955.1 of Conus betulinus. Classification (NCBI taxonomy): domain Eukaryota; kingdom Metazoa; phylum Mollusca; class Gastropoda; order Neogastropoda; family Conidae; genus Conus; species Conus betulinus. The sequence continues at coordinate 60,960 of JADBJO010001764.1, forward strand.
TATGTCTAGTACACATAACAAACAAGGAGATATGCCTAGTACACATAACAAACAAGGAGACATGTCTAGTACACATAACAAAGGAGGAGATATGTCTAGTACACATAACAAAGGAGGAGATATGTCTAGTACACAAAACAAACGAGGAGACATGTGTCTAGTACTCATAGCAAACAAGGAGATATGTCTAGTACACATAACAAACAAGGAGATATGCCTAGTACACATAACAAACAAGGAGACATGTCTCCTTGTTTGCTATGTGTACTCTGTCTTTGCATTTCTGCTAGGCAATTTGGAGTCGTAAGCACCGTTCATGTATAGGAAATTAATTTCATCACGGAAAAGAGTTACCCTACCTGTGCACTATTCACTATTAATTTGCTGCTTCATTTAAGATTTCATTTCATGTCCTTTTTTTTTTTTTCGGTGAATCCTGCTGACAGACAGATGAAGGTGAAAACACAACCTCTCAGTATCTGAGAGTGTGTCATGTATTTTTTCCGCTTTTGTTGCTAACTGAATGTTGAGAAGGATTCTACAATGTGTAACAATTAGGTGTAAGTCTACACCCAGTTGAGGCGATCTATGCAGTGAGGGGTCACTATTCCATGGTGTCACAATCCCAAGACATTGAAAGACAAGATCTATCTTACACTCCACTCGTCCACCAAAATGACAACATGCCAAGGTAGGCTGCAATGCTACTCTGTGTGTGTGTGTGTGTGTGTGTGTGTGTGTGTGTGTGTGTGTGTGTGTCTGTGTGTTGTGTGTGTGTGAGTGTGAACTTGCATGTGTGCATACGTGCATGTGTGCGTGCATGCGTGTGTGCGTGCGTGCCTGCATGCGTGTGTGTGTGTGTGTGTGTGTGTGTGTGTGTGTGTGTGCTCTGTGTGTGTGTGTGTGTGTGCTGTGTGTGTGTCTGTATGTGTGTGTGTGTGTATGGGATCGAACCCGTCATGTGTGAGAGCAGAGAAAGGGGGCTGGGAGGATATGGATTAAGCTGGAGTGGAAGGGGAGAAGGGAAACTGATGTGAAGAAAGGGACCGAGACATGGAGGACAGGACAGTCCTCTGGCACTAACAAAACTCCAGCCATGCTGACCTAATAGGTCAGAAAAATAGAAACCAACTGTTTACTGACAAACTTCAATGCTACCTAGATTACAATCTGGGTTCCCAAGATTTGTAATCCTTCACTACCATCAAAGCTAACCAATATTAACCACGAAGATAAAAAGGTAAGAGAAAAAAATGTCTTACAGCAAAAGTATCCTATTCCAAACATCCACAGCACATATGATATCTATAGTATGGTGAATGGGTGCAGGCAGATTTACACAAATTACTGGATTTAGTGATTTACGGGCAGAAGGAAGGAAACAGGTACAGAAAAAAGAAACATAAATAAAAACAAGCAGAAAATTATCTAAATCTGACCAGTTTAAATAAACAACTCCTGTGAGAGACAAAGACATACAGACAGAGAAAAAGACTGGCAGGCAAATTAAAAGAAAAAATCCTCACCTGATTAAACTTTTTGAGTGTGTCAGGCAAATCTTCCAGCTTGCGTTTCACAGCTGCCTCCTCATCTTCATCTTCCGTCTGTCCAGCTGGTCACCATGGGTGAACACGACCACCACGTAGCGGATTAGCTGCGGTCCAAAAATCTCATCCAGCTTCCCTACTATCTGGGTATGGACATCTTTGCTCCCTGTTCACTGCCTCAACGGGATGAACTATCACGATGGCGTGCGGACCAGGGGCAACAAGGCCCAAGCACCTGGCTACTTCAGTTTTCAGAGTTTCCAGGTTGAAGAGCATGGGGTTGAACAGCATGCTGAACAGATCTGGAGTGTCGATGACCTGTGCCAAAGACAATGCGCAGTACAGAATGATTCATCACTGTGTTGGCATTCCCTTCCACCGCACTCTTCTGCCAAAGCTACAGACACACTGTGTGCACTTCTCTCCTCTTTCAGCTGGGACCTTAGAGGCATAAAGTCCACAAAACAAATTGTGCTTTTTTTTTTTTTAGTGAGTCAAACAACTTCTTCACGGGTAAAAAAAAAAAAAAAATGCACATGAAAAATAATCTTTTCTTTATTTCTTGTTTTTGTTCTGTTTTCCCTACTTTGTCAGGTTCATTTGCAGAACCGATATTACAATGTGATCTTTATTTTCAAGCTCTTTCAGAACTGATAAACGGAAAGCTATCAAGTTGTTAAGCTGATGTGAAACTGCCTTTTCCTCCTCTACTCATTTATTCCTGCGTTCGATTGTTTCTTTATTTTGTCACTGCGTTTGACTCCATGTGTTTACTGGTTATAACTGGAGACTGGAATTGTGCCCTTAATTTAAAAAATGGATGTTAGAAATTATACAAATGTCACCAATCGGCCTAGAACCCAAGCAAAAATCAATGATATAATGACAAAACACAATCTGTTCGATGTTTACAGAGAATTATACCCGAAAAAAAAGAAACTATACATGGCGGAAATTTAACTCTTACAAACAAGCAAGACTTGACTACTTTATGATCACTGAAGAATTAATGATGGAAGTTAATGTTTGCATAGATCCTGGATATCGATCAGATCATTCTCTTGTCACATTGCTTTTAAAAACAACATCATTTCAAATGCGACAGACCTTTTTGGAAATTCAACAATAGTTTATTAAAAGATAAGCAATATGTTTAAAAAATTAGAGAGCTGATCAGTGATATCAAGAAACAGTATCCATCACCTGTATACAACTTAACTAATATGCATAACATTAGTAATGAAAACCTCTCTTTTCAAATTGAAGATCAGCTCTTTTTTGAGACATTAATGCTTGAAATAAGAGGCAAAACAATCTTTTATAGTACTTATAAGAAAAAAAATGGATACTCAAAGAGAACATGACCTAGAAACAAAAATAAAAAACACTGAACAGAATTTACAAGAAGAAACTATTCCTCATTTAGAAAACCTTAAAACTGAATTGCAAGAAATCAGGAATCACAGACTTGAAGGCATGGCAATGCGCTCGGGAGTTCACTGGCTAAGTCAAGGGAAAAAGTGAATACATATTTTTGCACTCTTGAAAATCGAAATTTTCTTGATAAATCTATCCCTTTTTTCAGAAAATGAGGATGGTTCAGTCATTTCTGAACAAAAAAAGTATCCTCCTTAAGATACAAATTTTTTATGAAACAATTATACCGCTTTAGAGATGTAACTGATATAAATATTTCTGAAGAGCTTCCGGATGCTCCAGTATTATCCGAGGAGGAGAGCTCCTCATTAGAGGGGTTGATTACACTAGAAGAGGCAGCTACTGCTCTAAAACAGATGACAAATTTTAAGAGCCCTGGGCCTGATGGGTTTACCGTTGATTTTTTTAAAGTTTTTCTTTGTAGATATTGAAACTTTCCTTGTACGTTCAATTAACGAAGGTTTTGCTAAAGGCCAATTATCAACTACCCAGCGACAGGGAACCATATATGTATCCCCAAGGAAGGGAAGCTGATCAGATTTGTGAGAAACTGGCGCCCCATCTCTTTGTTGAACACCACTATGAGATAGCTTCTGCTTGTGTTGCCAATCGATTGAAAAGCGTTCTTCCAAACATTATATATGAGAGTCAAAGAGGTTGTTTGATGGGCAGATTTACTGGAGAGAATATAAGGTTGATGTATGACATGTTATTGTACAGTGATAAGGAAAATATTCCAGGTATGCTCTTTTTAGCTGACTTTGAGAAGGCGTTTTTGATAGTGTCTCATGGTCATTCTTACATAACTGCCTTAAATTTTTCAAGTTTGGACCTGACTTACTTAATTGGATAAGAACATTTTATTCACAAATTTCTACCTGTATTTCTGTCAATGGCCAGTACTCCCCATGGTTTCCAATTGAGAGAAGCCCCTTATCTATACCTAATGTGTGCTGAGGTTCTGTCATTAATGATTCGCTCTAATGAGCATATTAAAGGAATTAAAGTTGTTAACAAGGAGACACTACTGTCACAATTTGCTGACGACACTAGTTTATGTCTAGATGGTTCAGAAAGATCTTTTAACGAGGCGGTATCTGTCCTTACTAAATTTTAACAGATTTCAGGTTTAAAAATCAATTTTGGCCATTCTTACACAAGTAGTATGGTTGGAAGTAGAAAGAATTGTTAAATTAGATTTATGAGGGACAAAATTTTGTTTGGGATCCAGGTGCTGTCAAAATTCTTGGTATCAAATTCTCCACTAACACAAATATTATTGTACAGATTAATTTTGAGAAGATAAACTTTTTGAAATAAAAAGAGTCCTAGCGTTTTGGAAAAAAAAAAAAAAAGAAATAACTCCTTTTGGAAAGAATAACTTATTAAAACTTTGGCATTTTCTAAAATTGTTCATTTTATTGATTAACCTACCAGACCCCCCAGAGGATTTTATTGTTGCTTTAGAAAAAGAACTGTATAGTTTCTTATGGAACAGTAAAAAAAAAAAAAAGTAAAGTAAAAAAATCTGTGGTTCAAAAGCAGTACTGCGAAGGTGGATTACAAATGTAAATGTAAAAAATTTTATTTCTTCCATGAAGATAAGTTGGCTGAGAAGATTAATGTATGAGTCGGGTTGGCGGGAAACTTACAAATAATATGTTCCCTAAGCTGGACAATATAAAAAAAAACCTTTGGTGCTGAATTTTCTAATGTTATTATGCAAGATGTCAATAACCCATTCTGGAATGATGTGATGAAACACTACAAAAAACTGTGCTCAAAGTGCTGTCCGACCACAGTACATGATTTCATGTCAGAGTGTATTCATTACAACATCAAAATTTTAAGAGATAAAAAAGTTATTTTTGTACAGGAATGGTGTAATTATGGCATTTTTTCATTAAACACTTGATTAATGAAAATGGGCATTGGATGACCTTCCATGAATTTTAATTACATATCAAGGTATAAGAACAAACTTTCTCTTGTATGAAGGCATAATAAATGCCATTCACAACTACAGCCAAAAACTTAATATTATCATAACTAACCAATATAAACTCTTAGACCAAAAAGCCTGGTTTTGCATTGAAAGAGGCAACCAATATGTACAAAAAACTTTAAATGAAAATAATGCCTCTCCCCCTGCTATTAATAAATGGAATAATCTCTTTTGTAAATCTGAACTGGAAACAAATTCCTTCATAGTTATAAAGTTTCTAATAACATCCAGCTTAGATGGTTCCAATGTTGACTTCTAGTTCTACATAGATTGCTGCCAACCCAGAAATACCTATTTCAATGCAAAATCGTTGATTCACCATTATGTAACTTTTGTGATCATGAACAACAGACAATTACACACATGCTTTTCGACTGTAATATTGTGCAGCGGTTTTGGAGAATTCTTCAAAACTTGCTAATGGATAAATGTCAGCACTGCGCTAATCTTTTTTTTGAGAAAGGGTTACTTCTGTTTGGAGTGAAACATAATGTGGAAACTGACAAAGTTCTTAACTTTATTCTGCTATTTTCTAAGTTTTATGTTTACAAATGTAAACTACAAAATAACCACCCAGACCTTCATGTTTTCCTAACAATCTTAAGCTATAGAGATTTTAAACTGGAAAAATACTTAGCCTTTCTGAACTATGATTCAGATCAATTTCGACAATGCCTGGTTTCCCTATTCCTCTATCATTTCCTAGCTTTATTGTGACTTTCTTTTTTTTTTTGTAACAACTCTTATATATGTACACATGGTCCTAACTTGAGTATCCCAACCTAGATAATGCTACATAGTTGAGAATGGCAGACGCTAGTATCTTTTAACATAACCGCCATCCATTCTCTTGTTGTAATTACCCATCTTAATTTTCTTCTCTCTCTCTCTCAGCCTCTCGCCCCTGCCACCCCTTGGTATTTTCCTTGTTTTTGAGGTTATTCATGTGTGTGTGTGTGTGTGTGTGTGTGTGTGTGTGTGTGTGTGTGTGTGTGTGTGTGTGTGTGTGTGTGTGTGTGTGTGTAGGTTTATGCATATATATCCTGCTTACAATTCATGTATGTTTGTGTGTGTGTGTGTGTGCCTGCGACTTTTTTTCTTTCTTTTTTTTTTTTAAAAAAATTTGTTGTTGTTGTTGTTGTTTTTTTTTGGGGGAGACATGCGTGTTTGTTTGTCTTATTGTGTCTGACTTCTTCTCTGTGTTTTTGTACAATTATTATGATACGTATGTCTTTTTCCGTGTGAGCATGTTTGTTTAAAAACAAACAAAAAAATTAAAAAACCTCTTTGCTAATACTTTCCTAGCACGATTCTGTTGCCGTGTTTGAGTCCATGTGTTTACTGGTTACAACGTTTCACCATTGTACAGTTTGGGCTTGGTCTTGGCAAGGTGGGGGACGGGTGGGGGTTTATGTCCAGGGTGCAAGTTCATGTTGGCATGTCAGTTTCATCCTGTTCTTAACATTGGGAACAGTCATGTGCCTTATGCTTAGTGCTTCCAAGTTTTCTCAACTCATGATGGCAGATCTGCCATGTTGCCAGTAAGATGAAAGAGAAGATAAATATCCCTTAAGGTACCTCTGTGTTGGCTTCCACCACTGCCTGCCTGCCTGTCTCTGAGTAGGTCATGAGATCATGAGCCTAAGTGATTGAACTAAAATGATTCTTCACGAAACATTAAAAAAAAAAAAAAAGTCAAGAGAATCTGAACTAAGAAAGTGTAGCGATCCACACTGTGACTGATGAGGGCCCGTACCTTTGTGTATGTGTGTGTGTGTGTGTGTGTGTGTGTGTGTGTGTGTGTGTGTGTGTGTGTGTGTGTGTGTGTGTGTGTGTGTGTGTGCGTGTGTGTGTGTTTCTCAGCTATCTTGCAAACGAACTGACAACCAAACAAGTAGGACCAAAAACAAACAAACAAACAATAACAGCTTCTCTATGCTTCACCTGTGCAAAAGATTAAAAAAAAAAAAAAAATTTTTTTTTTACGTGAACACATATTTTTAAAAAAAGACTTTTTAAAAAGTCAATTTCTTTTTCTAAAGTGAACACTTTACAAAGTAAATGAACCACAAAAAATGATCAAAATGATTCAGCTAACAATGAATAACTCACATTTTAAAGTGTGGCAACCTCCCCCTCCATCACACCCCCCCCCCCCCCCCCCCCCCCCCGAAATCTTACTTACCGAAGGCATAAAACACCACCACCACCAAAAAAAAAAAAAAAAAAAAAAAAAAAAAAGCCCCGGAAGAAAACAATTCTTCCTCACCTCCAAATGCAAGCCGAATCTCAGTGCGTTGCGTCGCTGGCAGCTGGTGGTGGAGGTGTAGAAGCTAGGGTCATGCTGCAGACCCAGGATGGTGTCAGCCGTGTGGCTCTTGCCGTTACCCTTCATCCCCACCACTACCAGCCGACATTCCTGGTCAGGAAACTCCGGCACTGTCCACCACACAGAACACAGGACAGTCTAGCTGTATGATGAAATGCATACCCAGTAAAAAAGGGGCTATGTTGACCTCACGAATCAAGCACCGTTACCTTCATTCAACTGGCCTGGGTTCATTTCCTGAAGTGGGTGGGGGAATGGGTGGGTGGGAGATCGGGCTTGTTGGGGTCAAGACAGCCAGGTCAGAGATGTTCTCTTCACCATCAACATTGGAGCAGCTACCGGCTGCCTCCAATCCTCTCTTTCATTCGAGATTTTAAAGTAAAATCACTACTGCAGTTGATGTTTTAAAAAGCAAAATCCCATGCAGGCCTGTGAACGCATGCAATGAACAAAATAAGCAGACTCACACACACGCACGCACGCACGCACGCACGCACGCACGCACACACACACACACACGCGCCACACACAGATGCATAAAAAATCCATAAAATCATGGAAACTTGTGTCATCACTCCCTAAGACAGAAGCTGGCCACCTACAAACATCTTGGCAATCACAAACCCTGTTCAAAGAGTTATAGAAGTAGGAAGAACAAAATTCACAACAAACAACACAAACTCTGTTAGCAGAAACCCCAACAACAACTTGTGACAAAAACAAAAAAAGAAGAAAGAAAGAAATATACAATGACATAAAAAAAAACCATGCACCTTGTTACCTAGGAGCACGCTGAGAAAGGTAAAAGCTTGTGAACGGCGAGCGTAACAACATTTTGAGATGCACACAAAAAATACAGCTGACGAGTGACTAGTTAAGTGTGAGCAAACTGACAATTCATCACCAGTAAACAAAATGTAGATAAAAGAAAAGAATAACATCAACAGGCACAAAAACCGGTTTTGTTAACAACAGGCACATTGACAATTCATGATGAGGAAAAAAATGAACACATATATGCATGAGTACACTGGCAACAAAATTTGTGGGTGAGAGAATGACTCAAACAAGCACCTTGTTAATCAAGAGCAACTTGCAATACACGACCAAGAATAATCAACACAACCAGTACCTAACTAACTGTGAGCACATGGAAAATTTTAGGCAAGAAAATTAACTCTTGTCAGTTTTTAAGATTTTTGCATTTTACATGATGGATGTTCTTTTTTTTTTGTAACATTCTGTGCACTATTTCTCTGAAATGTAGTATTTTTTGTGATGAATGTGTTTATTTCGGGTTTTCTAGGCGATACATTGCTTCAGAGAACAAAAATGTTGTTTTAAATACCATAATCCAGGAAGAAACTCGTCAATCACCGGTGATTGAAATTCAAGGGAAAGAACTGAAGAGAGTTAAAATAAACAATCACTTGGTTGCTTGCAACCATATCAATAATGTGTGACCAAGAATAACTCTCACACTCTCAGTACAACACTATGTTAATCTGACAGTAAATGGTTTTCAGTCAGTCAGTCAGTGTATGTCAGTGTGTGCGTGTGCGTGTGTGTGAGTGTGTGTGTGTGTGTGTGTGTGTGTGTGTATGTGCATGTGTGTGTGTGTGTGTGTGTGTGTGTGTGAGTGAACAAACAAACAACTTTCACACATCTCTTTAAATGACTTCTAGAAATGCACCAGAAACTTCGTTAAAAATCTTTCATCCATAAAATCTTAAATCAGATGAAAAATGTTAATCTCTCTCAAAAACCCAAAGATCACGTCAGGTGGGACATCTCTGAACAGGATTTTCATGGACTCTGCTGTAAAATGTTTGTGTCTCACATCATGCAAGTCCCAACACTCTAAAAGAATATGTTTCATTGTGAGTGGCACATGACATGGAATGCACCACGGAGCTTCTTCACTCTTTAAAAGGTAGGAATGGGTAAAATACGAATGGCCGGTGTGCAGCCGGCACAGAAACTGTTTCTTCTTTACGACCACCAGACGTAGATGAGAGGAACTCCTTAAGGTTTGGACGGATCTGAAAGAGTTTGTTATCTGTCTGTGTATTCCAATCCTCCTGCCCAGAGGTCTCTGACATAATCGGTAATTTGGGGTTTCAGATCTGAGCAGGGGATGTATATGTTGGACAGTTTTTCTCTCTTGTGGCATTTCTTGCCAAATGATCAACCATTTCATTCCCTCCGATGCCAACATGACCAGGAACCCAAGCCAGAATATGTTGTAACCCTCCACTTTCAACTTGGTAAAAAGTTCAAAGAAGTGTAAAAGTTCTGGATGCTGAAGGTTGCGGCCAGCTATGGCCTCCAAAGCTGACAGTGAATCCGACAAAACCAGAAAGTCCCTCTTCTTAGATTGTGAGATTATCCTCAGTGCCAGAACCAGAGCTGTAAGTTCAGCAGAGTAAGCAGAAGCATCCTGAAGGAATAGAATATGTTCTAACAGTATTTGAGAGGAGCACCAGGGCAATAGGCTGCACAGGCCACTCCATCTTCAGACTTGGAACTGTCAGTGAAAATTTTCTGATACGATGGGAGTTTTGAACAGAGCTCAACATACAACGCCTTGTATGCCATAGAGCTGGTAGACTCTTTGCAAAAAAAAGCTGCAAGATCAAAACGAATCTCTGGTGTGAAAAAGGTCCACGGAGGGCTCATCTGGAAACTTGGAAAAATCGGACACACTCCTAGGTCTAGACCTGCATTCCGCGCATGAGGCTGCATACGAAGACCAAACAGTGGAATACAGTTTGGGTTGTTTTCGAATTTGCTTTGAAACTGAGGGTCAAGGACACAGTCATGGGCAGGGTTTTCCGGTTCCAAGAACAATCTGATATAGTAATTCAAAGCTAGTTTCAGCCTGTGGTTGGACAGTGAGGGTTCACCTGCCTCTGCATACAGGCTGTACACAGGGGTGATGCGGATGCTCCAAGACAGAGACGAAGCCCTTGATGGTGGATAGGGTCCAAGAGTTTTAGGTAAGACAGTCTTGCAGAGCCATACACAGCACAACCATAGTCCAGTTTGGAACGGACCAAGGCTCTGTAGAGGTGCAGCAAAGTTTTCTTATCAGCGCCCAAGTCAGTGTGTCCTACGACCCGTAGAATATTCAGAGCTTTCTGGCAAGAAGTTTTGAGGTTTTTAATGTGGTTGAGAAAGTTGAGTTTTTGATAAAAAATAACCCCCAGAAATTTGGCTTCCATAACGGCTGCAATGGTAGACTTATCCAGAAGAATCTCAGGATCAGCTAAAAAAAAAAAACTGACGAAAATTGTGAAAATGATTGACTGGGTTTTGGTATGTAAGAAGGTAAACCCGTTTTCCTTGGCCCACTGATGAATCTGGTGGCACAAAGTTGGAGTCGACGCTGTACGCTGGCATAAGAAGCTCCAACTGCGTACAGCGCGAAGTTGTCACTGAACAGAGAGGACTCAGAGCCCTGGCTTACTGATTTCACAATGTCGTTGATTTTAATGCTGAAAAGGGCAGAAGAAAGGATGCTACCCTGAGGTACACCCAACTCCTGCCCATGGATGTCCAGAGAGTGTGGTGCCAACACGCACCTGGAACTGTCGATCAGACAGAAAGTTTTCGATATAAACAGACACAGATAACCACGAAACCAAGTTTGTGCAAATCCATAAGAATTCCTGATTTCCATGTGGTGTCATACGCTTTTTCCAGGTCAAAAAAGATAGCGACCACAAGCTGCTTATTGACAAAGGCGTTGCGGATGGCGGTTTCCAGATGGACTAAATGGTCAACTGTCGAGTGGTACTTGCGGAACCCGCACTGTTCACTGGCCAAAAGGCCATTGGTTTCCAGCTTCCACGTCAGACGGGAGTTGACCATCTTTTCCATCAGCTTACAGAGGCAGCTGGTCAGAGCTATTGGGTGATAGTTTGATGGATTGGTAGGGTCCTTTCCAGGCTTTGGGATTGGAATGATCAGGGCTTTCCGCCAGGAGGGCGGAAAGCACCCTGTGGTCCAGATACGGTTATAGACTTTAAGAAGGGTCTGGAGACAGCTTTCTGGAAGATGTTTCAAAACCTGACAATGAATGTCATCCAGAACAGGGGCAGAATCATTGCAGGTTTGCAAAGCTAATCTAGTTTATTGATCGAAAAGGAAGATTGTAAGCTTCAGAGTTGTCTGATGTGAAACTGTATGAAGATTTCTCTCTGATTTGTTTGTTTCTTAAAAAGGCTGCAGATTTATTTGAAGATGAGGAGTTTTTTTGAATGGTGGAGGCCAACACATTGGCAAAAGTTTGTTTATCAGTGACCAGAGCATCGGCAAGTTTCAGGTGATGAATGAGGGGTTTGGTGTTCTTCCCTTTGATTTTTCTGATGATGTTCCAAACTTTTTTCTTTGAAGTTTTAGATGTCAGCCCGGAGCAGAAGTTTATCCAAGACTGACGTTTACTGATTTTGAAAGTGTGTCTCAATTTGGCACAGAGTTTCTGATGGGCTCGAGCGCTGGGACCTGAAGGTCGTTGGTATACCCAACGCTGAGCCCGTTTGCGTACCTTTGAGATTTGTTGGCAGTCAGAATTAAACCAGGGTGTTTTGGGCAGTTGGAGTTTGTTGGAAGACATTGGAATACAGGTTTTAGCACAGTTTATCACATTATTGGTCAGAGATTCTGCTGGGGGTCTGGACTCTGAAGAAAATCAATTTCCTGGAATTCTTTTGAAATATTGGTTGCAAAAAGATTCCAGTTTGCCTTCTTATAATTAAGACGTTGTGAGACAGAGGCGGTTTCAGTTAATACGGGTTTTAAAAGAACAGGGAAATGGTCACTTCCATGCAGATCGTCATGGACAGACCACTCATAGTCCAGGACCAGCGAGGGGTCACAAATTGACAAATCTAAACACGAAAGTGAACCTGTGGAAGAGTGGAGGTAAGTTGGAGTTCCATCGTTCAGACAGCACAAATCAAAGTCTGAAAGGACATCTTCAAGAAGCAGACCTCTGGATGACGAATTCACACTACCCCAACGGGGGTTGTGTCCACTGAAATCATCCAACAACAGCAAAAAAGGCCGAGGAAGCTCTCCAATCAGACCGACAAGGTCCTGAGGACAAACCGGGACAGAAGGTGGCAGATAGAGTGAGCAAATTGTGATAGTCTTGTGGAGAGTGACTCTCGCAGCTACAGCCTAGAGGGAGGTAGTCAGAGCGACAGGACTAAACAGCAAAGTTTTATGTAAAAGAAGGGCAACACCACCCGACAGTCCCAATGTGGATGGTTGTGCAGGCTTGGAAAGAATATTAAAGCCAGAAAGAGTAAAGGTCTTCAGGCTTTGAATTTTAGTTTCTCGAAGAGCTACGACATAAGGTTTTAATGTTTGACACAGATGCTGCAGCTCCTCAAAGTCTGACTGTAAGCCACGGATATTCCAATGGATTATTGTACTGTCCATGGTGCAGAGAATGAATAGGAGAGAAATCAGGTCATCTCCTCGTCATCATCTGCATTCTGTGGAACAAATTTATTGGTAAGTTGGACTGGACTGTTTGGGTCTTCAGACCTGCTGGCAGACTTGCCCACAGGTGAAGAAGGCCTGGATTTTGGAGATGATGGAGGTTTCTTTCTCATCCCCACCATCTCCACACTGGGTTGAACTCCCTTGCCCACACGGGCACTGCTCACAGAAGTTCGAGGTGGGGGAGGGCTGGCTTTTTAATCTGCCCAGCAGCAGATGGAGTAGACTGCTGGGCAGTCTGAGGGTGGCGGATTATTTGCCTCCACCAGGGGCACCCACTTTGGACTGGGAGGTGGTGGCTTTGCTGTGTGTGTATGTCAGTGTGTGTGTGTGTATGTGTGTGTGTGTGTGTGTGTGTATCTGTGTGTGTGTGTGCATGCTTGAGTGTATGTGTGTGCATGCGCATACATGCTTGTTTGCACACCCGAGTCTGTGCGTTTTTGTGTGCAAGTACGAGAGTGTGTGTGTATATGTGTATGGTCATCAGCAAGTAAATTTAGCTGGTCAATATAGATTTTACAAGCCAACTACTGACCATACCACAGCAATTTCAGCACATACCAATCAAAAGAAAGAAAACATCTTTGCCACCATTGTGGATATTCTTACAGACGTTGCTATGGTTCATGCAACCATGCCGAGAAAACAGACCCAGAAACAGACCGCAAATTTGAACTGTTTTCCTCCTATGTTGAACAGGGTGGTAACTGGGTATATGGTACCCTGGGGGACGAGACCACTACTTCCTTGTAGCCATACTCCATGTCAAAATGACTGAGCTAAGCTCAAAACAAAAAACAGTTTTGTCATGACGATAAAATACACATGCACAAATCCAAACACTGTGTTATGCAGACTTACACCGCCAATCACAGTGATTAAGTGCTGCAAAGGTGGGCATTGAATTTCATGGCCAGTCGTTTTAACGATCATCGTCATTGCATTCTAATTCTGCCTCACCTTCATCGTCTGTTGATGCAGCCAGCACACTGTGGTCCAGTGCTGAACAATCTGCAGCAGCCCCAGCTCCAGCATATTCTCTGTGCTGTCTGATACTCCTCTGATCATCGTTTCTCTCTCACCTGGAAAATCACCGAAAGGTAAAGTTGTAAGCTGCAAGGAGCAAAACATTCCCCAAGCTTGAAGCTAGCTATGAAGACAAGCCTAAACCTCTCTGGTTAAAGAAGAAAGTGTTGAAAGTAAAATGGAAGAATATATCCATTTTGAAAGATGTTTTCACCACCAAAACAAGGTAAATATGGTCTTCGCTATAAACAAAGGACAAAAAGATGTACCCAACAAATTAATGCAGTCTAAAAGAAAGATGGAAAAATTAGCGATAAAAATTAAACTGTACCCCAAGTTTTTGAAACTATATACAAGAAGATAAGAGTTGAAACAGGTATAAGCCCATTCACTAAAGGCGATAGATATTGATCTATCAGACAAGGATTAAGCTAACACAAAATATAAATATTTCTCGTGTATTTTTACAAACAAAAACCTAGAATATATTGTGTCTGCGAAATCAATAGTCTGGTCAGATAATTAAACAGTGACATGTGTAATGGTCACCCCAAAAGTGGTCGACAAATGAAACAAATGAGCTAAATGTACATAAGGCTCAAGGCCCTCAGAATGTACCATCGCAAGTTTTAAGAAATCATGTAAGACTTATTACTGTTGTTAAGCATCCTCTTCTTTAAATAAATCTAAACAGAAGCTGTTCCCATAGAATGCAAGGAAGACAACTGTTGCAGCTGTACTTTAAAAATGTACAGAGTGGCCCAGGGAACTGCAGACCAGTCCGTCTGACTTCAGCAACCTGCAGAATATCTGAAGCACTGATCGGAGATGTTACTGTGGTTGTGTGGCCAGAATTAAATCACCTGCAGATTGTCAGCATGGCTTCTGCAAGCGTAGATCTTGTGACGCCAAACTTTTGCATATGATGGGAAGATCAAATAAAAAGGAAATTAGACAGAGCTACAAATACTGATGTTATTTTTTTTTTTTTTTATTATCTAAAAGTGATGGTGACTGTTCCCCATGAAAGAATGCTTATCAAACTACACCACCATGGAGTAACAGGTCATTCATTATCTTAGATAAAAGATATCTTTAAAAAAAGAAAAAAAAGTAGGAGTTGGTCTGAATTGGATGAAGGTGGTTACAGGTTATGGAAGAAAAATCTCTGCACAGACTAAGACATGATGACAATGGTGTTAAACTAAGTTATAAAATGCACAAACAATAAAGATTTTGGTATTATATTTAACAAAGGCTTGAATTTTGATCACCATATTCATAATCTAGTCAACGAATCAAGTGAAATACTTGATATCATAGAAAGAAACTTTCCTTTCACACAGAGACATCTCTGAACTCATACAAGGGACTAATAAGACCACATCTGGAACATGGGTAATACTTGTTTGTTTTCATTCGCAGGTACAAAGAAGTGAGACAAAATTAGTATACAGGATACAAAATCATTAATACAGAGACAGGCTGGAGTACCTCAGATCACACATTTTCAAAACATGAAGAATTAGGGCTATCTTATCCAAAGCTTCTAGAGTATAAAAAACATTAATGACTTGAATGTACTTGCTTCTTCACATTATCAAATTGTGATGTAAAAAAAAAAAGCTGAGGATATTTTAGTTGAATACAGACTAACAGAACAAACTTCCGTTTACTAATGTAACTGCACTTCTATTCAGTAAATCACCTGCAACATCAAAAGAGCACAAAATATGAACACCTACAAACATTTTTTGTTCAAGAGTGTAAATACTTTAATTTTCAAACACATAAGGTATGAGTACATCGAATTAGCATCACAGAGTCCTGAGCTCGTTACTGCCCATCTCTCATAATTCATCATGTAGTAATGGTGGGATTTACAAAAAGCCTGATGGTTAGCCATGTTTAGTCCCTTTGACTCCTATTTATCACAATAGTTGGGATCATGTGTACTATAGTTCTCACAGGGTGGTCAGTGTCAATTTCTATTCTTACCAGCTGAGCAGTCATCCTCCTGTCTGCTGCTGTGTGGCTGTTTGGCCATTTCCTTTGATGTTTCTTGTTAACAGCTGATTATCCCCTGCATGTATTATACAACAGGTTAGAACCTACTTGTTTTGAATCATCCACCGGGACGTTGTCACTGTTCCTCTTTTCTTTACTAGCCACAGTGTTGATCGTACGTCCGATTCAAATAAAACGTCCGCTGTGCTGTCAGCATTGCAGGCTGGATTACATGGTGATCACAACGCTCTTGTCCTTTCCTTAATGATGGCATGAGCTTGACTGTCAATCCCATTTTATGTTAATCTGGCATGACGCACAGCCACTATCCCTGGGTCAGTCACAAGCAGAAATTAGTGGAAGTCCCATTTCCAACGGCCTTGCACATTGATGGCCACCCATGGCACTGCACCAAACTGTGTACCATAAGCGTTGATTTGATTTGTTTATTTCTCTGTGGTTCTGACCTCCCTCTAGTGCTTGCACGTACCCTTTTTTGTATGAAAATGGACAGTGTCATAACCCCAGTCTGATCAGACATTCCATGGTGAAACATACCAGCAGTCCTCCGCTTGTATAGAACCACCCTCACAACACCATCTTCTCGCCCATAAAAAAGATGTGGCCATTTACTCTACAGTGCACACACAATTTGCACTTGGTGTGCTCTTAGTGCCATCATGCTTCAATGCATTTACACTGCAACTCATACATCGTTGCATTTACACTGTAACTCATGCTTCGTTGCATTTAGCATTTAGACTGCAACTCATGCTTCGTTGCATTTACACTGTAACTCATGCTTCGTTGCATTTACACTGTAACTCACGCTTCATTGCATTTACACTGTAACTCATGTTTCATTGCATTTACACTGTTCTTTTCTTTCTTTCTGCGTATGCAGGCTGTTACTCCTGTGGACACTGCCTGTACAGACAGGCAGTGGAGTTTTTTGTGTGTATGACGATTTTTTTATCCCACCACTAAGGCAGCCATACTCCATCTTTGGGGAAGGTACATGCTATGTGTAACGTGTCATCCATACCAATGGCCAAACAGGCCTTCTCTTCCGAAAGTTGGTGATGGGATTTTACATGTGTGCAAGATGTTGTGCGTGCGTTCACACACGGAACCTCGGTTTATAGTCTCATTCGAAGGACTGTATGGGGAATGGAGTCGGAACCAATGTTAACTCCGAAGGAAAAATCCCCTGTACCAAAATTCGAACCCGCAACCCCAGGATCACAAGTCCGGCCTCTACCAACTGAGCTATTCCGGCCCCAAAATTTACACTGTAACTCATGCTTCATCGCATTTAAACTGTAACTCGTGCTTTACTGCCTTTACATTGTAACTCATGCTTCATCGCATTTACACTGTAACTCATGCTTCATTGCCTTTACACTGTAACTCATGCTTCATCGCATTTACACTGTAACTCACACTCTGTATTGACCTTGTAAGCTAATCATTAGGATCACAGGAAATCATCTTCTGCTTATGCTGTTTTGCCTAAAATGATCATGAACAGCAAGCAGTCACAGCATATATAACACACTTTCACTTTTCTGAATTCTTCCACTTCACACCATATTGGAGTTAAGAGAGTACGTATGTGAGCATAAACATGAGACCAAACTTAAGTTTACATTTCTGAATGAGTGTGTGTGCATACATGTTTGTGTGTGTGTGTGTCTGTGTGCATGTGTATGCGCGTGCCCATGCGCATTAATGTGTGTGTGTGTGTGTGTGTGTGTGTGTGTGTGTGTGTGTGTGTGTGTGTGTGTGTGTGCATGTGTGCATGTGTACACATATGTGTGTGTGTGTGTGTGTGTGTGTGTGTGTGTGTGTGTGTGTGTGCACTTGTGTGTGTGTGCGTGTATGCATGCTGGTGTGTGTGTGTGTGTGTGTGTGTGTGTGTGTGTGTGTGTGTGTGTGTGTGCGTGTGCGTGCGTATGCTCATGCCCACATGTGTTAGGGTGTGGGTGCATGGCATGCATGCCCAAGTATGTGACTGTGATTATGCATGTTTGTGTCCCCCTAACCCATCCCTAGTTTCTCCCTATTTCTCTGTGATGTGTGTGTGATCCCAGTCCAGTGTGTGTGTGTGTGTCTCTGTGTGTGTGTGTGTATGTGTGTGTGTGTGTGTGTGTGTGTGTGTGTGTGTGTGTGTGTGTGTGTGTGTAACACACCTGTGGCTGCTGCTGCTTTTATTCCACCTTTGCTAGCACCAATGTCTAACACACCTGTGGCTGCTGCTGCTTTTATTCCACCTTTGCTAGCACCAATGTCTAACACACCTGTGGCTGCTGCTGCTTTTATTCCACCTTAGCTAGCACCAATGTCTAACACACACCTGTGGCTGCTGCTGCTTTTATTTCACCTTTGCTAGCACCAATGTCTAACACATCTGTGGCTACTGTTGCTTTTATTCCACCTTTGCTAGCACCAATGTCTAACACACCTGTGGCTACTGTTGCTTTTTTATTCCACCTTAGCTAGCACCAATGTCTAACACACCTGTGGCTACTGTTGCTTTTATTCCACCTTAGCTAGCACCAATGTCTAACACACCTGTGGCTGCTGTTGCTTTTATTCCACCTTAGCTAGCACCAATGTCTAATATATCTGGACTGCTGCTGCTTTCATTTCACCTTTGCTAGCACCAACATCCAACACACCTGTAGCTACCGCTTCTTTTAGTCCACCTTTGCTAGCACTAATGTCTAACATATCTGGGCTGCTGCTGCTGCATTTATTTCACCTTTGCTAGCACCACCATCAAACACACCTGTGGCTACTGCTGCTTTTGTTCCACCTTTGCTAGCACCAACATCCAACACACCTGTGGATGCTACTGCTTTTCTTTCACCTTTGCTGGCACCAACAACATCCAACACACTGCACTGCCGATGTTTTTGTCCACACTACCGGCACGGCACCCCCAGACCCAGGGAAGACACTGTGTTTCGCAGCAGTTTCACTGGAGGCCTGAGGGCCACCTCCTGCTTTGGCCTGGAATATAAGGATGCTAACCTGGAGGGCTGTCCTCTCTCTCTCAACTTAAACATGGGGTCGCTTCCCTTCAATACCACTCTAAAGTCCCAGCACAGCAATGTCTGTATCAATCATTTCACCTGATTACACCTCCACTGTGGTTTTGCTCAAAACTGTTCAGC
>JADBJO010001764.1:85000-127500 GCA_016801955.1 Conus betulinus
AACTACGGAGAATCTGGTCTATTCGCCATCTTCTCTCAGAGGAAGTAACCAAGCTGTGTGTGTGTGTGTGTGTGTGTGTGTGTGTGTGTGTGTGTGTGTGTGTGTGTGTGTGTGTGTGTGTGAGTGTGTGTGACTGTGTGTATGTGCATGCGCGTGCGTGCATGCGTGCGTGTGTGTTGTGTCTGTGAAAAGTACCTTGTAGGCAATGCAACCAACTCATCAGAACTAATGAATTACAGAACTGTCCAAAATGACTAAACATGGTACATCAGCATTCAAGAGCAAGTTCATGAATGGATGAGTTTGTTTCTTTGATGCTTTAATGAGTGGGGCCTATGAATTTTGCTGACAACTTTAAGACTTGCTGAAGAACTGAGAAAGCAACAAGCCAAAGTGCCAACCTGTGGGAGTCCAAATTCAGGAAACGGCATATAAAGTAAGTTTGACTTTTAACTGAAATTGTTATTACCGTTAAATGCCTTGATGGATTGGTATGGGGCTCCCAAAGAAAACCTTCCTTTAACCACAAGTAGCTGCTGCTGCATTGACCAGTTTTGGTGTGATGCAACTTTTTTCCATCCCATTCCAAGAATGACGCAAAAACTTTTTTTTAACAAGACCTAGTTGCAAAGTGAGATGACTGCTGGCGAAAATCTAAACAAATCTTATATAAATGTTAGTGAACCACCCAGAGAAATGTGGACAAACGAGTCACAAGACAAAACACAACGCGTTTCGACCTTTTAGGTCTTCTTCATGTAAGACAAAAATTAACAGAACAACGAAAATTCACTTAGCTTTGATCGCTTCAGAGTTCAGCGCAAGGAAGAAGGCACTGAATGAGAACGAGGCTGTTGGAAGGGAAATAATGTGTGAGTCAAAGTCGTAATGATGATAATAATATTACTGATAGAAATACTAATAATGGTAAAAGTATTGAAAAAATAAATGACGACAGGATTACTACCACTCTTGGTGTCAATAGGTATGGGTATGGGAGAAAGGAGAGTGGGTTAGAGGATTCTTAAACAGCAGGGTTGCCGTGGCAACAGTCCCAGAGGCGAAGGCGATGGTGATGTCAATGCTAGTGGTGGTAGTATCAATACTAGCAATAGTATTACTGAATGATACTGCTAACAACAATAGTGAAGGTTAAGGCAATAAAAGCACGATAAAGAAAAAATATATTTAGAAAATATATTTTTATAATAATCAAATAAATAAATAAATGAAACACAAGTAGTAAAATAAATAATAATAATAATAATAATAATGATAATAAATGCATAAATAAATAATTGAAAAAAATAATAATGGTAATAGAATAAATAGATGAAAATAATAATAAATAAAAAGTAAAAAATAACAATGTTGATAATAGTTATGGTACTAAAGGTATTAATTCTGACAGTAAGGAGGGAAAAACAAAAAACAAACAACAAGAACAACAACCACCACCACCACCAACCATTGCCAGCGTTAATTGTAGAATCTCTTTTAAAGAGTAGAGTCTCTATTAAGGTGACCCTAAACACTACTGTAGTATCTTCATTCTTGTACTAAACAAACAAAATCTTGTTTCTTTCTGCTGTCATCAAGAAGTTTCCAAATGCCACTATTAAATGATAAAATTCCTATCTATTAATACCAATTACAATAGCATCTCCATGAAACAAGATTTGTTAAGAATCTATTTCATGGAATCGGAATACTTCCGGAAAATACTACGCATCTGATATACTGATCATTTCATCAATGAACAAGTGAGTCTAGGCATCAAGTCACACATAGGATCACTTGAAAAACAAACTACGGTCAGTTACAGTCTCATAACATTACACGGGGCCCTAACAGCGCCTTTCCACAGATACCTATGACAGTGAAATGCTTTCTCAGTCCAGTTCCTATACTGAACACAGAAACCAAACCAAAGAGGAGGTGAAGAACTGATCGCTGTGAGTTCAAACACGAAAAACTTCCTGGCTCCTGAAGTGTTAGACTGTGAAATGATCTGTGAGAAGTTAAGACAGGACAGGTAGAAAAAAAAACCTTTACCTCTGTCCATTCATTGCCTGCACGTCCCCCATGAGATTGGTCTTATCAGGCCAATCACTGGAGAGCAAGCAGCAAATATTCCTGGTGCATACTTTTTTTCCGATGGAGATTACAACTTTACAGACTGGGACTAGATCACTGTGTCCCTGAGACTCCTGGTCAGTCCAACCACATCTGCGCAGCTTCACCGACATCATCCACGATCATGGCCCATAACAGCCACTCCTGGACCCCATCACACCTGTCAATAGTCTTGATCTTCCTCTGACCAACAATCCCCAGCTAGTGCCCACAGTGCAAGTCATCCATGACCTATCGGACCACTCAATCCTATGCTGTGTGTTTCGCCGTCTATGTCCCATGAATGAAGCAAATGTCACAACAGATCTCTCTATGCAACAGAGCCAACTGGGACAGCATGTAAAAAAAAAAAGGCAACGACTAACCTGTGCCTGGTTCAAGCAAGCAGTGGATCAGTCTTTCAACTGAAGAACTATGGACCAAGTCGAAGAACAGTCCTGGGCGGAAGCAGTGACTCTTCACTTCTGTCCCAGGAAACTCGTCCAAAGACCTGGAAGCCTTGGGAAACTCATCAAGAGATGGGGTCGTGCCTACATGCCTCAGATTAATAAACAATCAGTAAAGCTCCAGTGCTTGATCCAACACCTTCTACCCTATTAACAGATCAATAATCAGGTCATTGCTGAAGACCCCGAGTCAGCAGAAAGGTCCCACAACTTAAACCATTGCTATACCATGTCATGGCCCTTGAGATCCTCCAAAGGCCTCCCCTGTGAAGGTTGATGGGCAGCCAATCATGGACCCAAAGCCTAGGCACAAGCTCTGAATGAAGATGTGGATCAACACACTTCTGCAGGACCGACAGCAGACAGGAGTGGTCAACAGAACTAGATCATTTCTGTGCAAGGGCATGCTGGGATCAGCTAGTCCTTCAGGGTGAAAAGCAAAAACGCTGTAGTCTGATGATAAACCCCACACAGAGTTGGCTGAATATTTTCTTTCTCAATCTCTCAGGTCTTCTTCTTCACCGCCAAGATCTCTCTACATACGGACCCATGAAGTAGCAGAGAAATCCCAAAGTTGATTGTGACCAGATAACAGTAGAAGAACACTTGGTCATTTTCTATCATTTTGCAGTTTCGTCAGGATCAGTTATTTTCTTACAACATTATACTGGTTCCTTCCAGTCACTTACTTTTTCACAGCATGATATAACACCTCATACAGCACTATTTTCAGTTTACCTACTTGTTTAGAGTATGGGCCAGAGCACTTTGATGGTGTCAGGCATTCACAGGAATGTTGACCCCGTTCCTCTTCTCTTCACTAGTGAAAGTGTTGGCTGACTGTATGTCTGATTCAAACACAATGTCCGCTAGGCTGCCTTTAAGTGTTGCAGACAGAATAACCTGGTGGTCACAACACTTTTATATGGTAACCACAACCTGCTTATATTTTTTCCTTTATCTATAATGATGGCATGAGCGTGACACAAACCCATTTTCAAGAGTTTGTTCTGTACTGCTCAACCATTATCTCTAGGTCAGTAGTGATAACCAGGTATGACGTCCACTATTTCAAGGGCCTCACTCGTTGATAGTCACCCCTGACAATCTGCACCAAACTGTGTTCGATACAGTGTCGATTTCATTTGTTTATTTCTCACTGGTACCAACTTACCACCACTAGTACCTGCACAATTCCAGCCTGATCAGACGTTCCGAGGCAAAACCTACCACCAGTCCTCTCCTTGTGTAGAACCTCCCTCACAACACCATTCTCCCGCCGTAAAAAGTGTGGCCATTTACACTAAAGCGCACACACAGTTTGGACTCGGTGCGCGGCAGACACCATCAAGCTTCATTGCATTTACACTGTAACTCACATCCCACACTGACCTTGCGAACCATTAGGATCACAGGAAATGCATCATGCATGACAGCACGTTTTTTTCCAACTTACGTTTCAATTCTGACTTGGTCAACACAAGTGATGCCAATCTACCTTCCATAGCACATTCTTCCCTGGTTGTTCTGCTCTGCCTATAGATGATGATTAGCAAGCCATAACAGTAGATATAACACACACTTTCACCCACCCCCCCCCCCCCCCCCCCCCCTTTCTGAGTTCTTCCACTTTTCATACTGGTGTGAGAGAGTTAGCATGTGGACATAAATATGAGACCCCACTCCAGTTTGTGCCTCTGTGTGTGTGTGTGTGTGTGTGTGTGTGTGTGTGTGTGTGTGCAAGTGTGTGTGTGTGTGTGTGTGTGTGTGTGTGTGTGTGTGTGTGTGTGTGTGTGTGTGTGTGTGTGTGTGTGTGTGTGTGTGTGTGTGTGTGTGCAAGTGTGTGTGTGTGTGTGCAAGTGTGTGTGTGTGTGTGCGTACGCGCGTGTGTGTGTGTGTGTGTGTGTGTGTGTGTGTGTGTGTGTGTGTGTGTGTGCAAGTGCGAGTGTGTGCAAGTAGGCACAAATACATGACAGCGCGATGATGCATATCTGTGTTCCCCTCCCCCAACCTTAGCTTCCCTCAGTCTCTCTGTGGTGTATGTATGTACACGTGTGTGTGTGTGTGTGTGTGTGTGTGTGTGTGTGTGTGTGTGTGTGTGTGTGTGTGTGAAAGAGAGAGAGAGGGGGGGGGAGGGGGGAAAAAGGGGGGGGGGGGGGATGAGAGTAGGGACCTAATCTTCCTTCCTTCCCTGTAGGCTGGCTGTGGTTCTTCCACCATTACACTCCATCATTTGTGCTCATGCTGACATTGGGGCAGTTTCTGTGGAAAATACCACTTTTCAAGATTTCTTCTGTCAGCTCTACTCCTAATGTTTTTTTCTTTTTTTTTTTTTTAAACTGTTATTTTCACTCTCAACCCCACCCCTTTTTTTTGTTCCAGTGTAAATGTTACCCATCGGTTATTGTCTAGTAGACTATGAACAAGACAATGATGGTAAGAAGTACTAGTAGCAATAGTATTGATTGTAGAAGTAGTAGTAGTAGTAATTGTAAGTAGTAGTAATTGTAGTAGTTGTAATAGTAGCAATAGAAGTAGCTGTTTTCATTATAATAATCAAACTATCGTAATAATGACCATTGTGTGATGAAAATTATACTGTCCACTTGTGTCACTGCAGTGGAGAGACGACTGGAGACTGGTTGGACAGGACCAACAGATCCCATACATGAAGACATGCACTCTGCTGCCTCTCTTTTGATACTTTCCACCACCTACCACCTCCACCCCCTTCCATTATCCCCTTCCCCTCAGGGGTCTGTATCACTTCAGTTACATTCCCCTTCTTACAAAACAACACTTTAAATGACAGCCTTGCAGTCTCTCACACCAGTGGGGTGTGTACACACACACACACACACACACACACACACACACACACACACACACACACACACACACACACACACACACATACACGCTATCATTTGCGCCCCCCCTCTCTCACATATTCACACACAGTACAAATCACAGTGGAAGAATGTAACAGGACACAAATTTGTGGGTAGCAAACTGAATGGAAAAGAGCAGTTAGGAAGAAGAGGTGTGGAAGATGAAGACTGAGAAATAGGTTGGATGAACATAAGAAGTCAATATTCAGACATAAAGAATGAATGAGGGTGCGGGGAACAGATAATAAACGCACAAATTCACTAACACACACACATGTTGATTATATACTGTTCAGGATCTGCTGGCTAACACATGTACTCTCTCAGTGCATCAGTTTGCTCTACTCACAAGCAGCATGAGACTTTCAGGCTATGTCCACTGCTCTTTTCATCACATGTTTACAACACATTACTTGTATCACAGACTTGGAAAAGTGCAAGACGTTGAATGTGAATATCAAGTATGATACATGTTTGTTAGAACATTATTTTTGTCTGATCGGTTTTATAGTTTCTACTGGTTTTACTTTACTGCACACTGGTTACTTATGAGGTTTCAAAGAGAGAGAGAGAGAGAGAGAGAGAGAGAGAGAGAGAGAGAGAGTGTGTGTGTGTGTGTGTGTGTGTGTGTGTGTGTGTGTGTGTGTGTGTGTGTGTGTGTGCATATGTATGTGTGAGTGAGAGTGATGTGTGTGTGTGCGTAAGCATGCATGCATGTGTGCATACGTGCATGCATGCATATGTGTGTGTGTAGGGGAGTAGGGAGATAGTTGGTCGATGGGTGTTTGCCTGCATATTTTGTGTGTCATCTAAATAGGCCGACAGCACTTAACATTATTTATTCAATTTTATCTAGGGGAAGGGGAAGGGGGGGGGGGGGGGGGGGGAGCTGGGGCAGACGCAGCAGCATGTGTTATGTTGCTCAGCACAAAAAAAAAGAAAAAAAACGGTATATCACTAACACTCCACAGGACAATATATGTCAGAACAGGCCACAGCAAGTTTACACAGAGTTTATCAACCCAGAGAGAGACACTCAGACAGTGTGAGAGAAAGAGACTGACACTAGAGAGAGAGAGAGAGAGAGAGAGAGAGAGAGAGAGAGAGAGAGAGAGAGAGAGAGAGAGAGAGAGAGAGAGAGAGGAGGACATTTCAGACATTTCAGACATCCAGCCACATGCAAACCCATGTTGGTTCCAGTTTGTTGATGTCTTCTTTTGCTGACCCGCACACATCATCTGATCTGCCTTGTACTCAATTCCACTTACTACTCCCATTACTGTGTTACGTTCCTACGCTTTCAATCCCTTCCATGGTCTGCAACCTTGCCCTGGTCTGGGGGCTTGCACAATCCAGTGATCCCTTTTGGTTCTGCTGGTGTGGACATCAATACTTGGATGAAAGGCTACTCTTTGAAACGCTTCCAGGCCTGTAAAATCAAGTTGCTGTCTGGCCTATGCACAACATGGTAGGAGTTGTGCCCCTGTCTGGGTCTCCCATGTCAGATATAGGTTAAACGTGAGGGCCCTGTCAAATAGTAACCCATCTTTTTCCTATTCTATCTTCTGCCTTTCTTGATGATCTTTCTGTTTTCTTCTCCCCTATAAGCTTTCCTTTTTTCCACATTTTCTTTTTGTCTCTTAAGATCCGCCGTGTTTGCTGTGTGGTCCAACCTTTGATGGAGGGAAATGAGATCCTTGTGACTAAGAGGACAGGTGCTCTCAGCACATCTCTTTGCGGTTTTGCCTTGAGAGTCCTTCTAGACAAGAAGTACACTCTGGCCCAGGTGTCAACTGGCTACCCCTGCACGGGGCTGGGTCAAGACAGGCAGTTTCCTGGCTGGCCAAGGTAACCACAGTAGTGCTCAGCTCTCTGTCTCCAGGAGCTGAGCATGACCTGGGGGGATAGGGTTGGTATGCTTCTGTTTGTCATGTACATTGTATGCCTCCCAAAGCCTGGAATGGGTCCAACAGTGACTTCTTGGCTCTGGCCCTGTAGATGGACTCCATGGTGGGTGGGTTAGGGAAAGGTGAAAAGAAAATGCCTTCTTCACCTAAAACTCCTTGCCCAAAGAAACGAAAAAAGTACATCAAGAAGGACATCCCAAGAATCTGAGGTGGACAGTGATTTGGAAATGGAAACGAAGAGAATGACAGCTTTTGGTGCTTCATGGTTGATTGTCGAAGGTATGGAACATTAACAGGACAAGCCTATTTCTGCATTGAGTCCATTCGCTGTTCAGAGGGGTTTTCAGAGAATTGCTGGAGACTCTTTACTTACAATTTATGTGGTGAATGTGTAAATGTGTAAGCAGCTGTAGGCACGCACTATATCTTTAAAGATACTTACTTACTATTTTTTCTGTCAGTTCAGTTTGCATGCTTGTTATCCAGGGCAGAAGCGACATTCTAATTCATACACCAAAATAAACTAACATTAATTTAAAGGACTGTCTAAATCATCAGAAGTGGACTTCAAGTGCAGCACAAGAAACCAATCAGTATGCAGTATCCCTACAGTGATTTTTTCCAATCAATCATGGAAGTTTGGAAACAGACCAATTGACATTGTGTGTCTGCAGTATCTGCGCATCACTTTGACCCTATAATACTTTACAATATGTGCCTAAAATCTGAATCCTATGCGCTTAACAGACCTAAAGTTGTGTCTTATCAGGAATACTGATTCATTACTTTAATAATAAAGATACAATGGTAACAATGATGTTATGGAAAGTTGCCATACATTTTGGGTAGTTTTGGCAAATTTGCATGAGTTTCTGAGAATTCAAATTAGTTTTCATCTTAGTGAAACAAGGGAACCAAAGAAATGTCTAAAACCTGACTTTTGAATTTTGTTTCCAACTCCCTTTCAACTTTTTCTAAAGATAATTACTCCACATTTTTTATACTGTTATTATGGGGTTTTATTGCTATTTGGGGTTGTTACAATTTACCATGGGCTTTTATGAGTATTTCACCCTGTGCGTATTGATTGTGTAAATGAGCATTTAAATTCACACCCACGCATGCCCCAAAACTTGAATTTCCATGCAATATCACAGTTTGAAAAAATCTAGATCTATCATCTAGACTTGTTTTTTCAATACTGCGGGCAAAACGAACTAAAGTGTTTGCAAACATTCTCCTGGCTTGAAAATGTGAAATGAGTGACTGGAGAGAAAAGGATTGGGGGGGGGGGGGGGGGGGGGGGGGGGGGGGGGGGGGGGGGGGGGGGGGGGGGGGGGGGGTTGGGAGGAAGTCCTGTACTAAATTAAATAAACTAAGCCTCGGTTTGAGCAAGCCAGGAACGCCATGTGCAAAAGGCGCTTGTAACAGTCACAACGTTCATCAAATGACCGCAAAACTTTGCCGTACACCCTCACCGTTACTTGGGCGACCGCTAGCAGGGACACTGCCGCTTTCATCACGGTGGCTTTCTTCTTTCTAACTTCCCATCTCGGCCTCTCAGCGACTTCGGTCCGTCCGACATTGTCACCCGCTGTTTCGCTTCAGCATTGACGTAGCTTTCACGTCTCTGGCTTCAGACGTGCTCACTGTCTCTCTTTAGAGTACAATCCCCTGATTTACTCTACCGGTGTCCCGGCCAAACCTATCCCTTGCCAAGCTGTCCCCCATGGACAGCGTCGTTTGCACCGTATTGTCTGGGAGAAGGGCACAGACAAGCTCACTTTCAGCAAACTCGTGTTTCCTCGCCTTGCAGACGAGACTGTTTCACACTGTGGGCAACTCATTAAGTTTCCTCCGGGTCTGTTGTGCCCCCCACCCCATCTCTTCCTTTTAATCCTCCATTCTTTTCATGAAACTGATTTGTGCAAGTAATAGAACTCGTAGTAGCAGTTGCAGTAACAGTAGTAGTAATTGTAGACGTCGTGGCAGTAGCATGAGTAACAGCAGCAGCAGCAGGACCAGTAACAGCAGCGGCAGCACTGCAGCAGTCCTTAGTAACAGTAGTGGTAGTGGTGACTGGCTAGTTCTCACACCCTCTTACTTTTGGTATGCCTCCCTCTATAGCTTTTCCTCGTCCATCGCTACCCCCTACCCCTTTCTCCCTAGCCACAAACAAACAAACAAACCGAAGATTAAGATTAAACCTGCATCATGTGAACATCTTGGCTGATGGATGAATGACAATAATAATCATTACTGCACACAACAACAACAATAACAACAAGAAGTCAAAGGCCATATGTAAGGTGCCCGCTTTTCCAATTAGTTGATCGATATTAACATGATGACTTTTTTTAATAATCGTAAACAAAATTGGTACTAATAATAACTAATCAAGTACTCCTTTATGCCCACCTCCGCCCGCTCCACACACACACACAAAAAATGCGGGAAGATTTCTTTAACCACCCTTCAAAGCCCACTGGAACAACTGCTTCTTTCCGCCCTTTCTCCAGGTCTTTTCAGTGGCGGAAATAATGAGAACACTAGATTGAGAAGGTGGAGGGAAGGGAAGGAGGAAGGAGGGGAAGGGAGGTGAGGGGGGGGGGGGGGAGGTGAGACAGAAAGAAAAATAAGCTCAGGGGAGGAGGTGGGGAAGGGTAGGAGAGGGGATAGTGGGGACGGGGGGTTTGTAGCAGGGATGAGGGGCAGAGGAGTGATGGGGAGAGGGAGGGATTGAGAGGAGGGGGGGGGGGGGGGGGGGGGGGGGGGGAAACTCTCCCTTTCCAAACTTTTGGTGTTCTATTAATAGGCTATTCCATACAATTTTCGTTTTCAGCCGATATCAGACAATTCAGGGGATTTTCACACATGTTCCAAAAATAGCAACAAAAAAAAATCTTTTTTGCAGCACCCCTTACACCTGGTTCTCATGGGATGACATATCATATTCTAAAAAAAAAAAAAAGTTCTGCACACACACACACACACACACACACACACACACACAAAACAGAGACACTGATGTTACAAAGCAACAATTTATTTCAGTTCTCGCACATTTCTTCTTTCCATTTTTTCTTTGGCAATGGAACATGGAAGCGAGGGACTCCTGCTTAGCAAGCCAAGATAAAACAAATACAGAGATATGCACAAAATCTTGCACAGGAAACAAAAACACAATAACCCAATTTACACTCCAAAGCAAACAAGATCGAAGACATGATAACTCCACTGAAACTCAAAAGCAAATGTGCATAAAATAACAAGTATGTTCAAAAGTGATCTTTAAGAAATTCAGTAGAAAAAGAAAAAACTATAATGTGTTAAACTAAACATGCCAAAGGCATTAGTTGCATAAAAATTGTACATCACACAAAATTCTACATGAAAAAAAAAACATAACATAAAAAAGTTTGTCTTCTCTCAATCAAGAAAAGAATATAAAACACCGTAAATTCAATTTTCACTACTTTGTCTACATTGCACAGAATTTTTTTCAAAACATCAACATATGCATAAAAAGATCTTATGCCATACACAAAATTCAATCCACCAAGGATTTATAAACATGTATCAAAAACTCAACTTTAATATCTGCAGGCATGATTTATTTACACAGTCTCTTTCCCCCCCCCCCCCCCCCCCCCTCCTTCCCCCCATCCTCCTCCAATAGTGAGACTGTATCACTGTGAAACTGTCTTTAACTCCCCCTTACCTACACTGGGACACTGTATCACAGTGAGACTGTGTGTGTGTGTTACACTCTCCCTCCCCCCACCCTCTCCTTGCCCCTTGCCAACAGTGGGAAACCGTATTACAGTGAAACTGTGTCCGTAACCTTCCCTTACTCACAGGACACTGTCACATAACAAAACTCGGTGACCCCCCCCCCCCCCAGTGGGACACTGTATGACAATCACACAGTGTATGTAACTCCCTCCTACACTCTTATCACAGTCGAGGGTAGCGGTGACAATCACAACCATGTTCAAACGGTCAATAAATCTTACATTTTACAATCGCGTTAGTGCACGTGTTTGGACAGAGGTGAGAAAGGGTGCTAAAAATGTAGTGAGCTAACAACAGATGTTCCTCAGAGAATCTACAGCGTTCAAATCAGAATGTCAAGGATCAGATCTGCTCCAAACCACACACTAAAGAAGACACAAACATGCCTGCTATCATTTTTGGGTTTGATGTACTGTTTGCAGATGTGATTTGTGGAAACAGTTCTGCCAGCATGAGCACATCAAGAAAAAAGACAGCATGGATGACTATGTGCTGTACAGTGCCCAATCAGAAGAAAGCTAGTTTCTACAACTTACTGAATAATATTGTGTGGCTTGGAATGCTGTTTCAACAGTGTTTTCAATCCCAAACCCAAAACTGTCTTGGCCTGTTTGAAGAGGAGGTGTTCTTACTTTGATGACCAAACTTTGTATAAAGTATTTTTCATCTTTTTTTTTCCAAAGTTGGGTTTCTCTTTAAAATCTAATTCCACTGCATGTGGTGGAAGTGATTTTGTTTGCTGATTTCATTTGTCTACAGACTGTCACAGTATGCATTAAAAAAAAAAAAATCATTCCTACAACCTACTGTCTTTTAACTGTTCAGCTCTGGCTGTCTGGTAGAAATATCATGTCTTCATGCTATTACTACTGCTGTTACTGTTGCTCTGTTTTACATTTCAGCAATAAATCAAAATACTATGGTTTTTGCTCTCTGTAGATTTTTTACATTTCATCTCACTTCAGCTTTTTCTGATTCAGTTTCAACGATAAATCAAGCATCTATGCAAAATCAAAAAGACTATGGATCAAAACTTAATCACATGTTTTTTAACTGTAGATTCATGTCTCTCTCTCTCTCTCTCTTGTTGCACGAGCCAATTTCTGTTCAGTTTCAATGATAATATCAAGCATACCAAATGTAGAATCACGAACATGAGGACAACACCTACAAACAGTGGAATGAGAATCATGTTACATGAGGATCCACCGACAAACAGTAGAATGAGATCACATGTTGAGGATCCACCTACAAACAGCGGAATGAGAATCACATGTTACATGAGGATCCACCGACAAACAGGGGAATGAGAATCACATGTTACATGAGGAACCACTGACAAACAGTAGAATGAGAATCACATGTTACATGAGGATCCACCGACAAAACAGCGGATGAGAATCACATGTTACATGAGGATTCCACCTACAAACAGCGGGAATGAGAATCACATGTTACATGAGGATCCACCACAAACAGTAGGAGAGAGAATCACATGTTACATGAGGATCCACCGACAAACAGTGAGAGAATCACATGTTACATGAGGATCCACCGACAAACAGTGGAATGAGAATCACATGTTACATGAGGATCCACCGACAAACAGTGGAATGAGAATCACACCATGAGGATCCACCTACAAAAAGTGGAATGAGAATCACATGTTACATGAGGATCCACCTACAAACAGTGGAATGAGAATCACATGTACATGAGGATCCACCGACAAACAGTAGAATGAGAATCACATGTTACATGAGGAGGATCCACGACAAACAGCGAAATGAGAATCACATGTTACATGAGGATCCACCTACAAACAGTGGAATGAGAATCACATGTACATACATGAGCATCCACAAACAGTGGAAAGAGAATCACATGTTACATAAAGATCATATAAAAACAACTCTCACTCATGATGGAAGAAGAATTCTTCAATCCAACTGTACATAATTCCTTTGGAGATAAACAGTTCACTTCTTAAGAATTATCACTATTATCAATAGCTGATGAAGACAACATTCATAGCTCTTTCATGGAAAAAAAAAAAAAAAAAAAAAGCATTGGAGGGGAGGCTACTTTGATTTTTTTTTCATCGTTGTTAACACAAATTCAATCCAAACACATTAAATAATCACATCTGATTCTGTGGAAGCCAACAATTCGTTGAACAAAGGCACTCCCATAATGCTGTCAGAATTACCCTGCGAGACTGTGGAACATGTACACAGCAAGGGAGGTTTTGTCTATCTCTAACCTAGGTAAATTGAACTTGGTGATGCTCATGCTTCACGGCGTAAAAATCTCTGCCACAGTGGGACATTGTATTACAGTGAAATTGTGTCTGTAACACCTCCATTCACCCTACCCTTGTTTACCCATAGAGAGGACAGGGGTATCACAGTGAAGCTGTTGTCTGTAACCCACTCCCACCCGTACCTTACCCATGGGCGGGATAGTGTATCACAGTGACACTGCATGTCACACACACACACACACACACACACACACACACACACACACTTTCTTACCTATAGTGGGACACACACACACACACACACACACACACACACACACAAACACTGTCTTACCTATAGGGACACACACACACACACACACACACACACACACACACACACACACAACACACACACACACACACACACACACACACACACACACACACACACACACACACACCCTTCCCACATTAAGACACTATCATTGTGAATTTTTTTCAACTACTTTCTAGTCTCATACACTTTTAAAACTAATCTTTTTTTCATTTAAACTTTTCCGTTCTCAGATAAAAGAAAAGAGATGGCTATGCTGTATGGAAACCTGTAGAACGGTCTTTGACTCGTCCATGTAGTCCATGGGATGTTCAAGGGCATGTTGATGATCGTTAACCTTCAGCTGACATCTTTGAAGAAGTGACTTCCAAATGTCACTGGAATGTCACATCATCTTAAGCGACATTTGGATGTCACTTGCTCAAATGTCATGGAAGAAGAAGTTCTTGACAAAGGCACATTTATCTGTCAAATTTTATTTTGAAGAAAGACATTGCACGAAGTTCAGAAATTCATTTGGATGATCCACTCAATGCACACACACACACACACACACACACACACACACAGAGCGCGCGCCCACACACCCACACCCACACCAAGCACAGACTGATCACCAAAGAAGATCTATCAGACCAGCAATGTGAACAAAATAGCAAACACCCACTGTCTCCAAATATACTTGTCACAACCTTTGACCTGATTAACCTCTTATCTAACTAGTTTGTTTAATGTGATATGTAACTAATTCCTAAATTATTACTTTACAGTGACAGACAAACTCATGAAACTGGAGAACTCCTCTGAACAAATCTTAAATAAATGTTAGCGAACCGCCAAGAGAAAACGTGGACAAACGAGTCACAAGACAAAGCATGCCGAATTTCGACCTCTTAGGTCTTCTTCAGGCAAGACACAAACAAATATGACAATGAAAATGAACACATTGGTTACTTAGCTTCGACCTCTTCACTCTTCAGGTGTTGAATGGATTTCCGCCTGCAGTCGTCTCACTTTGCAACTACTTCTCTAAAACAAATCAATGAAAGTCCAACTGCAACAAATCTTTATGCAAAGAAAATCAGAAGTAGATGTGGTTTAATGTGAAAGTGTATGTTGATCTGTTATTTGTGCTTACAACTGGCCACAGTGGGCACTTGCGTGCACTGGGAAGATTCCAATCTATGCAAAACATCTTAGCTGCCTCAGTCATTGCCACTTAAATCTGTTTCGAACACACAGCCGTGTAGTCTACACTGGTATCCAAGTCATGGATTGTCAATACAGTGACACCAGGGTGGTTAAATTGTCGGCAAACACATTGAATGGAATGCCCTCCATTACTGTCACTCATTGATAAGGCCAGTCATGCTTGAATAAGGTGCAAAAAAAAAAAAAAAAGAAAGAAAAAAGAAAACCTTCCTTGACTAAATTTACAAGGAATTCAAAGGAACTCAACCAGTTAACATAGACAAACAAATTACAAGATAAAACATGCCACGTTTCAACCTCTTAGGTCTTCTTCACGTAAGATAAGCAATATTCAGGACAATGAAAAATGAAGAACAAGCAAACACACAAGAAGGGTGCTACATTAACTTACTTTTGAAATCTGTTTTCAATTTCCGCTCGCAGTCACCTCACATTGAAAATTTCCCCGACTCGTTCAGAAGATACTGCAAATGTCTTCCACAGAACCTGGGACCAAACAGCTCAAAATGCCTCTCCTAAGGCTGAGCCTTTCCTAAATAACCCACACAGAAATGAAATGTAGTGTTCCCGATGGTTCGATGTGGGCAGATCTCGAGTTACAGGAACATGATGGACACCTGAGGATCAGTAATTCAAAGCTTAAAGCGCAGGTTTGCTTTATGAACCACTGACTGCCCAAAAAGGATTTTGACTACAGCTGCCTTTGCCTGTAGCTCAATGGTATTGTGGTGAAGTTACATTTTGGTGCCCTGCTATCAAACTGTGACCTGCAGACCTTAATACTTCGGCACACAACACAGAAATTTTTGCCTGTGTACATTCAAGCTTCAATCCCAGGGAAACTACATTGGCCATCATCTTTGCATTTCAACTACCTACTTCTTTCCAGCAGAGAGAAAACGGTGTAGTTTCTCTTCGATTAACTTGTTTTTGTGACACATCAGCACTCACTTTCCCAAAGAAGAGTGCAGAACAACGGCAATCCTCATTTCCTGACACAGCGCAAACTTGTGATGGGCACCGACTCTGATAGTACCAGTGTTCATCTGACAAAGAGAACATTACTCTGAAGGTCAGGAGTCTACGAATTCTTCCAGCGCTTTTAACCTTCACCAGGTGTCGCTTTTGACTACACAGTCCAGCTGCTGTTGGTTCCTCAGTGCCTGTACATTTTACATAGGCTTTACTGCGTGTTATAACTGTGTTTATCCTGATTCAGCTGTTGCAGGTTCTGGTCATACAGGTGATGTGGATTCACCGGCATGCCTACTGAACGTGTAGCATTGTCTGATTATCACTCTTAGAAAGCATGGGCTCACCAGCACCTGCTTGTTATCAGTAGTCGATAGTTCAAATGACACAAGTGATTTGTTTGCCTTTTGATGCACAGGTGCCAAAATCAGCTGACGTAGAGTTAATTAAATTTCTGAATGGTGCCTAGGTTCGTTCAGAACAGTTCTGATGGTTCAGAGATATAACGCTTTGTGTTTGTGTGTGTGTGTGTGTGTGTGTGTGTGTGTGTGTGTGCGTGTACATATATGCATGCGTGTGTATGTGTGTGTATATGTGTGTGTGTGTGCGTGCATGCATATATGCATGCATGTGTGTGTGTGTGTGTGTGGGGGGGGGGGGGGGGGGGGGGGGGGAACAGGGGTACCCCAGAAATGGGATGAAGGTTAAGGTACACAGTAGCAACATTCTCAAGGGAGTAAACTGTTTCTTTTTTCTTAAAACTTTTGTGAATAGTTTGTTTTTTTTTTTTAATGCAGATTTAAAAGTACTTACGAAAAATGTTGACCAAAAAAAGTGTTGTTTTTTTTAATATCTCAAAATATAACACAAATTTCACATCATGAACACACTGTGCATTTTGATCAAAGGGTTGGAATTTTGGAATCACGGTTAAAATGTGACATCATGAGATGACGACAAAGCAAGTCTGTATCTACTGTGTCACCAGTCAGATAATTGCTAGCTCCGGTTTGAAGTTCAAAACTGAATTCACCCTAGCTAAGCTGAGCACTGAGAGCCTCTCCTGGGCTGTCAGACTCCCACACAAGAAACATCGTCACACCACACAACAAGGCAACACCACGGGACAAATACCCTCCAGGACATTCCTGGAACCTGTTTTTCCATGGTCCATGGTCATGGACATGATACTACGAGTGATATTATAAACACGCACACACACACAGACACACACACACACACAGCGCTAAAAATCATTACACACAGCTAAAAATCATCAAACCTCCCAATAAAAGTATGGGACCATAGTACACTTTACCTTTGGTGGGTGAATAAGGAAGAAACCGAGTAGTGAAGAAAAAAAAAAGGGGGGGGGGGGGGGGGGGCTTTGTCTGTCCCTCCACATTCAACTGAATATCACTGACATCACAGACTTTGGTTGTGTCTTAGATGCAGACGCGTCAACTCCTTTCATCATGTGTCGGTATGGACACTACAACTATGTACAAGTCCAGATATGGAGAATACATCTTTGTCAACATGCTGTGGCGCTGCATCATTAAACAAACGCAAATGAAATCAAGATGGCCATGTACTGAACATGTTAAGCAAAGATAATTTTACATGTACACTAATGATCCGCTAAAAATCACACTTGAAACCCGTCCCACAATTCTGAACTGAATCAAAGACATTGAGCTTTTTTTTTCCTGCCAAGGCACGTACACACAAAAAAAAAAACACCCAAAAAGCATACACTGAACACTGATAGAAACATGATCAATACAATAATATGAACATAGATCAATAAACACGATCAGTGTTTTCTAGAAGCGAGCCTCAATCAAAGTCAACAGGGCCCATTTCACAACAAAGACCCACTGATAAAAGCACCTAGACTTGTTTTTCTTTTCTTTCTCTGAACCTGTCTCTTGTTTTATGTAACAGATTGCACTCCAGCCTCTGCTCTCCCCCCCCCCCCCCCCCCCACCCCCTTCCCCTACCCACCCCCAACTGGCCATTTGTAAAAAACTGGATAAAAAGAAATTTATATAAAGTGTAAAGAAGGCTTCGAAACTGACGAATCACACACGCAGAGGTTCGGCCATAGAGAAATGTCGCCCTAGCTGCCTTGTTAGTCCTGATCTGTTACTGCCATGCAACTGGGTTAGACTTCACAACCAGCTGACCAGGAAACAGCTTCTGGCCACAAATACACAGCAATGAACTCTGCATCAAGTGCTCCCATTCCACAACACCAAGGTCAAGGGCGCCACTATTATTAGTATACAAGGTCAGAAAACATTGAGGCGCCCTGTCAACAAATTTAGCACTGTCTGAATTCATGACTCGAAACATTTGTCAGAAAACCACTGTACACTGAACATTCTCGACATGGAATGTCAATATGTAAAAATTTGAATGACTGATTGTTAACGATTTGTGGATTTCCACTGCAGGATACTTATGACACTCTAAAACTGTAAAAGAAAATTATCCCATAGTTCCCAGAGACACTGACATTTTCACAGTTCTCTCCCTCTCTTCTGTTCATTCCAACATGCTGGTGCTGCCCTCTTCTTTCCTTCCCCTCCCAGCCATTTACCCTCCTCTGTCTGTCTTCCTCGCCCTGCCCCCACCCTCCCTCCAGACCCCCACCCTCTCCCCCCTTCCCCCCCCCACCCTCCCTAATCTTTCCCCTGTCAGAGATCTAAGCCATTCAATACTATTTTCTCACAATATTTCAATGTACTTTTAGGAAAAAAAACTATTACAGACAGTAGAGACTAAACTACTGTTTATTGTTACTGTTCCCTGCCTCATTTTATTTTCAATTTTACTACAGACAGTGTTATAAAGACTTCCTCACAATGTCACTCAAGGCCCTTATACTTTCACCTACTTCTTCAAAACATCATACACAACCATGAACTTACAGTCACTTATTTTCTCATAAGTGTTTCTATAGGCTTCTATTTTCTGTCAGCACCACACAGGTTCCTTACAGTTTCTTAATTTCTCACAATCTGGTGCAGGATCCTGATTGCCGTTGTTTTCACATAAACCCTTTGGGTTGGTTACTTTCTAACAATATCACACTTGACAGCTTCTTGAAAAGACTTTGCATCAAGAGGCTTTGTTGGAGGCACAGGCCATAGGCCATTTCACTGTGCTGCTCTCTCTCTCTCTCTCTCTTTCACTGACCCTTCCCTGCACTCCTTCCATTCCTCTGTGTGTCTCTCTCTCTCTCTCTCTCTCTCTCTCTCTCTCTTATTTCATGTCATCTATTTTTTATTCTTATTTTGTCTTAACTGCTTCTGGCATGCTTCTACGTGTATTGCCTTGTCTTACTTTGCATAGTCGACCCTACTCAGGGCGAGGACTCAATGTAAAAAAAAAAAAAAAGCACACCAGTCCTTAGCTATTATCCTTGTAAATAAAGAATTGTCTTGTCTTGTCGCAGTCGAGAGTAAGTGAGAAGAGGCTTTGTTGTCAGCATGGTCCATCACGCTTTTCACAGTTCACAGTATGCTGCAGGAAGAGTTGTCCGCGGCATGGGCCACGAGCTTCTTCAGCAGTATGGTGGCCAGCATTTGCAGGACTGGCAACAGAATGGGCAGGATCTTCGCCTTGATCTCCTCCAGCAGGGAGCCCGACCCCTGTACCACCTCGTCTCGCGCCATGTCGCGATATATGAAGTTGATGGATCTGAAAGCAGACCAAAAGGAGGGGGTGGGATGCACAAGTAACCCTTACTGACAACACACTGAATGGAGTATACGTATCGTGGAAGTTCCACCGACAACCCCCCTTCACAACTCCCTCCGCACCACGACCAAAAGATTCCATGTCGGCGACCTCAGTTTACCCTCCATGTCCATGGTGAGATTCTGGTGTCGGAGATGTCAGTTGTGGCAAGTTCATGGACACTGATGCTGGAAAATTGTGATGGCTCCCTCCATGGGGAGGCACTCACACAAGCTGGGAGCTCTGCAACTGTGCAATATCTGTGGTGAGTCGGAGGCTTAACAGTGTCCTGCATCTGTTGGGTGACAAGAGGCACCACTCCCGATGATTCAGAACCAGTGCAGCGGGTCTTCTGGTCATCTCTTAAAAACATCCTGATATTCATAGCTCCTATAGACTGCCAGCACAGAGGTAGTGACAGGATAAATCTGCTTGTGGCAGAATGAAGGGAATTTGAACAAGTGGCATGGGATCAGTGGTGCACTAGGGTGGCAAAAAACAAACATGGAAAAAAAAACCCACAACCAAACAAACAAACAAACACCAGCATGGTCTCAGCATTTCCAGATCCAAAAGCAGCAAGCAAAGTATTCACCAGCTTAGTAGAAACTGTGAGAATCCCAGCTGTTTAGATGAAGAATGACAGCATGCAAGCAAGCTGGTTTTCTTCAATGGCACAAAAGGCAAAAGAACATTTTTTGTGTGTGTGTGCGCTAAACGCATACATGGCATCTTGGCCAAGATGATGTAATCTAAATTGCAGAGAAGCCCTATTTCCAACAAGACTTGGAAACACAAGGAAAACAAAGGCTTTTTTTTCACACACAAGCCCTGTAACTGAAGAACGTACATCCTTGCCTTTCAGACCTGTTCTCTCTCACATCTCTGTACAGCTGGAAAACATGGTTTGAGATGCAGCCTTCAGGTATACCAGAAAAATGAGTCTGGAAACATCGTGTTTGCATGCACACACACACACACACACACACGCACGCATGCACACACACACACACACACACACACACACACACACACACACACACACACACACACACACACACACACACACACACACACACACACACACACACACACACACACACACACACACACACACACACACACACACACACACACACACACACACAACACACACACACACACACAACACACACAACACACACACACACACACAACTTACACACACACTACGCATCCATTCCCCCCTGAAAATGTTGAAATTTTGGCACATCCCCCCACCCCCCCCCCCCCCCCCCCCCCAATCTAAATGGAAACCTTCCATGTCAAATAATCAAACATTCCAATATCTGAGTGAACATTCTCACCTTCTTGAACTGGCAAACGGCCCCCAGAAAGAAGTTTTCACTGGTGGTTTTCAAATATCATTCCACAGCTTTTGTTTTGCAGCAAACATTACAGACTTTTTATCACCAACTCAAATACGACTTCAAGCTTGAGCTCATCACCGACGACACAACATGAAAAGACAAAAAAACAAAAAGAAAGTTCTGCAGCCAATACTCACCCCTGTCGATCCTGGTCGTTTTTTCCTCGCCGTCCTCGTCCCCTACCGCCCCGTGGCTGTAGTTGTTCCTCCAGCTGCACCTCTCGTTCATGCATGCAGCGCTCCACCATGTCCAGGAGGTTGGTGGTGTATGGCCGCCCACCGTTCACCGCCAGCAGTTTGGAGATGGTGCGAATCAGCTTCTTCACCTGCCTCGCTTTGGCGTCCTCACTGGCCACGTTGTTGAACACCACATAACGGTTTGTTGACTCGCTGATGCATTGTTGAAAGAGAGAAGAGAACCAACTCAAACTGAAGGCATCGTGACAGTTTCATTTTCATTCTGATTATATGCACATTTGTTGATATATTTTTGTATGTATACATGCTGAGTTTGAAAAGA
This sequence comes from Conus betulinus, assembly GCA_016801955.1. Classification (NCBI taxonomy): domain Eukaryota; kingdom Metazoa; phylum Mollusca; class Gastropoda; order Neogastropoda; family Conidae; genus Conus; species Conus betulinus. The sequence continues at coordinate 106,614 of JADBJO010001764.1, forward strand.
GAAGAGAATAACTAAACTTGATGGCATTATGACAATTTCATTGTTACTTTAATTACATGTACATAATTAGGTAAGTGTATTTTCATGTGTATACAGCAGACAGCAATGTTAACCTTTTCCGCACTGTCAAAGAAAAAAATGTCACAGAAATTCAAAACTTACCCAACAAACAACAACATGTAATCATTAATTGTTCCTAATTAGATAGCTGCACTCCAAACATTCTGCAGGCACAGAAAATCAAACAATATTCAGGATGCGAAGCGTTCCTCTTGATCTGCCCCCCCCCCCCCCCTCTCCCCCCCACGCCCCCACCCCACCCCCAACATATCAGAAGAGTGCAGCCCCCAGCTGAGGGGGAACGAACCTCTGATCAGCTCTTTGAGTCTGTTCACAAGTGTGGAAATAGCATGATGCCTTACCAGGGGAGGTAATATAGACTGAAGGAGTTACTCCCTGAATACTTTTTTTTTAATATCTAAATAACAATGCCAAAAATGACAACTTTTCCATTCACAGAAAGTTTTTATATTCCATGAAGATACATAACCTCACAGACGACATTAACTTTGCAGCATTTACACTAAGCAGGAGGAAGTTTGTAATAATCTGACTGTCTATCCTTTACACCAATCTGAAACCCACACCTCAGACTTATGTCAAAGACCTCTGGCTAAAAGACAGGAACTCGCGAATGGAAAAAAAAAAAAAAAAAAAAAAATCTTTCAAATCCGTCCAAACCTGAAAGAATTCTTACCATGTTCAGGGGCGGCTGTAAAGAAAAAAGTCTTGTACAGTTCGCACACAGACCACTACTTTTACTTCCATTCTTATCTTTTCATACACCACTCACAGTGAAACATATTCTTTTAGAGTGTTGGGACTTGCATGATGTCAGACAAAAACACTTTACAGCAGATTCCATGAAAAACTTGTTCAGAGATGTCCCACCCGATGTGATTTTTTTAAATTTCTGAAAGAGATCAACATTTTTCATCTGATTCTAACATTTTACGGAAGTCTGGCTGTATTTTTAGAAGGTGTGTTTGAATGAATCATATGATTTTTTTGTTTCTAAGGATTGGAGATTTTGTGCAAAGTAGGGAAGGGAGAATCCATAGAAAAAAATAGACACAAAAACCCATGAGATGGGAAGATTTAGAGTGAGAGAGGGATTAGACAGAAATACAGACAGCACACAAGAAACACACAGAAAAAACATCAAAACAAAAATGATTAAAAAAAGAGAGAGAGAGAGAGAGAGAGAGAGAAGAGCCCAGACAGCCAGACAGAAATACTGACTGAACAAAAGAAACACATAATATAATACCAGTCAGCCAATCAGTCAGTCTGGTGACCTCAGTCGGACGTCCTTGACCCACTTACTATATTCATCTCTGTCCTCCATCACTGTGTGTAGGAATTCTCTTGGAACATAGCTGTCCTCCCCCAGTCATCATCATCAGCATCATCGTCTATTACCCCTCTTGGGATACAGGCCGCCAACCAAGGATCTCCAGGCATCTCTGTTCTGGGCTCTTTTCTCCTGTTGGTTCCAAGTCATCCCCATGTTGTTCCTGATGTCTGCTTCCAGGTCCCTGCACCAGGTGTTCCTTGGCCGACCTCCTTTTCGTTTTCCTTGGGGGTTCCATGTTAGGGCTTGTCTGGTGGTGTTGATTGCAGGCTTCCACAGTGTATGTCCAATCCAGCCCCAACGTCGTTTCTTGATTGATTTCCTTTTGTGGGCAGCTGGTTTGTTCTCTTCCAGAGCTCATTGTTGTTGATGGTGTCTGGCTATTGGATGGAGAGAATCTTGCACAGACAGTTGTTGATGAACACCAGCACTTTTTTGGTGGTGGCAACTGAAGTTCTCCAGGTTTCTGCTCTGTACAACAGAACTGCTTTGATGTTGGTTTTGAAGAGCCTGACTTCGGTGTTAACTGACAGTTCCTAGGAGCTCCAGATGTTCTGTAGCTGTACGAATGCTGCCCTGGCCTTTCTGATCCTTGCTCTGACATCGGCAGCTGTGCCCCCCCCCCCCCCCCCCTGCTTGTTAATGACACTGGCTAGGTAGGTAGGTAAAGGCTTCTATTTTCTCTAGCATCTCGCTGTCCAGCATGATCAAGCTGGCGCTGACAGTGTTGGCCTTGAGAATCTTGCTCTTGCCTTTATGGATGTTGAGCCCTACTTGTGCTGATTGGTTGGTTGTCTTCTCTTGCATCTGATGATGAGTGTGCGAAAATAGACCCCAGTAGGTCCACCATAAATATGCGTGGTCTGCCTCTCCTCCATCTGTCTCCATGACTGGGGTTCCCAGGATGAGTCTGCTGATTGCTTCCTCTTTACTTCTAAGGCAAAGCAGCGTCCACAGAATCTGAGTCGTCTTTCAGCTATTGGTGCTGTTGTTTTGGAAGGTCTCCATACAGCATTTCCTTGTTGAAATGTCGCTGCCATGTGATGTTCTGCATGACTCTGAGCATCTTGGTATATGCCCCATCCAAATTTTTTTTTTCTTCTGGACTTCTGTCAATATCCATGTGCTGGAGTTGTATACCAGGACTGATTCCGCTGTGGGTCTGAAGAATTCCATCTTGATGTTGCTCTGTAGGCTTGATATCCAAATTTCATCAAAAATAAAAACAAACAAACAAACAAACAGAGAAAGAGAGAGGCAGAGAGATGGAATAAACAAAAGCCGGAAAAAAAAAAAAGCCCCAACAAAACAAAACACCCAAGTATCTCTCACCTTCACCCTCTCTTTCAGCTTTTCTGGCGAAGCCTCCAGCATGCGTTTCATGGACGCCTCTTCATCCTCATCCCCCCTTCGGTCCAGCCGGTCGCCGTGGGTGAACACAATCACCAGGAAACGGATCAGCTGAACGCCAAAAATCTCATCCAGCTTCTCCACCGTCTGGATCTCCTCTTCTGTGAACTTCACGCCGATGCGAAGAACGACCACGATGGCGTGCGGACCAGGGGCGATAACTCCCAGGCACTTGGCAATTTCCGTCTTCACAGTTTCCTGGTCGAGCTCTGTGTCGAACAGGCCTGGGGTATCCACCACCTGAGTCGAAGAGATGAGTGGTGCTGAGTGATTTAGGAGTGTTTTCAGCATTACCTAAAACTGAAAACTTGTGCATGTAAGTCATACCTGAATGTCTCTTTGATTTGTGCACTCAACTGCATGCAGTCAATGAAATGTATCTGTTCCAATGACCTCTTCAGCGCTTAAAACAAAAAAAAACATATTATACATATTCATATATATCAGCTGTGTCTCCCTGACGAGTTCAAGTCAGCAAAAGGCCTTGGAGCAGGTGACATGAATGGTTCAATTTTCAAGATGGCTTACAATGTTCCCTATATGCTGCTCTCTCTCTCTCTCTCTCTCTCTCTCTCTCTCTCTCTCTCTCTCTCTCTCACACACACACACACACACACACACACACACACACACACATACATTTTGATCTTTTCTTTCCTTACTCTCTCTTTTGCTTTCCTGTCTTCTATTGCTTTCCCCTTTCATTCAAATTCACTCACAGATCTGACATTGCTATCTAATTACTTCAAAAACACCTAACAGAACACAAAGGGAATCATCATCAGTAGGCACCCACCTACATGCCCAGCAACATCAGTTCGATGATGACAACATCAGCGTTCTCGACCGTGACGAACAGATGGTTTTCAGTGTGGGGTGAAGGAGGCTATCCATACTGCTGCCAACAACCCCACACTCAACCGGGACCGGGGCAGACACACACCTTGCCATCGGTGTACAACACCCTCATTGTTCAGTCACATGACCAGGGTTCGACCCGTGGTCGTGTGCACTGAACTCCAGTTCACCCAGTAGCAATACCACCGCTGAAGAAGACAGACGGAGGTCTGCCGAAAGCTCCAAGTCCAAGTAGGTGCTATTCTCAGCTGAGCGACCTGTCTAAATCCGGCAGTGGTTACTTCATTACTCTTTCCTTTCCTTTCCGCTTGTTTTGAAGCTCTTACAGGATTGACATATGAAAGCTTATCAGGCTGTTAAGTTTACATGAGTCTAGTCTTCTTTATCATTTTTGTTGGTGGTGGTGGTGGTGGTGGTGGTGGTTCTTCTGACTTCAGTGACAGTTCAAGTAAATCAACTTTTGAAACAGTACATGAAAGCCGAGTACAACAACTGCACACTCCAACATAGTACCCACACAAAATGCAGATGTGTTGCAGTTGTTTTGTCCAGTAGGATTTTTCAGTTTTGCACCTTGACATTTCAACATTGTATCCTTTCTAGATACCAACCGTTCCACAACAACAACAATCTGATCTGTAATGAAAATTTCAGACAGGGAAACAGACAGCGAGATAAACTAGCAGACAAAGCAAAAAACAAAAACAGGGAAACAGACAGACAGATGGAATAACAGACAAACAAAAAAAAGAAAGCAAAAAAACCAACAGAAAACAAACAAGCATCGCGCTTCAATTGCACAGGGGAAAGAAAAGAAAAAGACAGACACATACCCTTTTTTTCAAAAAAAAAAAAGACAGACATATGTTGTTGGGCTTTTTAGTCAATATAATTTCAAAAGGAAACTGCTTGTATATAATGTAATTAGAATGTATATAAATCAAACAAACAAATCGAATTCATTAATCAAACAAATGAGTAATCGTTTCAAAACGCGAAAGAAACAGACAACAACAAAAAAATCTTGTGTATTCACAGCAATAGAAACAACATATTAAGCCAGTGTCTGAAGGCCAAAAATTCCAGCCTCACCTCCAGACGGATGCCGAATCTCAGGTTGTTGTGCCGCTGGCATTTGGTGGTGATGGAGTGGAAGCTGGGGTCGTGGTGGAAGCGGTGCAGGCCCAGGATGGTGTTGGCCGTGTGACTCTTGCCGTTGCCCGTCTTCCCCACCAGCACCAAACGACACTCCTTGTCAGGAAACTCCAGCACTGACAGACAGAACAGACAGGTGGTGACTCCAACAGATTCACACCAAAGAAAAACGGGCCAAGCAGAAGTCATGGGTACAGCTTTGCGCTTTCTTCACTCAGGTGGCCTGGGTTTAAGCCCGAAATAGCTCAGTTGGTAGAGCATCAGACTCATAATCCTGGTGACCCTGGGGTTGTGGGTTCAAATCTACACTCGGGCCGTTTCGGTACGGGGTTTTTTTTCGCTTGGAGTTATCACTGGCTCTGACTCTATTTCCCTGCGAGTCCTTAGAATAAGACCATAAACCAAGGCTTCATGTGTCAATGCACACATAACACCTTGCACATATACAAAATCCCATCACCGACTTTTCGAAGATATGGCCAGTTTTGACCAAACATTAAACAGAGCACATGCCCTGCATCAAAAATCAAAAGACTGGAGGAAGAAAAATAGAGTAATTGCTACTGACTGAATGACACAGGAAAAGATTGAAAGCCAGCAGGCAGGTCTTCCGTTGGCTCTACCCAGGTTGGCAGCCTGTTATGTAAATGAGAGCATGAATCATCATAAAGCACTTACAGCTTGGTCTGTAATCGAGGATATCAGTACTCTAATTAATTATGATAATCCACCCTGGGCAGAGATGCCAAGGCCTAAAAATCCCAAAGTGTAGCACTGTGATACTTTAAGTGTAGCCATTCCAAATTCAAGCATATCATTCGTAATGCGATATCTCTGACACTGTAGTGGGGATTTTTTTTTTTCACAAGCTTCTTCTTTGACACTGTCTCTGTGGTGTCCTCACTGTCAGACAAGACAGACTCTTCAGCATCTCCAGTCGCACTTCGCTACATAAGTGACACAATGGCGGACTACGAAGATGAAATCTCTCTGATTATTGCCTAGATTTGAATTGATCTACAATAAAACCCAAAATGGACGACAAATGAAATCAATCAATTTGGCAGCTAAACTATGATCATCTTTGTGGTATTTTTCACCTTTTCTCTTTCTTTCCTTATGAACATAGCCATTTTTTGATGCATGAGTCCATGTTCTGAGGATCTACAATGCCTCGGTTCCATTTAAGCCACCATTAAGTTCATGAAGCATCTGTTTGGGTTTTTTTTTTTTTTTTTTAACTTTCACTTTTCACGCAAGCGCATGCACGCATGCACACATGCACGCACACACACACACACACACACACACACACACACACACACACTTACACACACACTCATTCATGTTGTATTCAAACATCATGTGGGAAGATGGAATTTGTGAACAAGAAAAATGTAAAACAAGCAAGTGCATGGTTAAGTATGAGCACACATACATCTTCTTAACTGTGACCACACAGACAATTGGTAAGAAAATCATACAGACACAAACAAACATGCATCTTGTTAACTGTAAGTATATTGATATCTCATGAGCCAGAAAAAAAAACACACACACACACACACACAGAAAAAAGAAAACAAGCACTCTGCTAATAATAAACACACAGACAATTCCTAAGCTAGAAAAAAAAAACCAGCACAATCACCGCCCGAAACAGTAAGCATACTAAAATTTGTTCAGCATGAAAAAAAAAACCCACACATACACACAAACAAGCGCCTTGTGAGCACAATGACAACTTGTGAGCATACACAAAACAAACAAAGCAACAACTGCAACAACAAACAAAAAAACAAACACCAATAAATATCTATGATTCATGACCCAGGAAAGAAAAAATACAACACACAGGCACCTTGTTAACATTGGGCACACTTACAATTCATGAAAAGGTGATGCCAACCGTTTCTTAACAGTGAGTATGCTGACAATTCATGAAAAGGTGATGCCAACTGTTTCTTAACAGTGAGTATGCTGACAATTCATGAAAAGTGATGCAAACCGTTTTTCAGTGAGTATGCTGACAATTCAAAGGTGATGCCAACTGTTTCTTAACATAATGTGAGTTTCTTAACAGTGAGTACAAATATTAACTTAAAAAAAAAAAAAAAAAGTAACACAATCAAGCACCTTACTGTTGGTGACCACACTGACAACTACAGACAAAACTCAATGCAAACAAGCACCTTGTTAACAAAGCTGGCATGCTGACAATTCATGGGCAAGATTGTTAAGAAGACAGTACCTTGTGAACTGGCTAATAATAAAATCTGCGGGTGAGAAGCATCACCACAAACAAGCATACTGTTGATTTGGGGCACACCAAGGGTCAGCAATTCCTGACTATGACTAACAAAAGCAGACCAGCACCCAATTAATAGTAGCCGGCAGTCAATTTGTGGCCTAGAAAATAAACACGAGCATGCACCTTGTTAATGTGTGAGCGTATCAATTATTTGTGACAGAGAAAAATTTACACAAGCCATCACACTCTCAAAATCAGTCAATGTGATTCTTTCAAACTCTGACACTTTCTACTAGCTGCCGTGGCGAAGCGGTTAGCGTCGCGGACTCCCGGCTGGGAGGTCGTGGGTTCAAATCTCAGAGTCATGTGGGGTTTTTCTGCCCCGACCGGCTCCTACCAGAGTTGAGTTTGCTGCGGACTCAGTTGGGAAGACTGGGACCACACAGTCGAGTTTTCATCCACTTAATGGATGCGTTTCTGAGAGTGTTGCTCAAATTTCCTGACCAACACTGCAGGTGCCTGTATCTCTCGGGCCTGGTTGACGCCGGGATATATTATGAAAGGAAGCGTAGAGTACAGCCCTGTCATGTAGTCTCAGACCGAAATGGAAATCCGTAGCATCATCTTAATCATCCTCATTCTCATCGATCAGCTTTTAAAAAAAAATGTCTCAAGTTCTGTGGCCCTTCATGCCCTGCTCTCATGGTGACCTCAGTTTCGATGTCCTCTCCACGTCTGTGGCCTTGGTTTGGTTCCGTCAGGGTCACCGGTATCGGCGAGTCCATGGGGGCTGTCGTTGGACGGACGTGGTGGTGCCCTCCGGAGGGAGAGCTCACTCACGCCAGCTCTGCAACTAAGCAATTATTGTCGTCAGTAGGGGGCTTAGTAGGTGGTGTCCTGTGTATGTTAGATCAGAACAGGCGCCACTGAACACCCACCGAAGTGACTCGGCAGCAGTGCAGTGTCTCCTCCGGTGGGTTGCCTCTTGACGACTTGACACTGACTGCTCCCTGTGGATTTGCGGTGCCGGGGCTGCGGCGGGACCGGCCGGACTGTGGCTGTGGATGGGATAACAGAATGAGCCGCCACGGGTGCACTGCCTCTGAGGTGGCGCAGAAGTTGGGACAGCAAAAAAAAAAAAAAAAAAAAAAAAAAAAACTCTGACACTTTTTCTAATCAAACAGAACATAGAATGTTTACCATCACTTTCAAACAAGAGAAAATTCAAATTTGCTTGATTTTAAACCAATACCCATGGCAATCAACAAAGCCTCAAGAAGTCTGCAGAGTTTGGGACAGTGATGTGTAAATGCAGGTGAGCTTGCACTTCAACCGTGACAACGCGATCACAGCAGAGCACCTACGGACACTCATGATCAATAGCCACTCACCTGACCCATTTGCAACCATAACCCATGAAGACATAAAGTTCAGCTCCAGTGCAAAGAGGTTAGTGTTGTGGACTCTCGGCTGGGAGGTTGTGGGTTCGATTTCCATCAGAGCCATTTATGCAAGGGATTTTTCTGCCTCACCTGGTTTCCACAGAGAGCTGAATCTGCCTTGAGCTTGAACTGGGACAACTGGGATCACACAGTTGAGTTTCATCCACTTAATGGATTTATCTCTGAAGGTGTCTGTATCTCTGGGGCCTGGTTGACACCTGGATATATCATGAAAGCAAGCATAGAGTACAGCTCTATCATACAGTCTCAGAGCAGAATGGAAATCTGTCACATTGCCCTCATCCTCATCAATCAGCATTAACCCAATGCCAGCTGAATAGACCGAGACTGACCACGAGATTTTCTCTATCTGAATACTGGATCAACCGTGACTGACCACTGAATATTAGGTCAACGACTTTCACTTTCACCATCGCATATCCCAGAATGCAATCGTGACAGAGAGAGTCTTTCTGGTACAGAAGTTTCTGGCGCCTTTTTGTTTTTTGTTGCAACCGTTTCGGTGGAGCAGTTTCACTGCTGTGAATTTTCAAAGTTCGGCTTTTTTTTGTGAAGATTTTCTGGGAAAATGGCGGATCAAGTAACAGGCAACTTGTAGAATTCATTTTCTGAAGTGATATTGATGAAGAGAGCATATTTGCGGGCTACATTCTTGAAGAAGATTTGAAGCGAAATGATTTGGATGTCGATGTTGACCTAGTTTATAATAAAGATCGACTGCTGACTGATTTTGAGGGCCGGAATCGATGATTCGGGCGATGATAACGACGACATCGAATAGCCCATTACTGCTGGGCCCAGCCCCCCCCCCCCCCCCCCCCCCTGAAAAAAGAAAATTCAAAAAAAAACAAAACTTGCTAGAGTTTCTTTAATGTTGACTAGAGTGGTTGGCTACAAGAACTAGTGAAGCCCCCCAAAAGTTTTCCTTGTTTTGATAGCCAGGAAACCGGGTCAGTCAGTGGGTGTGTCCCATGATTTGCCTGTGGAGCGTCACCAACTCTGGCCTAAAATAAAAAACTGCCTGTTTATCAAAAAGCAAAGAGGAGACGGACAAGAGGTACATCATCACCACAGTGTGTGTGTGTGTGTGTGTGTGTGTGTGTGGGGGGGGGGGGGGGGGGGGGGGGGGGGGGGGCGTTGATGCAGTGCACTTGTGCAAAAGCACTTTTTTTTGCTGAATTCCATCACAATCTAAAGTCCAGTATTCAGTAATCTGTTCTTGTTTTTTTTTTCCCCTCAGTAGTTAGAAGACAAATCTTCTTGTATGTGATGCCTTCAGTTTAACAAAATTGTTGAAGTTTGGGGTTTTTTTTTTTTTTTTCCTTCACAACAAAAGTTGATTATTTAGTGTGCAGACCATATAGAATGACTTTATTTTGTTCCTGAAGGTTTCAGTACTTTGTTTAGACTTGGAAAATCACTCTGTGCTCCTAATCCATGACATTCTGTGGGTACAGTGAATTTAGGGAAAATTGTTTTAGCACCAAGAACACTAGAGTAGAGTTAGTCTGTTCGTTTTTTTTTTTTTTTTTCCCCCCTGTGTACCAGTTCACTATATATAGGAAAAAATGTCTGTTTTGGATGGAGTGATGTCTTCAAATATCATTCCATGGCAGCCAGATAGGTCAGCATGACCGACTGCTGTTTGATAACCATAAAAGAAAGGTCGACTGTCAGAAATGGTCGCAATTTGTGTGAGTGAAATGATCTATTACAAAGTGTGTGACTCAGATGCAGACGTTTGTAAAGAGAGCCCTCAAAAATCTATAGACACACCATGATAATAACAAATATATGTGATAACCTATTGCCTTGTGTTATTAAAACATAGGGATTGGTCAAAAAATAAAGACTGCAAAGGGAAACTGAATCAAAATACAATATGAAGATGCTGAGGGGAAAAAAAAGCTTTTGCAACAAGAGCACAAATAGTAAACTTCTGAAATTGTAAAAGATTTGACCAAACAGAAGCAAAGTCACTTAATTTAAATCTGCTGCGCTGTTGAACACTGAGTTCCACAGCATATCATTTGTACAATCATCATCATCACTGCTGTTCTATTCTCGCCTCACCTTCATCATCTACAGGCGCAGCCTGGACACTGGGGTCACACTCTGGATCACTTGCAGCAGCAGCGGCAGCCCCACCCTCTGTGCAGTCTGGAACCGCTACGAACACCATTCCTCTCTCCTGTAAGCTTTGCAGACTCTCTCCTGTCCTCACCGACTGCTGTCCTGCTGCCAGACTGCACACAAATTCCATGACTGCTTGGTACAAATGATGCAAATACTGCTTTAATTTTTTGTATGCCTACATTTCTTATCAGCACACAGCCTGTTTAGTTTCAACAGAATGAACAAGGCAGACATCAGCAGGCAATCTAGGAAGAGGTCCAAAGATAACCTGTTACGTTTTTTGATGAAGATGCCATCTGTTTTCGTTCAGAAAATTCTAATAGCTTACATGTGTGGAGTTACTGGACACATTCGCAGTGAACCGGTAAAAGGTTTCGACTATGCACCAACTTCAATCAATGTGTGGACTGTAGAGCATTACCAAGTATGTGTGTCATATCTCTCACACAATCAACAGACTATTTTTTACTTACAACACCACCATGCAGTTTTTGTGGACATTCGCTATAACTAGTTTTTTGTGTGTGTGCACATTTGGGTTTAAAAAAAAAGGCCAGTCTTGTAATATCTACCGGTTTTTTTTTTTTACTCATACCCAGAAGTGCCTGCAAAGTTCTGTTAAAAAAAAATATCCAATATGAATTGAATATGAACAATCAACTTTGATTTTGAAAGTGGTGCCTTTCATGTTTACAACAATGTCAGATGGAGAAAATATTCCAGTGTCCAAGGCACTAAGAGTTAGCAAAACCCCAAGAATTCTAAGTCGCCAACCAAGCTCTCTCTCAAGCAAAAGATTAAAAAGAAAATTGCATCCATTAAAGAATTCTGGCTGCAAGCTATTAGTGTTCTGTTTGCTTGAAACATGTAGCAGAAAGCTATCTATCAAGATATTAACAGAGCAGCCAAGGTCTAAAAAGCACACAAAGTATTGCATTTTGACGTTTTAAGTGTAACATTCTAAATTCAAGCATAACACTCATACATGACAACACAAAAGCATGTTCAGTTGCCTTTCTCTTTGCACTTGCCATGGTAGCAAACTAGGAAGACTAAAATTTTGCAGGTTATCGTGTGACTTTGACTTGACCTACAAAAAAATCAATATGGCTGACAGCAAAACCAACTGATAAGGCAGCAAAATTATGATAATCTTGAACAATTTTTCTTTTGCTTTTTCTTCCTCTCCTCGCTGAACGTGGCCATTTTTTGTGGACAAAATGCATCGACAGTCTTAAGTTCTACCTTGTCCTGATCCCACCTCAGCTGCTTCTTAGTGCAAAGAGAGCTTTCTTTGATTTAACAAAAAAAAATTGTTTGTCTTTTGGCACTGCATATCATCATAAAATGTAGCAGCATAGCACTGTCAATGAAATCATTGCATGATGCACCAAAAATTCAGCACTCGGCAGCTCTGCATTTGCCCTGACAAGCGAAAACAAAACTTAGTTCTCCCTAGCCTTGTTCTTGAAACAGGAAAACCACTTTCTACTTGTTGAAAAGGAAATTTACCAATGCTCATAAAATGCTTCACAAATCTTTCGCCTTTCAACCACTGGTCCACCTTGGGGACAGTTGACAATGAAAGGGTTAGCCTTTTAACTACTGATCCACTTGTATCCCCCAACTTGGGGGACTGTTGGCACTGAAAGGGTTAACCTTTCAACTACTGATCCACTTGTGTCCCCTAGCTTGGGGACAGTTGGCACTGAAAGGATTAACCTTTTAACTACTGATCCATTTGCACCTACACATCGCTCCTGCCACTTAAGTAACGGTCTGACTGTATCCACTAGCCGAGGATGTCAAATCTTTCATTCCCATGCTAGTTATTTCGCAACCTTTGAACATTAGGATCTGTCGTATGAACAAGGCTGCTGAAGTGGCCGCCATTTACAAAGTGTCCAGTCATTAAATGTTCTAAAACATGATGTTTCAGCTTATGCAAAGCGCCACAATGAATGACGCTGAGAGAAGACAGTCGATATAAAACAACATGTTGACAATTTAGCAGCACAGGATAACTGACTGGCTCGAACAGATATGTGTTAACTGTACAGGTGTATTTGAACTTGCTCCAAATTTCACTGCCAATGTGTGAGATGACCGACCAAGAGGTGGAGAGAGGTAGTATCTATCATCTTACAGAGCCATTCCGCATTTTTTGGAAACCAGGGTAGATTACCTCCAGAGTCAGTTATAAACATCAACAACACACAACAGATCCATGTACAGCAAACTATACCTCTTTTAGATTTTTCATCAAAATCTGGTGCAGCGTGGACTTGAATTTGGTGGCAGGGAGAGGGTGGGGGGGGAGGGGGGGGGGGGGGGGAGACGGGGAGGAAAAAGGAAGGGGGGAGGAAAGTGGGGGTGAAAAATATCATTTTCCTAAATATCTCTTCCGAGTCATACCTTTGTGTCTAGCACTCGATTTACTTTATTCAGTATTCACATAATTGTTAGGCAAAAATATCCGTAGTTGAAAGGTCAGCAAAAAAAAAAAAAACTACATTGTTAGAACTGAAATCATGTTGCAAATAACAAACAGCTGAGTTCTCTCCTCAAACCCTGCTGCTCTAGCATCATACATGACACAATTTAAGTGAGAGGCCTCGCTGCTGACAATCTCACATCTCCCACCTTGCCTTGGGCTGGTCAGCGGTAGCCATGTCGGTTTCTCCGTGGCATGGAATGGCAGGGTTGGATCGCTCTATCGGACTTCGCTGCCTCCGAGTCTGAAGAGTCAACATAAACTTCTGTCATCGCCTCTTGTAGCTGCTGTTCCATCTAACAACAAACACACATTGTCATAGTGAGACGTCTGTGGCAAAGAAGAATATTTTAGAGAAAAGTTAAAAGATGAATAGTAGAGAAATACAAGTCTCCTATTTCATTCTTCAGACTTGGAAGACTTGACAAAAAACTGACATGAAACAAGACTTCCAAAGAAATAAATGAACAATACAGACTGACTCTAAGACCCTTGGAATCTGTTGTATCAGCATCAAATTTCTTGAAGATATGATTCCCAAGAGTGTGCAGTTCAGATAAATAGTGTGAGATGTGTTCATTTCGAGAACTGTTATAAACAAATCGAGGGTTTCCAACACCAACATTTTCACTTTTGTGTGTAATGATGTTCAGCACTGTGTGTACTCTATCAAACTGGTTTTAATTTTATCATCTGATTTTGATAATTAACTGTACACACACACACACACACACACACACACACACACACACACACAGAGTCCAGTTTACAGTCCAGTCAACCAAGAAGAACCTCATCAGGGCTGTCATATGGCGAAATCAACTCAGAAGTTAGTTCTTTTTAAATCACACACACAACTCATTAAAGCAAATTTTTTAGCCCACTGGAATTTCATTAAAAAGCTTTCTTCTGTAAAACCTTAGATCAGATGAAAAATGATGATTCTTCTCAGATACTCATAAATCAACATCTCTGAACAAGATTTTCATGGAGTCTTCTATAAAGTATTTCACGTCTCTTATCACGTAAGTCCCCTCATTCTATAAAAAAAAAAAAAAACATGCTTCATTTTGAGTGTTGCATCACACGGAATGCACCACAGACGGTTTCTTCTTTGAAATGATAAAGACTTGGTGTTATACACATATACACAAGACGACCAGCCTTCTGGTCCAAGCACACACCCCAACTGATGTGCAGCTTCTTAACAGACCTGTTTTCAATTCATGCACATTCATGCAAGCTAGATCGGAGCCTAGGACTGTGCTGCTAGATATGTACACCGTGAGCGGATCGTTCCCTTGCCCTCTTCCCTGCAGGAGAATAAATATCAGTTTGCTATGATCAAGCCAGCATGCTGTTTACAGTTAGTTCATGTCTGCCATCAGACCCTCACTGACATGAAGCATGCACAAGAACATCATAGCAGCTCCCGTTTTTCTGTTACTTTTGTCAAGATGCATGTCCTGCTGAAACTGGGTGCTACTCAGAACGCCCTTTTGCAGTCTTGCTTTACCAGCGGCTGGAGGACAGTTTGTAGTTTCAAAATGGTATATCAGATATTCCCATACTTTAGAGGGATGTCATGATAACCCCCCCCCCCCCCCCCCCCCCCCCCTAACGTGTAAATTTCCACTAGCCAAGATGTAGATGAAGCCCTCTGTATTTGCCAGAACTTGCAAAAGTTGAAGGGCAACGCATAAAAAATATTGGTCCAAACTTTCAAATCCAATTTTCTTGGAAGTAACAGTAATAGATATGCTCCTTTCTGGTCAGAAACCTTTCAAACATTCTAAGGTCAATGAAAGTATTGACACACACACACACACACACACACACACACACACACACACACACACACACACACACACACACACACACACACACACACAAACAGTAACAAAACCAGAAAAACACCTAGTACAACTACAAGTAACAAAAAGGAAAACGAGAAACCTTGGATACAAAATAAGGAGAAAGATTCTAAAGAAAATGTCTTCTTTTCTAACAACATTTACAGTGCCAGGTCAGTCGAGTCACTCTCTGTACCTGTTCCTCTGACAACAGCTGTGCAAAGTAAGGCTTCCTGCCCTGGCACTGACTGCAGAAAGACAGGTCGATGCTGTTGACCGTGCCGCACGTTCCAGATGCATCAGGCCTCTCACAGATCCAGCGTGCCTCTGGAATCATCAGAACACAGGAACATGCACTTCATGTATTGTCAGTCAGGCACACAGGAACATGCACTTCATATATTGTTAGTCAGGCACACAGGAACATGCACTTCATGTATTGTTAGTCAGGCATACAGGAACATGCACTTCATGTATTATTAGTTAGTCAGGCACACAGGAACATACACTTCATGTATTATTAGTCAGGCACACAGGAACATGCACTTCATGTATTGTTAGTCAGGCATACAGGAACATGCACTTCATGTATTGTTAGTCAGGCACACAGGAACATGCACTTCATGTATTGTTAGTCAAGCACACAGGAACATGCACTTCATGTATTGTTAGGCAGGCATACAGGAACATGCACTTCATGTATTATCAGTCAGGCACACAGGAACATGCACTTCATGTATTGTTAGGCAGGCACACAGGAACATGCACTTCATGTATTGTTAGGCAGGCACAGGAATATGCACTTCATGTATTGTTGTTAGGCAGGCACAGGAACATGCACTTCCTGTATTGTTAGTCAGGCACAGGAACATGCACTTCATGAATTGTTAGTCAGGCACACAGGAACATGCACTTCCTGTATTGTTAGTCAGGCACAGGAACATGCACTTCATGTATTATTAGTCAGGCACACAGAAACATGCACTTCATGTATTGTTTCACATGCACTTCATGTATTGTTAGGGCACACAGGAACATGCACTTCATGTATTGTTACTCAGGCACACAGGAACATGCACTTCATGTATTGTTAGTCAGGCACACAGGAACATGCACTTCATGTATTGTTTCAGGTCAGCATTTCAACACACACTTCATGTATTGTTAGTCAGGCACACAGGAACATGCACTTCATGTATTGTTACTCAGGCACACAGGAACATGCACTTCATGTATTTGTTTAGTCAGACACACAGGAACATGCACTTCATGTATTGTTACTCAGGCACACAGGAACATGCACTTCATGTATTGTTAGTCAGGCACAGGAACATGCATTTCATGTATTGTTAATCAGGCACACAGGAACATGCACTTCATGTATGTATTGTTTAGTTAGTCAGGCACACAGGAACATACACTTCATGTATTATTAGTCAGGCACACAGGAACATGCACTTCATGTATTGTTAGTTAGGCACACAGGAACATACATTTCATGTATTGTTAGTCAGGCACACAGGAACATGCACTTCATGTATTATTAGTCAGGCACACAGGAACATGCACTTCATGTATTGTTAGTCTGGCACAGGAACATGCATTTCATGTATTGTTAGTCAGGCACACAGGAACATGCACTTCATGTATTGTTAGTCAGGCACACAGGAACATGCATTTCATGTATTGTTAGTCTGGCACAGGAACATGCACTTCATGTATTGTTAGTCAGGCACAGGAACATGCACTTCATGTATTGTTAGTCAGGCACACAGGAACATGCACTTCATGTATTGTTAGTCAGGTACAGGAACACCCACTTCATGTATTGTTACTCAGGCACACAGGAGCATGCACTTCATGTATTGTTAGTCAGGCACACAGGAACATGCATTTCATGTATTGTTAGGCAGGCACAGAAACATGCACTTCATGTATTGTTACTCAGGCACACAGAACATGCACTTCATGTATTGTTAGTCAGGCATACAGGAACACGCACTTCATGTATTGTTAGTCAGGCACACAGGAACATGCACTTCATGTATTGTTAGTCAGGTACAGGAACACGCACTTCATGTATTGTTACTCAGGCACACACAGGAACATGCACTTCATGTATTGTTAGGCAGGCACAGGAACATGCACTTCATGTATTGTTACTCAGGCACACAGGAACATGCACTTCATGTGTTGTTACTCAGGCACACAGGAACATGCACTTCATGTATTGTTTAGTCAGGCACACAGGAACATGCATTAACTTCATGTATTGTTACTCAGGCACACAGGAACATGCACTTCATGTATTGTTTGTTACACAGGCACACAGGACATGCACTTCATGTATTGTTAGTCAGGCACAGGAACATGCATTTCATGTATTGTTAGTCAGGCACACAGGAACATGCACTTCATGTATTGTTTAGTCAGGCACACAGGAACATGCACTTTATGTATTGTTAGTCAGGCACAGGAACATGCATTTCATGTATTGTTAGTCTGGCACAGGAACATGCACTTCATGTATTGTTAGACAGGCACACAGGAACATACACTTCATGTATTGTAAGTCAGGCACAAGAGAAGCGCACATGGACTCTTCAAAATGTTCTCTTCATCTACATTGCTGTGTGCTGAGTTCATTGTGTGCGTATGTAACTTTAGATAAAGTACATCCAAACAAACACCAGAATTCTAAAAGGCTTCAATGGATCAGCCATAATTCACAAGATCAGATCAGCTCTGAAGTGTGGCAGCTGAAAATGGACACCCTGTTCAGCTAGGATTTGGAACAGCATGTGAGTGAAACGACTTAAACTGAAAACAGTTATGAACAAATTCTAAATGTATTATACCTGTTTTTAGACCGCACACATGGATGATAGATTAATTTCATTCCATTATAATTAAAGTCTCTTTCTTTTTTCTTTATCCTTTGAATTACACCTTATAAATACAAATCCGCAACACCTTTGGCATTAAGCAAACTTCACCAATACACCAGTTCCACATTATTTTTACACCAAAATGATGCTATATTATGGCAAAATAGATGGACAAGACTTCAAACGCTTTTAAAGTATTGTTGCAAAATTCTCTGGGAGTAGATCTTACTGTATGTGTAATTTACCCAAACAAGTTTGAAGCTAACACTGATGGGCCAATGGAGGGCATCACCATGTCACTCATTATTTGATGAAATTGATTTCAAACACACCTTTTGCAAAATTTGTCTTTATACAATATCCTGTTCCTCAAAGTTGCTTCCAAACAAGTAGTTTCAGTATTGACTTTTCACAAATTTGTCACTTGTGATCCGACTTACATTCCCTCCGAGGGAAACCAAATTGGGCGAGAAGTACGTGTGGATGTAGGTAAATTAGTGGTGATGCAAAACTTGGCTGAACATAGCTAGCAAAATGACTATGGCATGCAAGAGGTTAACACTGCGCAGTTCACCACACCAAATACTTGGGGAAAATACTTTGATAATTCGCTATCCTTATTTTCATTGTCTGGGAGAACTTCCAAGGTAACGGTGAAAGGCACCTTGATCACATTCTAAACTTTCCTGCACAACTTTCCATGCATAATGTACCTTTATTAGCTTTATTAGCTTCTTTTTTCTTTTCTTTTCTTTTTTTTTTTTCACTAACCGTAACATTAGCATGAGTATATAGTGCGAATAGAAGAGTCAGACAAACAGAGAGACAGCAAGAGTAAGAGAATAATGTCACTTTGTGCATGTGTGCATGTGCATGTGTGTGTGTGTGTGTGTGTGTGTGTGTGTGTGTGTGAGAGAGAGAGAGAGAGAGAGAGAGAGAGAGAGAGAGAGAGAGAGAGATGGAGAAGGAGTGTGTGCATGTGTGCGAGACATTGTGTGTATAAATACATGAAAGTTTACATGTATCATTCTTTATTAGTTCTATGATTCCATTCATGACAGCTTGGAAGACTTACACTTTAAAAACAATTAATTATACCTTAACAACAAGCCTAAAATCATACCGTGACACACTCACAATACGATCAAAACCTGACCACATGCTTTTCGGTCATACCTTCTCCTGGAGCTAAGCCTTTGTTTCTCTCTTTTGCATTTCCCAAACTCTGCACACTGATATCGCAGCGTGAGCACTTGGTCACCGTAACAGGATTGAATGCACAGCAGTTCCAACACTGCCATGTCTTGGTTTGGTCACCTGCTGCATCGCGAGGGAGAAAGCACATCTTGCATTTTCTGTCCATGGGCTTGTTCTGAAAGGTGCACCGCTGGCATGGCCACAGCCTTGAGACTGACATACTGAAATTCAGTACCCTGGACAAAAAAAATGGCAAACATGGTCCTATGAGCCTTGTAGTCTAAACACAAACTGATGTGTAATCAATGCATTGTAACTGCAAGCATGCTCTTTTCCTGTTACTGCGTTAGCATTGTTCTTTTCTTTTCTTTCCTAAAGCAGCAGTCGATATGGAAATGTCAGTACACCAAACATTAGCACATTAACAAACTTAGATGCTCTGTAACAAGATTTAATTGCAAAAATATTGAAGTCTACAAGAGAATGTCCATCAGTAACTAAACATTGAAATGTACAGAGAGCGTGTGAAGCAAGGAGGCATAACTTGCAAAGAAAAAAAAAACAACAACAAACAAACCATTGGTGTTAAAGATCAGCACATGCTCTTACAATGAAAGATGAAATTTATGAGTTAATCTAGTTCGCAAATTTCTTAAATTGCCAAGAAATCAATACCTAACTGTCAGCCAGCTGCAGAACTAGATCTGCAGTCAAGAATGTTACCCACTAGATTTTCAATACGGGGCCCCTGAACTCCAGTGCTGCTGAATCAACTCAATTCCACTTAAATCATGTTGTTCATAGCCAAGCCAATGGCAAGGGGCCATATCAGAGCTGTCACAACATCAATCAAACATTGGTTTTAAAAATAAAATCAAATCAACAGACCTTTCACTTTCTTTGATGCGTATTCAAAATGCCTTAAAACTGGATCTATTTCCCCCCAAATTCTAAAAAACAACATGAGAACCTTTTCAAAGAAATTCACAAACATTCATCAAAGCTTTACTTGGGGGAATTATTTGTGAATTTTTGAGCTGCTGTTTCAATAAAATATTGGTGATTAAAATGAATGATATGGCCTACTTAAGATCTTTTCAAGGGCTCAACTACTGACTGGCTATCTTGTGACTTAGAAGTTACTGCTCTCATGTCAAAGTCATGGACTAATTACAATATGCATGGCACATCTTATTTATTTTATAATGAGTTTACTAATCTGTCTAGACAAGCAATCTAGACTTAACAACAACAGCAAGAAAAGGAAAGCTTTAAATTTGTCCACAAACTTATTACTCAAAAAAAGAAAATGCATTTGTCTTGTGTTTTTCACAAATATTTGAATGGAATTTTCAGATCATCTACTTCATTGTTTTCTTTTCAGAAACTTCTGTGAAATTCTGTACCCATGGACATTATGATGAACGTGCCACTCAGAATCTTTACATATTAAATCAAATGACTATACACATACAACTGGCACCTACTCAAACTGGCAAAACTTCACGATCCTTTTTACAAAAATGTTCGTTTTTTTTTTCACTTACGGGGGTTATGAACTTGCCATGTGTTGCAGGTGCAGTCACACAACCAACAACAAACAAACAAACAAACAAAAAACAAAAGCACAAATTTACTTTGAGTCTGACCTTAGCAGAGTTACTGATACAAGACAAATGATATCGTATCAGCTGGAAACTCGTAAACTTCTACAGTATAAATAATAATCATTAAATGTGATAAGATTAGAGTGACTTGCGAGTTGTAT
>JADBJO010001764.1:135000-140000 GCA_016801955.1 Conus betulinus
TGGAATCAGAACATAGCAGATACAGGCACATTGTTAATGAATACAGGCGGTAAATGTGGATATGCCGAACACTGTAGACCGGGTACGGTCTTTATCATAGTTCACAACTTACGGGCAACAATGCTATTGTATGTGTCGGGAATCATACAGCAGGGAAAACCTATTGACTTGGTACGTAGTAAGAAACAGAGCAGATATAGAGCAGGATCCAAGTGGTCTAATCTTTGTCAATGGCATAGACTGAACACCTGTGTCTGCTGATGATTGTGCAGCTGCAGCAGCAACAAATGGCAGTCCGACTCTGGTTTTGTCATATCACATAGCCTGGCATAGGCTTCAGACATCTTTAGTCCTGCTCAATCGACTCTCAAAGCGCGATCTACTGAACAGTTGCTTAACTGGGAAAGCACTGTGTATACCATGTCAGACTATCTCCCAGAACTGGAAGGAGTCTGACAGCAAAATTCTTCCCAAGGTTAGCTATTTCCTTTTTTTGTGAACTGTTCCTACTGTAACAATGAAGGCTACAAAAAAAAAAAAAAAAAAAAAAAGAAAAATCTGAGAAAATGAACCGCCCTAACAATAGACAATGTGCAGTTAAGTTAGTTTTGAACACAAGTTTTCTTTTCCTTTTTTTCTATCGTTTTTTTTTTTTTTTTTCTATCTTTCTTTCTTTCTTTTTTTTTTTTTCGTGGACTGCAGGACTGCAAGTCGAAGTTGGCTGTGAGTCCGTTTTCACCACACTGACTGATATGTCGAACAGATAGGGGGACAAAATGAAATCCCCGGAACCAATTCTACGGGAAATCGTCGACACAGAGTTGTCCTTTCACACCCCCTTATGTCTAAGAAACTATTCTGTCCAAACATTGTGCTGACTGTACAACACTTTCCAGTTGGGACATTCGGTGCCAATGTTTGAACAGAATGGGATCACGACAGTTGAATGACTGTAAAACAAAACTTTCGCCTGAAAATATGTCATGCTATAAATTGTTTTTCGCCTTCGCCTTTACATTTCGAATTTGTAAACAAATCTGCAGATTGTGACCAGACAGTTTTTGATCGCTGAAACAGTAGCAATGGAAATTTGTGAGGACGTGGCATGGAACGCATTCAATATCGACGGAACGAACTGGCAAAGTGATGTTGTATGTTCCCTGGCCGTGTTAGAGCGTTCTCTGCATTTGCTCCAGTGAAACGGACTCTGATATCTGACGGAAAGAAATGTTTGTTCGAAAGGTGAGGGAAAGTTAAAGGCAGCGGATGGAGACAGATGGGCTCCACTTTCATCATGCCGTGCCCTTATGGCCATCTGGCTATGGGGACTGTAATTTTTTACCCTACACGGATATTTGTACATACAGACAATTGAAAACCTCTTACATCAATATTACAGAATATTGCACACACACACACAGAGAGAGAGAGAGAGAGAGAGAGAGAGAGAGCGAGAGAGAGAGAGAGATTACTCTAATGCGTCAGGTCCTCGGCCCTTTGGCACAAGACGAGTGTGTGTGTGTGTGTGTGTGTGTGTGTGTGTGTGTGTGTGTGTGTGTGTGTGTGTGTGTGTGTGTAGGGGGGGGGGGGGTGGGGGGGGGGGGGAGGAGGAGGGGCGGATATAAAAAAATGACATAAAGACGAGCAACACATGACATAAAAAAAAGACATAAAGACTACCAACTGAGCCGGAATAGCTCAGTTGGTAGAGCGCCTGACTCGCAATCTTGGTGATCCTGGGGTTGCGGGTTCGAACCTCCGCCGCCGGGGCGTTTCGGTACAGGGAGATTTTTCCCTCGGAGTTAACATTGGTTCTGACTCCATTTCCCATACAGTCCTTCGAATGAGACTATAAACCGAGGTTCCGTGTGTGAACGCACGCATAACATCTTGCACACACGTAAAATCCCATCACCAACATTTCGGAAGAGTAGGCCAGTTTGGCCGTTGGTATGGATGACACGTTACACATAGCATGCACCCTGAGTGAGAAACGGAAAGAATGAATAAAGTAAGGAAAATGAGTGATCGATATTGAACGATACTGACTGGATGACACGGGAAACGACTGAATGAAGCGCCAGCTGGCAGCTCTTCAGTCGGCACTACCCAGGTAGGCAGCCCGTTGTGTAAACGAGTGTTGATTGTAAAGCGCTTAGAGCTTGGCGTCTAGCCTAGAATAGGCGCTATATAAGTATTCATTATCATTATCAACATTTGATACAACGAAAATGGACAAATTGTTTGCGCCGCGGAATCCAGATTGCAGCCTTCATGTTGACTGGATGCCACAGACCAGTCGTGTCCCTATTATCACGAGGAGGGGGTATGTCCGTGGTCAAAATGGGTTCCACTCGCTCCAGACAAAACTTCTGGGCCGATCTTTCTGAAAATTTGTAGGTATGTTCATTATGGGTCACGGGTGATGCCCGATGTTTTATTTTACCAGAATAGCCGTTACTAACGGCTATAACGGCCCAAAAATGTTTTTCTTCTTTATGGAATATCTCAGAAAGTACTTGGCGGATTTCTTATCTCGGTGACAAAATACGTTATGTCGCATGTTTGATTGTGATATTTTTTTTTTCTTACACGCGTATTCAAGATAAACTGGGAGTACGTTTATATGTTTCGCATCTTGTTTGTATATGTCTGGCACTGTCACAGTGTCTTCTGTGCGGCCTGTCAGTGTCGAGCTCCGGGTCAATGGCTGATCAGTATACTCAATGGAATTGTTGTCATTACCCGTTCCACCCTCCAGTGTCAGGTCAGATGCACGCACACGGTCACTGTCTCTCGGTCACAACTGCTGCACCTCGTGTTCGAAAAGTGGTCGGAGGGTCAGGGTTGGAGCCTCTGTATGCGTCGGCTGTCCCTCCTGCCTCTAACAATTGTCAGTGGGATTTCTCTGTCAAGAAAGGAGTTCAAAGCGTTCTCCAAACCAGATGGAAGTCCCCCAGCTGGCACACTGAAAGCTGTTTTCGTGAAAGAACTTCATAACATGCACTCAGTTTTGAAACGCCTTTCCGCCAGTTACAAAACAAGAGAAGGTACCTAGAGAGATAGAGAGAGAGAGAGAGAGAGGGGGGGGAGGGAGACAGACAGACGGACTTAACTGCATTTGTTTTCTTTTACGAAACTAAGAGAGAGAGGGAGAGAAAGAGAGAGAGAGAGAGAGAGAGAGAGAGAGAGAGAGGTGGGGGAGGGGGGACAGACAGACACACAGACATGCAAACTTAACTGTAACTGTTTTCTTTTACTAAACACTGTATAAGAGAGAGAGAGAGAGAGAGAGAGAGAGAGAGACAGACAGACAGACAGACAGACAGACAGACAGACAGACAGACAGACAGACAGAGAGTTCAGCGCGCTTTCGTCAGTCACTAAACCTAACAAATGAAGTATTCTTCAAATCGCGTGTACATAATACTGCAGCATCCATAGCACACACACACACACATACATCATTGACACATGACCTAACACCCACAGCACGAGGTAAAAAGTGCGCGTGTCTGCCAACCACAGTAGCAGTGTCCGATAACTTAACGTGCTGTTCCAGATCATCCCACGACCAGGACCCATCCAGGACATCCTTGTCGGATCGGGCTGCTTCACCCTCAACAAGCACGTGCAGCGCACACCGCTCTTCTCCTCTCTCTACGCAAGCGACGGCAAATGCCTCAGCACGCCCCGGTCCTGTCGCGGCTGAGGACCTGTGTGAAGCCCATGTGGTGGCCTCCCTGCTGAGCCTGGACGGAGCCTTGGAGCAGGTGGAGAAAGCCATGGAGCACCCCGACGACGACACCCTGGTGAAGCTCAACAAAGCCATGGTAAGAATCTACACGGCGCTCATCAAAGTGGACGCCGCGATGGCGACCCTGAACGTGTCGACCTGGCAGCTGGACACGGGAATGTTGCTACTGGACGAAGCCGTGGACTGCATGGACGACATCATGGGTCATCTGGAGGGTAAGCGGAAGGGCCGGGACACTGACAACGTCACGAAGATGCGTTTGGCCTTCAAGGAGCTGCAGGACAGGCTGTTCGAGCTGACCGAGGCTGCAAGGGCGTGACTGACTAGGAGGATGTGCCTGACTGACACGTGACACAGGTGGGTGCACGAGTGTGTGATTAGCACCTGATGCAGGTGGGTGCATGGCATGCGTGAATGACACGTGATGCAGGTGGGAGCATGACATGTGTGAATAACACGTGATGCAGGTGGGTGCATGGCATTATGAATGACACGTGATGCAGGTGGGTGCATGGCATGTGTGAATAACACGTGATGCAGGTGGGTGCATGGCATGTGTGAATAACACGTGATGCAGGTTGGTGCATGGCATGTGTGAATAACACGTGATGCAGGTGGGTGCATGGCATGTGTGAATAACACGTGATGCAGATGGGTTCAGATGCAGGTCGAAAAACCTAGGCACAAAACAACATGGTGCTAGATACACCGACCGTTCCGTCACCAAAGCTAAATCAGGCTGGGGGGTATACAGTGAAGAGAGAGATGCAGGTGAGTGCATCCACTCTCAGTCAACCAAGCAGCTGATCGTGATCGAGCTCACGGAGCCATATGAGAACAGAATGGAGGCAGCTCAAATCTACAAGACTGAAAAGTATGCTGATCTGGCAAACAGCCTGAGGAGAGAGAAGGCTATCAGGTCAATGTCCTCACTGCAGAAATTGGAGCTAGGGGGTTTGTAGGAACGTCTGCATACAGCCTCATGAAACAGCTCTCAGTTGCAGGGAAGGAAAAAACCAGAGCCCTGAAAGCAATGGCAGAAGCAGCAGAGAGGTGTTCAAGCTAGATCTGGTCAAGGAGGAACAAAAGTGAACTTCATAAGGCTGAACTTTCCTACAAATATCAGGTGTCCTAGTGGCTCAGTGGTTAGTGAGCGAGTCATTAAGACAAGACAAGACAAGACAAAATTCTTTATTTACGAGGATAATAGATAAGCGCTGATGTGCTTTTTTACATCCAGTCC
>JADBJO010001764.1:142500-160000 GCA_016801955.1 Conus betulinus
GGCGTCAGATAGAGACACACCACAGTCCATAATACCGTGGTGTTCTCACCACCAAGGGTTCAAAAAGTATCCAATAGCACCCCCAAAGCTGCCAGCAAATGGTAGCAGTAAATGAAACAAAACGAAAGTGTGGGGAGGAAAAACGTTGCTGAAACACTAAAGGCACACAGTATAAAAATGTCGGGGACAATCTTTGAGCCTACGCTTGAAGATCACCACCCAAGGATGTAAGGGAGATCAAGACAAACACAAAGACGGACAGAAACAAATAACCTCGATTTGATTGAAACGAAATCGAAAATGAAATGAGGCAGGGAACAGTAAACAATGAACGGTAAACAAGTAGGGTAACTTTTGCTTCATCTCTATTTGACGCCAGGAGCGCAGACACAACCAGCCGTGTCTTCCTGATGAGTTCCGATCCAGCGGACGAAAGGCCTAGGAGCAGGCAATACAAATAGATCTTGCCTTCAAAAGGGATTAGCCTACGATCCTTCCCTCATGCAGCTAGTGAAGAGTTTTCATATCTATAATATATTTTCTTAATTTCATGTTCCCATTTTCTTCATCTTCAACCCCCCCCCCCCCCCCCCTTCCCCCTCCCCAAGTCCAAATCTTTGCCAAGTCATTACTATGATGAAAGAGGAGTTGTTGGCCTACGCTTGTTCCCCCCCCCCCCCCCCCTCCCTCCCCTTGTTCGTCTTTGTATTTGTCTGACTTTATTCGAGTTTAAAAGGCTGTGCCAGTCTGAATAAAAGTTACTCTGTGTTAGGTTTTCTTATGGGAGCAAAAGTTACCCTACTTGTTTACTGTTTGTTGTTTACTGTTCCCTGCCTCATTTCATTTTCGACTTTGATCAAGGAAAATTTTAGACGGTACAATTATTGGGTCGTATTGGCTTCGTGTTCAAACGTAAAATCTGTATGTGTGTATGTGGCGGGGGGAGGGGGGGAGGGGAATATAGAGACTATCGCTTGCTACACACATGAGACTTCCCACGCATTAGTCTTATTTCAGGATTGTGAGGGGTCTCCAGGTCCGTTTTTTGTTATATATATATATATATATAGATCTGCCGAGAAAACCGAGGGATCCCCCTCCCCCCTCCCCTATCAGACCCCCCCCCTCCCCCCTTACCCGCCATTCAATCCTCCCTCCCGCTGCGCAGACCCAGTTTTAGTATGCCAAAATAATCAACTTGATGATTGTGGGCATCACATCAAGAAGAAGAGAAGGGGGGGGGGGGGGGGGGGGGGGGCACCAGGTTTCAAAGGTTACGATCCCGTCCATCATTTCATTCCAAATCAGTCTGTCGAGGCTTCTGTCTGTATCTCTAAACATGTTAGATTGAAAAAAAAAAAAAAGAAAGAAAAAAAAAGAAAAGAAAAAAAGAAACGTTGGCTCAAAATGGTTTAAAGACTGAGAGAAGAAAGACTGGCAAGAACATTGGAACAGACTTTAGGCATCGAGAATTGGTGGGATGCAGGACCGCTTGAACGTACCGTCAAACTCACGATAGTCTGTGAGGCAGGAACAAAGACCTTTAGCTTCCGAGGCCTTTCTCCCTGACCCCTCCAGGTCACTGCCCCCAGCGCTCACCTAGGGGTCCGACATCGGCTCCTGGACCTCGTGAAAATGTTCAGGCTTTTTCCAACAGTACAGCTCTCACGTTTGGGCTAGGACTGACTGTAAAATGAATCATTGCAGAATGATAAAAGAACCATTGTAATACTGTTGATGTTGCTGTCATTATTATTATCTTTTATTATTATCATTATTACTGTTGTTGTCGTTTTTGTTGTTGTTGTTGTTGTTAGGCGTACTGACATAGCGCCTAATCTTGGATGGAGATCAAGCTCTAAATGCTTTATGATCCATGCTGTCGTTTACACACCTGACTGCCCACCTGGGGGTGGAGGCTATTGACGAGCTGCTTGCTGGCGCTGCGTTCAGTCTTTTCCCATGTCATTCAATCATTAAGTTGCTCATCCCCCCCACCCCACCCCCCTCCGCAAGGTGCATGCTATGTGTATGCGTGTCCTCCATGCCAATGGCCAAACTGGCCTTCTCTTCCGAAAGCTGGTGGGGATTGTGCATTTGTACAAGATGTCAGGCTTGCATTCGCACAAAGAAACTCGGTTTGCAGTCTCATTTGAATGTTTTTTCGGAGAAAAAAAAAAAAAAAAAAAAAAAAGGGGGGGGGGGGGGGGTGTCGGGACCGATGGTAGCTCCGCAGCAAAATCCACCTGTACCAAAAACGGCCCGGCGGGGATTTGAACGCGCACTCTCCTCAGGATTGCCATGGCTACGGGTCCGACACTTTACCAACTTGTATCCACTTGAAGTCAGCGGGAGGCGCAGGCCAGTCGACTTCGCCTCGGGCAGATGTTTTTGTACTATCGGCACGAAGAAAGTGATCGTGGTTGTCATTATACGATAAGTCTTTGTGACATCCTGTGTAGGGTAGTCTAGTAGCGTCAAAAGTTGATAATAGCTATTTCCTGTGATTTCCCCCAGGAAAAAAATCAGTTATTATGCTTTATGGAAACAGTGGAAAGGCAGAGAACACCTATTATGGGTGTTATGCCTATAATAACGCAATTGATCATCCTTGCCATGCAAAAGCCATTTTGTCGGTCCACCTGTGTCCCGCTCTGCACAGCTGAGAAAACTGCAGACATCCAAATGAAACCTCTGTTGTTCCCTTCCCGGCTTTGTCTTTTCCGTCACGTCATGGGGACTGCGCTCCCCCTTTGACCCTGTGGCCTTCACCTCATCAGAGTAATCTTCATGGGGCATGCTGTTGCATCAGATCAGTAGTGGATGTGTCTAGACGTTCGTACTCATGGCGCCACGTGTTAGTAGTGATCTCAAGACGAAAGTTATGGGGAATTAAATGACAGACACATCTGCATCAAATCAGTAGTGGATGTGTCTAGACGTTGAGCTTATGGCGCCGCGTGTTAGTAGTGATCTCAAGACGAACGTTATGAGAGAATTAAATGACAGACACATCCATATTTTAAACTCTTGTATGGGAACGTAGTCGCAATATGAGTCGACCGTTTTGTGTGTGTGTATGTTATGTTTGTTGTTTGTTTTTTGTTTTCATTTTCCAAAGAATTCGGGTGTCATTCTACAGGAAAGCAGCAATAAGAGAAAGCAGCAATGATCGCAGCTATCTATGAAATCACAATCATTTTCCATGTTTTCTTAAGATAATCAGTATGACAGAGAAAGAAACATCGCTAACGTGAAAACAAGGAGACATTATTGGCATTATCCTGAACGATCTGACCTGTTTTGCTGACTGGAATTGCTGGTTCAGTAATGCCCATACACCAGTATGCATGCACATGACAAGAATAACAGAGAAATCAGCCATGATGATTTACATTACTATGACGCCGACACAAAAAGAGGGGGGGGGGGGGGGGGAGAGAATCACCGTCCGTCACCTTTGAAAAGTGAATCAGGAGGGTGACATCTGCCCGCAGTGTTTCTTTGAAGTCGGGTTTTTCATTTTTTTTCCAAAGCATAGGTTTTAACAGTTGGTATTGTGAAGGAATTCAGTGATCGAAAATCAGTTTCCTCAGCTGTTTTCCCGCAGAAAAGTAACTTCTTTCCCAGCGAAAAACGGGGGTAAACGTCTATTATCTGCTTTTGACGAAAACGTGACACCATACGTCTCTAATCGCCTTGAGTATGGCTGACGACACCTGTGATGTACATAGAAAACGCCGCTCGAGCAACGTCGGACAAAATCCTGCCAATCAAACCAAAGGACTCCTTAACAAAACACAGACTCATGGGTCAGATTAGGGATGTGGGAAGGCAACTAACTGGGGGTGTTTTAAGGAGCTTCAACAGCCTTGGGAAGCAGTTTGTGTCGAAAAGCCGTACATTCCGGACTTCTACAAAAGCGAAGGGCCATACCACGTTCACAACACCGGTTCTCGTGCGATCACTCTTGGGAAACTTTTTCTGGGACGTTCTGTTGTGGTTCATGGAAAGTTCTGCTTGATGTTGTAGCTGATGGTAAGTTTCCCTCTTTTTTATTTTATTTTTTTGTTTGTTTGTTTGTTTTCGCTTTTTAAAAAATCTGATATAGATTTTCTTTACACATCAGTCGGCTTGTTAAAGTTGAAAAGTTCTGTTATTAAATCTGGCAAACACCGCTAAAAGTTCAGAAAGTTGATGATTTTGCGCTCGAAAACTGCCCAAATACTCGTAATAGTAAACGTAAGTAATCCACCTTAATTTTTGCATAGTTTCTGGCGTCAGCTTAACTGTTTATTTTCGTTTAGTCTTAAAAGATTATAGCTGAAAGGATATGTCGTTTACATTGAGGAATCATCCTCAGGAATCATAATTATTAACTGTCGCCGGCGTAGGTCTTGGTGTTGTGAACTAGATTGTCGCCTCAGTTGGTGGGAAGGTGTCAAAAATAAACAAATTGATTAATAAATAAACACAATAAAATCAAATCTGTCGCTAGATAGAAAAAGTAAACAAGATTACCACAAAGAGCGAAGAAAATATTGCAGTTAAATGTGCGAAAAGTATTTGGACCAGAAATCTGAGGGGGAAAGAAAAAGAAACACGGCGCAGGCCTCCAATGGTGGTACAGGACTGCTCTAAAGGCAGGGGTGGGGACGGTGCTTCTCTGGGTCCTCCCCAGCACCTTCGGGTGTTTCTTTTTCTATTCTATGATTGATCATATCAGTTCCCAAGAAACTTTGCAGGCTCATATGAAAATGACACGATCTTTACGACTTTTGAAAACTGCCAAGACTCATAGGGACCCATGAAAATTTCTGATGTTGCCGAGCTTGCCAAGGTCAAGGTACACATGGGAGCTAAAAAATGGAGTTGGCGCTTCACAGAATTGTCCTCAGCCAGTCGGTGTGCAGAGACGTCTTTACACATCCTCCTCCTACCTACCACTACCATAGTTGTGTGGTTGGGTGTTGTGACTCATTCATGAGCAACGACTCCCTTGACCACGACTCGTAGTCCTACTCAAAAAAAAAAATAAAAAAAAATAAAAAAAATGAAGAAGCTGACGTGTGGGGTACGAGTGCCCTAGACCTCGGTGTTCATTCTATTTGTTCAAAGCATGTGTTTTTAAAAGTTGTGAGGATATTCTTAGTTGTTGTTGCTGTTGTTGTTTTTAATTAACAGGAGCATCCTGTTGTTACTCTATGGATGACGGGGTTTGGATCGGTTTTGTTTTTGTTTGTTTTTGTAAATTGATGGCAGATCTATGTATATCACCCACCTGCATCATGGCTTTCTCTTGTATTGGTCATAAGCTCAGAGTGGCAAATTCAGTACCTCAGATAAAGTTGATTTCAAAGTGAGGTGAGACTGCAGGCCGAAATTGAAACAAACCTAAAAGAAACATCACTATCTCGCCGAGCGAAACCAACACGTCTCAAGACGCCTAGACTAGAGAGATGATCATTGGACGGAGAGAGAGAGAGAGAGAGAGAGAGAGAGAGAGAGAGAGAGAGAGAGAGAGAGACAGAGAGAACGATTGAAATAGATGAATGGAATTCGCAAAATTGCTTTTTTCTTTTAAAAAACCAGTCCTCTGGGCAAACATGCTTCAAAGAGCACAGGCATGGGGAGAGGGGAGGGGTGGGGTGGGAAAAGAACGAAATATGGAGACAGGAGAGACTCTGACACAGAAAGCGATACGGGGAGAGAGAGAGAGAGAGAGAGAGAGAGAGAGAGGTAAGTCTCGTGCAAATCCGGCAAGAGCAATAGTCAGCCCATCAGTAGGTCAATTAAAAATTTAGAAAGAGAGGGGGTTAGTTACCGCCAAGGACATTGACAAACAAAGCACAGGACAAGACACGATGCATTTCGACCTCTTGGGTCTTCTTCAAGCAAAAAAATATAGATCACATTTAACATTTAGGCCAGTACAAACAAAGGACGAAGAGAAAGTTTTCTGATGTCCATGTGCAGAATGGCCGTCTCACTTCGTTCTCTGTCAATGTCCTTGGCGGTAACTAACCCCCTCTCTTTCCAAATTTTGCTTCATTCTCCGCCGTCAGTCGCTCCATTCTGAAAGGTCAATTCATGGCCAGCCGCGACGGCCCTTTCAGTCGGTCAGACAATGGTCAGGCTGCCTAATGATTGGCGCCACCGCTGGCGTAATCTGTCTTCACCAGGACGCGGGATGTCCCACGCTGTACAGAACTCGCCTCCACTTTGGTTCCCGTGGCTTGCGCCCCTGCCCGTGCCCTTAGGGCCTTGACTGACCTCCAGACAAAGAGCGGAAGGAGGGTGTGGCAGTCGGCCGAGTAGGTCACGAAACGGGTGACGTCAGCTCGATAGAGGAGGGGAGGGAGGTAACTGTGCAGACGTGATCAGAAAATAACTTTCAGTGTGGCTTGAAACAAATGACAGTACATTTCCCCGTTCCAAGAGAAAAAAAAACTGTACCGCCAGACAAAATCGACGAAAAGTCCAGAAATGTATAAGAGCTTATTGCGCTTGTGGACGTGATGTGTACTCATATTTCGAACAGGTCAATGTCTTTCTTTCTCGCATGTTGTCGCGTTGTTCTGAGATCTTCCTGTCTCTGAACGAAGCGAATCCTTACTCCCCCCCCCCCCCCACCCCACCCCCCTCCCCTCCTTCTCCTCTTCCCCCTTCACCTCCATCTTGCATTCCCTCCCCAGTTTTTTCTCCCCTTTGTCTTCTAGCGACACGTCACACGTGACTGGACGGGCGCTAAGAGTGTGCGAGCATTTTAGTGACGTAACCGTCACGGTGGTGGTGTGACAAGTGTGGGAGCGGGGCCTCGGCTCATCTGTCCTGTGTGCGCCGTGGGATTATCAGTACGAAGAAAGCGATCTAGGCGAAATCGGCGATAGACCCGTCGCTTGGCGTAACGTCCCGTATGGGGACCACAGCAGCGTCAAAAGTTGGACGGAACAGAACATTTTCCAGGAACAACGGAGACATCAGGAACACCAGCTACATCATGAGTGCAATCACAGCTGTTTGTCCCTGGTGTCTGGATTTCCGTTTGGACCACTTTACACGATAACACCAATGATACCGGTGCGCATACGCATACGTATGTCAAGGATCATGGGGAGACCGCGAGAATAAACCATTTCTCCGTTAACGTTGTTTTTGTTCAGGGTAGTAATGATTTTGTTTCTCAGACAAAAGGGGAAAGTAACGCTCAGGAAAACGGGGGGAAGTCTTGTAGTCCTCATCGAAAACAGTTTTGGTCCCCGGGGAATCGGGGAAAACACGTGCGATCTGGAGAGATGAGGGTTATACTGACTGATATCCCTATTCTTACTGTTTTGCTGTTGTATGTGATATGTCTTTTCCTTACTAACACACACACACACACACACACACACGGGCAACAGATGTTGTCGCATTTGACGCTAATATTCTCCCTTAGTCCAGCATGTTCTCTCTTAGTTTCAACTCCCACCGCTTCTTCGCTTTAGTCGATAGATTAATAATTTGATCATTTATTCAACAAAATTTTGATCTTCTGGAGATTTCATTATGTTTTTTTTTTTTATCTATCGGTTCGTTACTATGGGCTTCAGTCATGGGCTTTTGTATTTACGTGTAAGATTCGATATGTCTGAATTTAAATGAACTGCCCGGTGTTGGATATATGTGTTGTCTACTTCATGTCATCCAAGGAGACCATGAACTCTGGCTGATGTGCTCTTTGCTTTAATAACGTGAATGATGGAACTACATTGACTCGCAGTGCCTAATCTCTCTCTCTCTCTCTGTCTGCCTCTCTCTCTCTCTGTCTGTCTCTGCCTCTCTCTCTCTCTCTCTCTCTCTCTCTTCTCTCTCCTCTCTCTCTCTCTCTCTCTCTCTCTCTCTCTCTCTCTCTCTCTCTCTCTCTCTCTCTCTCTCTCTCTCTCTCTCTCTCTCTCTCTCTTTCTCTCTCTCTCTGCTTTTCTTTGGTGTGTTAGTTGTGTGTTTTTGTTCATGGTTATGCTGTACTCTGTCAGGGAAGTCTGTAAGATAGTCATCAGTACATGCGCGTGTAGTAGCAGTTGTCTCGGGACAAGATCTGCTCCTAGCCATTTTCAGTGTTGCTACACTGCGTTTGATTGTAACTGATACGAGGGATGTGTGTCCATGCCAGTGAGAACGGTAACTCTGTGAGCGCTGCTGAATGTGCGGTTTTTCTTTATATATATATATATATATATATATATATATATATAGAATTATGGACTGTGGTGTGTCTCTATCTGACGCCAAGAGCACAGACACAATCAGCCGTGTCTCCCTGATGAGTCCGATCCAGCGGACGAAAGGCCTCGGAGCAGGCGATACATATAGGTCTGTCTTTGGGAAGGATTGCAATTAGTTTCCTCGTGCAGCTAGGGAAGGGTTTTCATATTTATGATATACATTTTCCCATTAACTTTATCTTCAAATTTTTTTTTCTCTCAATTTCAAATCTTTGCCAAGTCATTACTATAATGATGGAAGAATTGTTTACCTGCACTTGTTTTTTCCCCCCCCACTACTTAATTGTTCAGCATTATATATATATATATATATATATATATATATATATATATATATATATATATATATTGTAATAGAAAGAGTGTGTATCTTATCTTAACCTCACCTCAAGGCTTAAAAGAGAACTATTATGGATCCACAACCTAAAGACTTTATTTCCTTTGGGCCTCAATACTTTGGAGACATAATTGTCAGTTTCCTTTCCTCTCCCTTCCCTTCCTCCCCTTACCCCCTCACCTCTCATTTTAATTTATTCTATGTATTTATTTAATTAGCATAGTTTGTGTCTACTAAAAAGTTTTTTTTTTGTTTGGTTGGGTTTTTTTTTTATTCTTAGGGCTCCACTCAATACTATTTCAAATGCAGGCTTAATCTCTTTTACTGAATAAAGTGAGGGAAATGATAGTGTATGTGAATGTGTATGTGCGTGTGTGTGTGTGGGGGGGGGGGGGGGATGGGGGTGTGTGTATGCTGCTGTTGTTGTGGCTGGTATGGGTGTTGGTGGTGCTGGTGTTGTTCTTGCTGGTTTTAATCCTTTCTGTCGTCGATTTTAATGTATAGGGGGGGGTGGAGAGGGATGAGTGGGATGATTCATTTTCTATTCTATATGTTCATTTTTATATCTGTGTACTATTTTTATGCCATTCCGTCCTATTGGGCATCTCTTATTTGGTGTGGAAGGCATTATCAGACTTACTGTCTTGCAATGCACTTCTTATCTCTTCTCGTTTTGTGTTATTTGCTCTCTGCCCCCCCCCCCCCCAAACCCCACCACCACCACCCGTTCCCCCCAACGCCTCCCCCCTTTTTTTTTCCCCACCGTAACAACGTCACACCCCCCCTCCTTCCTCCCTCACTTTTTCATCTCTCTCTCTCTCTCTCCTCTCTCTCTCTCTCTCTCTCTCTCTCTCTCCTCTCTCTCTCTCTGTCATGTTTGGCTGTCTGGATTCCAGTCTGTTAACTCCCTACTTCCATCTCTCTCTCTCCCTCTGACTCTCTCTCTCTCTCTCTCTCTCTCTCACTCACTCCCTCACTCTCTCTCCTCTTTCTCCTCTCTCTCTCTTCTCTCAATGCCTATTCTTAACCCCGCCCTCCCCCCCCCCACGCGTCCTCACTTTCTACCTCTGTTTGTCTACCTGGTTTGTCCTCCCCCCCCCCCCTCACCCTGTGCCTCTCTCCCTCTCGCTTTCTCTCTCTTCTCTCTTCTCCCCCCCCCCCCCCTCCCTTACTCCTTTCTTTCCCTCTCCGCCTTACCCTCCTCGATTTGACCGTAGAATTGAATAGTGGGTAACAGACTATGTTCATTATGTGGCAGGATACGTTCTCGTTTGTTTTTTAACATATCTGTATGTCATTCCTTGTAGACCACAGTGGATAGTTATGTTATGACGTCACACACTGTTTGAACTTACGACTTAATGGAAAGTATAAGATTTTTAACTTGGACATTCTCTACAGTTTAAAATATGGTAACGTTTGATGTCGTATATTGTGTTATCTCTTTGAGATCTTCAACTGTACTGCTGAGGCACGCTTTTGTCTGGAAATCTGTCTCTCATGGAACTTTTTGTTGTCTCATACAGGGACATTTATACAGACAAAATACTTTTCTTGGGATCGTTGGAAAAGAAATACCTGAGATGTACTCGTGCCCTTACAACAAAGTATAACTGATATCTTAGAATGGTGCAACCAGAACCGAATGGTCCTTAATCCGCACAAAACAAAATGCATGGTCCTAACATCGAGACAGAAACATCAACGACAGCATCTTATGTTGAGCCTAAAAAATGAGTGAAACCTTGATCGAGCAGGTTACCGAACATCGTGTCTTAGGCGTGATCATCGATGAGAATTTTAAATGGCAATCACATATAAAATCATGTTTGCAATGGCTCGCAATTTTTGTTTTTTACTCCATAAAACTCAGTTATTATGTTGAACCACACATCCGGAAATTATTTTTTTGAAGCCCATTGCCTTTCTCACATCAACTATGCGTCCACTGTCTGGAGTGGTGCCGGTGAACATCACATAAAAAAGATCAAACTCTATGTATAGACGGGGAATTAAGCTGATTCTTCCCGACAAGTCTCTCTCGACCACGAGCAAATTCGCAAAACTAATGATGTTACCACTGCAGAGCCAACTGACCTATAATAAAGCAGTACTAATGTTTAAAGTCCATGCAAACATGGCGCCAACATATCTTGCTGAGTTTATCCAAATGGCAACAATGCGATATGATTCAAATAATTACATTTTACCACGTGTCCGCATTGATTTGTTCAAATCTAGTTTTGCATTTTTTGGTCCATCTGTGTGGAACTCTCTTCCTCCGTCTGCCAAAACATGTCAATCACTGCCGTCCTTCTTCAAATCAGCAATACTTAAACATTTACTGAACAATAAATCTAACCTTTTGACCATAGTCTCAACGCCCTACTTTTACGCTTGCCTCTGTATTAGCTAATGAAAATGTGTGTGTGTGTGTGTGTGTGTGTGTGTGTGTGTGTGTGTGTGTACGTGTGTGGGTGGTGTGTGTGGTGTGGGTGTGGAAGTGTGCGTGCGTGCGTGTATGTGTGGGCGCGTGCGTGCATGTGAACGCGTACGCGTCTGATTGTGTTTTTGTGTTTTTTTTTTTGTAATCATTATTATTATTATTACTATTGTTATTGTTATTATTATAATGTTGCTATATTCTTCATTGTTTCTGCCATTATTAATAAGTGCAGTTTGTTTAGTTGAATGTTGTAGACTAGCAAGGACAGATTGGAAGAATAGGCATTGCCTAAAATCTTTATCCTTTCGAGTTATAAAGTTTTCGAGTCTTGAGTTTGAGTCTTGAGCCCCATAGCTTACTACCCTTCCACCGTTGTCTTTTCTCTAACTGTTGGAACTGTGGTGAACTGTTTTTAAAAGTGTGAACGGAGGCTGCTACATGCAATTCAGTCATTAAAGTCCCTTGAGGAAGACCAAAAGGTCGAAATATTGGGAAAGATTTTACGAATTGTTGTTGAGTTCTTTGGATATATATATGTATGTATATATATATATATATATATATATGTATTGGATGTACTTTTTCTTTGGAGGAAACAAAACTGCGACACAAGTGCAAAATGATGATTGGTGTGTTATTATAAAAAAAAAAATGCTGGTACACTCTAGTTTGACTGAAGTTACTATGTGGATGGTTAACGCTTAACAAGCTGACGGATACAAAGACTTCTTTCACGTGGGAGTAAGAATGGTGAAAGTTGTTCGCATTTTGATCGACTGGGAAGCTTGTGCAATGAAAGTTTCGTCTCCTAGTTCCTTTTATGATGCTCAAGGTAGGCTTCGGAAAGAAGCTCTTAGTCCAGGGGGAGGGGTTAAAGGGGAAGTTTTCTCATACCACAGCTAAAGGCAAGACGTACCAGCACACCACAAAGTTTATACATGCCAAAGACGAGCAAGGGGGGGGGGGGAGTATATTTTGCAGGGGAGGGGAGGGGGCGTCTCTGCAAGGAGGTGTCTTGTAGGGGGAGTATCATTGCTGGGGGGAGGGGGAGGGAGGGGGTTAGGGAATGGAGAAGTAGATCGGTCAATACGGGGAGATTATCGAGCTTGACCCTCTGCGATCTGTGCTAAGTACGACATGACACTACAAGAGAAAAAAAAAACAGTAAGAAAACAACAACAACAATAATAATAATTCAGTGGTTATGGAGTTGACAACAACACGGTCTGTACCACTCCGACGATCCACCCTTTCTCATAAAGCTACTGACAATAGAAATCAAAGAACGTCAATAGTCAATATGTCAGCAAGAGAGAGAGAGAGAGAGAGAGAGAGAGAGAGAGAGAGAGAGAGAGAGAGAGAGAGAGCTGCGCTTTGTGACGTAACTGGAAGGTATCAACATCTGTATTATACACATTGACGGCTCATAAATCTTCTGGCATTAAAATCGACGAGGAGTGACCGAGACAGACAGACAGACAGGGTTTTTTTTGTCTTTTTTTTTTTCTTCTTCTTCTTTTTTGTTATTGATGAATCGCACGATGATTTGATATTCCTGCTGACAGCTGAAATCCTCCGACATCAATGTGAGAAGGAAGGGGGTTGGAGCTGAGTAGGAAGAGGGAAACGCGGATATTGGAGAGAGAGAGAGAGAGAGAGAGAGAGAGAGAGAGAGAGAGAGAGTGTGTGTGTGTGTGTGTGTGTGTGTATGTGTGCGCGCGCGCGTGCGCGTGTGTGTATGTGTGTGTGGGATGTGAATACTCGCGCGTGCACGTGATAAAATGGCAGTCTCTTAATTGAAAAAAAAAAACACCCTCAGGCATGATACATACATATGCAATGTAGAATATGTTCAAGTACACCACCGAAGTGTAAGACAACTTCCTTCTGTTTGTACACCACCGAAGTGTAAGACAACTTCCTTCTGTTGCAGACAATCTGACGACTCGCTCGCAACAGAAACAACGGGAAACCCTTTGACACGCCGCTGCAGACAAGGAGACTGTTCATCTCTGAGACAACACGATGCCTCGTTCTGGTCTCGCTAGAAACGGCCGAGCCGCCGCCAAGCACCGCTGCATCAGCATCTATTGTAACGCCGATGACCAATCCAGTTACGGTTTTTGAGCTGTACCAAGACGAGGGCGGAAACTCTGTCTGTGACCCGCTTCGTGACGGAACTGTAGAAATCCACTGTGAGACAGAGGGCAGTTCTACTGAAGGCAACGGGAGCAGAGCTGCCCACCAAGTCAAGCAGGAAACTTGTTCTTGTGAAATTTCAAGTGCCTCTGAAGCTGACCAGTCACACTCTCTCCCTGGGCGCCCGAACGCTTCCAGCAAAATCAGAAGAGCCCATCCACTTGCAGAGCTGTATACCAAGTCAAGGAGGAAATTGGTTCCTCTGAAATTTCAAGTGCCTCTGAAGCTGACCAGTCACACTCTCTCCCCTGGGCGCCCGAACGCTTCCAGCAAAATCAGAAGAGCCCATCCACTTGCAGAGCTGTATACCAAGTCAAGGAGGAAATTGGTTCCTCTGAAATTTCAAGTGCCTCTGAGCTGACCAGTCACACTCTCTCCCCTGGGCGCCGAACGCTTCCAGCAAAATCAGAAGAGCCCATCCACTTGCAGAGCTGCATACCAAGTCAAGGAGGAAATTGGTTCCTCTGAAATTTCAAGTGCCTCTGAAGCTGACCAGTCACACTCTCTCCCCTGGGCGCCGGAACGCTTCCAGCAAAATCAGAAGAGCCCATCCACTTGCAGAGCTGCATACCAAGTCAAGGAGGAAATTAGTTCCTCTGAAGTTTCAAGTTCTTCTGAAGCTGACCTAAGACGCACTCTCTCCTCGGCACTCGAACGCTTCCGGCGCACACTGCAGAGCCAATCCACTCACAGCCCGGACACTGGCGTCAAGCGATTCAAACCAGCTGACGTGGAGGAAGGGGTGTTGGTCAGGAACGGAGAGTCGGCGGGACAATCGCCTCGCCGCGGTCAAGTCCAGGTGAGGGAGAAACTATTCTCGTTTGCTGTGGGCATACAGGAATTCCCTGACCGAAGGAGCGCACTGCACCGCCCACCCTACGGCAACCCAGGCCCTGGGCAAGTCTTGGACAAAGAAGAGAAAGAGAGGAACGCCTGCTGGCTGAAGCTGTCTCCTTCCCCTTCATATGCGGTGTGTGTGTAAAACGCTGTTCTACGAAAAGGCACACTTGAAACTCCATTTGCAGCGACACTCCTTCACTTTTGTGATGGCATGAATCGGCATACGGACTTAATGTTGTGTGTGGTGAGCAGCGACGCTGTTTCACTTTGTGAAGGCCTGAATCAGCATACGGACTTGAAGTTTGTGTGGTGAGCAGCAGCGACGCTCTTAACTTTGTGAAGGCCTGAATCAGCATACGGACTTGAAGTTTGTGTGGTGAGCAGCGACGCTCTTTCACTTTGTGAAGGCCTGAATCAGCATACAGACTTGAAGTTTGTGTGGTGAGAAGCGACGCTCTTTCACTTTGTGAAGGTTGAATCAGCATACGGACTTGATGTTTGTGTGGTGAGGAGCTGGGTCTGACTTGACCTTCGGTGCTCCGGCGTTTGACTAATTAAGCGCATGTGAGTTGCGAAAGTTCAGTCAGCTGTGCAAGTGAAAATTTTGTTTCTTTTTTTTCTGTCTAAAGAAATCCAGTTTATGTTCTCATGACCACATTTTAACACAGGGGTAGTTGTGCCTTGCTTTCTTTTAGTTGTCATTCTGTTATGAGAATTATAATCATAGGATTTACGACTTCTTTTATGGTTTTATGTTTTTTCATGAACTGGGTCATATACGGATTGTGTGTGCGTGCGTGCGTGTGTGTGAGCGTGTGCGCGCGCGTGCGTGTGTGTGTTCATCGGATGTCTTATTCTTGTTCTACTCCCTTCCCTCCATGGGTTGCTGGTGCACCACAATGAAGAAGTGGACAAGACTCCTCCAGCTCTGCTGGTCAGGCGCCCAGCGTTGGTCGCTGCCAATGTGTTCCGTGTCCACTGTGCCATGTTGTCGGTGCCTTTGCTTACACGTCTTTCGTTCTGCCTCCCTCCTCCACCAGATCCATGCAGGGACTGTTTGTGCGAGGCCACTGGCTCAGTCTCCATGGTCGTGCCTCTGAGTCGATTTCTTTCCTGAACGGATGAGTGGATCTATGGTCCAGCGTGGTGCCGCTTGATGATTTGAACTTTTTTTTGTTTTATGGTGAAGTGATCAGTATAATTATCGGTTTATAGTGAAGCGGGCACGAGTGTTTTATAGTGAATTGATCAGTGTATCGTTTTATAGTCAAGTGATCAGTATATCGTTTTATAGTCAAGTCATCAGTATATCGTTTTATAGTGAAGTCATCAGTATATCGTTTTATAGTGAAGTCATCAGTTATATATCGTTTTATAGTGAAATGATCAGTATGTCGTTTTGTAGTGAAGTGATAGTATACTCAACGGTTTTTTTTTTTTTTTTTTTTTTTTTTTTTTCTTTCTCACGGGGTTACTTACATTTACAAATTCGCATGGGCAATACACACCGTCACTCTCATCGAGCCTGAGCAAAGATGACAGGACGTAGATAACATAAAAAAAAGGATTTAAAGATCGACTCCTAGCCCCCACCTGTCACTGCACTACCCTCAACAACTTCTGTTTTTGCTAATAAAGATGTTCACTGCACACTTTATTTCAGTGTGTGTGTGTGTGTGAGTGAGAGAGAGAGAGAGAGAGAGAGAGAGAGAGAGAGAGAGAGAGAACCCGAGCTCGAACTTCTTGAGTAAACACAAAAATGTTCAAGCCCACCACCCCCAGTAAGGGCAAAAACAAGGTGTTCAAGCATTTTCCTTGCGAACTTTAAACGCATTCTACAGAAAACGTGATAACTGTAACACTGTGTTTTTCATCATCTGCAGCCATAACTTGAACTTACGCCTGCATATCATGAATGTTTATTCTTTGGGTTACTGCCATATTGTTTCTTATGTTACCATGATTTTCAAATCTGAACAGAACGTCACCTGAACAGTTTCATTTTGCTTTTGCACGAAGGACAAAATAACTGCTGTACTGATATTCCTTCTACAGCGAAGTTTATGACCGAGAACTGGGGAAATCCCCAGCCTAAACTGAATACAACAATCACGAAAACATCACATCTTTTGCGTATAGCAAATGCATTTCTCATACTGAAATACAATTATATTCATAACGCTCATGAAAATGAAAATCTAATGAGCTAGTTTGTATATAGTGATCCACAAGTCTATGAGAGGGAGGGAGGAGGGGGGGAAAGAGAGAGTGAAAGGGGGAGAAGTTCATACATTAAACTATACAAGCATGTAAGCATGCGCAAGCACACGGTACATGCACGAATTCTCTCTCTCTCTCTCTCTCTCTCTCTCTCTCACACACACACACACACACACACACACACACACACACACGCTCGCTCACACACACACACACGCACATTCACATACGCATGCAAACGCACGCGCGCGCGCAAACACACACACACACACACACACACACACACACACACACACTCACACACACGCACATTCACATACGCACATTCACATACGCACGCAAACGCGCACACACACACACACGCGCGCGCGCGCGCACACACGCACACACACACACACACACACACACACACACACACACCGTGCGCACACAGTCATACAGTCAAAAACTCGCTCACGTTGGAGAACATTTGGTTGTGCATGTCAACAGTTCTGGTACCAGACCCACCAACCCGTTACGCTGTGTAAAGAGCTCATCAGGTTTGCTACTGGCCATTGCCACAGCTGCCGAGCAACATGTTCAGCCCATTCAAAAGCTTCTCTCTTGAAATACTCCACATACAGATGCCTCCCGAAAACGCATTTCAGCATCCAGAGAAGAACGCTAAGGGATGGAGGAGGGATGTTCAGGACGTCTTCCACAATTCAACATAATTGCTGTGCTGCCAAATGAAACCACGTACTTAGCCATCACACACCCCCCCCCCCCCCCAATTCCCCTCTCCCTTCCAGTCTGCGTCGTGTCTCCCACACC
Source organism: Conus betulinus (assembly GCA_016801955.1). Classification (NCBI taxonomy): domain Eukaryota; kingdom Metazoa; phylum Mollusca; class Gastropoda; order Neogastropoda; family Conidae; genus Conus; species Conus betulinus. The sequence continues at coordinate 159,620 of JADBJO010001764.1, forward strand.
GCCCCCTTTTTCTCTCCCACTCCAATCACCACCCTCCACCCTCTTCGGCTCTCTTCAAAGAAAAAAAAAAAAAAAAAAGCGAAGGGAATGATTAAAAGTAGCATTGAGATGTAACGCCAAGTCACAATCGCTTGGCCTCTTAACGGCATTTCTGAATTCTTGCATCATCGACACTGCTGCGTGCATCGCACGTGGCACGTACCTTTCCTCCGCCGGAAAATATGACGAACAGCAGACGAAAGCTAATGGCAGCAGAGACCCACACAGCATGTAGATGTCACGACCTTCACGGCGCTATAGGATAGGCACAGCTTTGTTGCTGCCGTGCTTCCCAAGACACAAGATTGGGGAGTGAAAGTGGCTGCACACACAAAAAGTAAT
>JADBJO010001764.1:172500-192500 GCA_016801955.1 Conus betulinus
CTTTCCGTTTAGACAGACATGTTACGAACTCAGTTGTGCTTGGTGAAACACAGAGATTTCCAGTAGCTGTTAAAAAACAGGCTAAAAAGATCACAGTTTGGGCCAACGTACTCACCTCAAAACACGACAACTTTCCCTGAACAACCCAAAGTGTTATTCAATCACTTTTTAATAAATCGGATTTAACAGCAGTGGCAAGCGTGGCGCTGAGCGGGTGGACACATTAAAGCAAAATTTAGCACACACACACACTTACACAAGGTGCTTGTGAATGTGTTTCGGCTTGCCCACCTTTATACAGACTTACTTCTTTGTGTCAAGCTGCAGAACAGAGTTTGAAAGACTCATTTTTCTGAACTTGACAGAAGACACTCAAAAGAATTAAGGATTGTTTATAAATACTCTAAATCCAAGTTTTGCAAAGGAATGTCTCTAACAATTGTTAGATCAGCATATCATTGCATCAATGAAGTCTTCGCTGTTATGATAATTTATAAGGCCGATAGGGGTGTTGGTGGTGGGGGGGGGGGGGGGGGGGGGGGGCAAACGACAACTGTGAATTTTTGAGACAAGAATGAAGACTAAGAGATTATAGTAAGAACGAAAGAGGTAATGAACTTGCTTTTGTGTTTGACTGCTCCAGTCTTTTTTTAACTGTACTCTATCATTTTGTTCCAGAACAATGTCTGAAAGTACAAGCGGTGTTTAAATCTTTATGCTTTGACGAGTAGGTTTTCAGTGAAATGTCTACAGATTCAATCCAAGTTCTTAAAACTTACGAAAGTAATCTGATAACAGGTAAACAAACTACTGCATTGCTTAATTAACAGGGATGAGCACTGTCCAGAAATGTTTTCAACGCTGTAATTTCCATGACAGTTTTTTTTTTTTTTTTTTCATTTTCTTTAGAGGTGTTGGTGAGGATCGCAAATTTGCCCATGGTATATCCTACAACAAAATTATATGACAGGGCGAAAAGAAATAGATTGTAAAAAATAAATAAATAAATAAATTTTTTTTTTTAAAAAACCTTGAATTTAGCAAGTGACCTAACACTCAAATCTGTATCATGCCAGATGAACTGAAGTGGTGAGTGAACTCATTCTGTAATGTTCACAGTCCTTCAAACCCTTCAAAGCAACCCCCCGGGAAAAAAAAAAGAAAACAAAAACGAACATAAGAAACGGTCAATCCGATGTCTTTACGCATTTCGGCCATAGCGTAGAAGAGGCATGCCTTTGCTGTCCTGGCGATCGCGGGTAGGGACCAGCTTGCTGCCAAAGGGAGCGAACCGTGTCTGGATAGGGATCATCCTCCATCCCCCCGCGTTTCGCTTCATCCCCGCTGAAAATGGCGCCACAGCCTCGTTGTCGTAGCCAAAGCCTCGGTTTGACGCCAGGCTTTCCAACAGGGCGGAGAGAAGTCGGCTTCCGGGACGATAGACGTCGACGTGGTTCGGGTCACGTGACAACGGTTGCGCGTGAGCCTGCGCGTTGACGACGGTGGATACAGCGGCGAGGGCGGTAAGTAGGTGGAGGAGGAGGAGGAGGGGGGACAGTCGGCTTGGACGGGGTGAGTGCTCCTGTCGGGACATGATCTGCAACAGAGCGGAAAATTCCAGAACTTGTTGATATACATACATACATACATACATATTCACACACATGCATGCATGCATACATGCATACATATAATGCTGAACAGTTAAGTAGTGGGGGAAAACTAGTGCAGGCTAACAATGCTTCCGTCATTCCTCCGGGAGGAGAGCTCACTCACGCCGGCTCCGCGACTAAGCAATTATTGTCGTCAGTAGGGGGGCTTAGTAGGTGGTGTCCTATGTATGTTGGATCAGAACAGGCGCCACTGAACACCACCGAAGTGACTCGGGCTGCAGTGCAGAGTCTCCTCCGGTGGGTTGCCTCTTGACGACTTGACATTGTCTGCTCCCTGTGGATTGCCGGTGCCGGGGCTGCGGCGGGCCGACCGGGCTGTGGCTGTGGACGGGGTGTCGGAATGAGCGGCGTGGGTGCACTGCCTCTGAGGTGGCGCAGAGGTTGGGACAGCAAAACAGACAAACAAACTAGCAAAAAAATCTTCCGTCATTATATAAATGACTTGGCAAAGATTTGAGTAAAAAGAAAGAAAAGAAAATGGGGGTTGGGGGGGGGGGGGGGGGGGGAGGAGGAGGAAGAAAAATGAGAACATAAGATTAGAAAAATACACCTGTAGCATATGGGGACCATTGTAATCCCTCTTGAAGACAAAGCTTTTCATATTGCTTGCTCCTAGGCCTTTCGTCCGCTGGATCGGACTCATCAGGGAGACACGGCTGATTGTGTCTATGCTCCCTTGGCTTCAATAAGAAAGAGACACACCGCAGTACGTAATTCTGTGGTGTTCTCATCGCCAAGGGTTCAAAAAAGGAGGATTCCAACAGCACCCCAAAGCAGCCAGCGAAGGGTAGAAAAGTGAAACGAAAAGAAAGTGTGGAAAGGAAATAAATTGCCGAGGAAATATAATCATTATGCAAACAGTATAACATGTAGGGACAATTTTGAGCCTATATATACATGTATACACACACACACACATACAAATATCAAATCTATCTATCTGTCTGTCTGTCTGTCTGTCTATCTATTATGAAAAGACTGACAGACGGAAAGGAAAGCTTTTTTTTTTTTCCTTTTATTCTCTTTTCTTTCCTTCCATACTTTCTTTCTTTTATTCAGTTCTTCTTTTTTCTTTCTTTTCTTTCTTTCTTTCTTTCTGTCTTTTCCTTTCCATCTGCCTGTTGTTCCTTTTGCTGTTATTGCTTCCTTTCGTCCAGTCTTTTTTTTTTATTTTTCTTTCTTTCTTTCTGTCGTCTTTTCTATCTTTCCAAAATTCTCTCTGCCTTCCTCTCTTTCCTTTCGATTTCCTTGTTCCTTTTCTTTCTTCTTCTTGTTTTTCTTTTTTTCTTTCACTTGTACTTTTGACTCTCTCTCTCTCTCTCTCTCTCTCTCTCTCTCTCTCTCTCTCTCTCTCTCTCTCTCTCTGCTCTGTTTTATTTTCTTTATTTTTTAAACTTTCTTTTGTCTGTTTTGTTCTTTTTTAATTGAAGAAAGATGTTCGTTTTCTTTCTTTTCTTTTCTCTTTTTTTTTTTTTTTTTTTTTCTTCGGCCTTCTTTTCTCTTCTCTTTTTTTTTTTTTTTCTTCCTTTCCTTTCTTTTTCTTTCTTTCGTTCATCCCTGATTACAAAAGGACTGCCATACTATTCTCTCAATACAATGTAAACGATAGCGATCTACGATTGGTTCTAAGTCTATGGACAGTTCCTATTGTCAAAAGCGGTGAAGAGAATGAACAGACCACAACGCATCCAGTGTCTTTTTACCATGCAAGCATACGAAACCCAAGAAAAGGAGTGTCTTTTTAATATTGAACATTTGAGACACAAAATCTCTGTCTGTTTGTCTGTCTGTCTGTCTGTCTGTCTGTCTGTCTACCCCCCCCCCCCCCCCCCCTCTCTCTCTCTCTCTCGCCTCTCTCTCTCTCACTCTAACACAAACACACACTTGCACACACATATGTACACTAGCACACACACATTCATACACTTCTACACTCATTACCATTTGTATACGCTCCTGCGCGCGTGCACACACACACACACACACACACACACACACACACACACACACACACACACACACGAAGTTTGACGACGCTGGGGTTCGTAAATGTCAAACGTACCCCTAGTAGATGTCATCAGCTTCTGAAATAGGTCGGCCTTAGAGGATAGAGAGAGGTGCTGATGGTGAGAGCAATTAGAAGCTGAAGATGACACTAATCGCCTGATTTGACGATCATTTACACTCAGTGTCCGTGTACGTCTTGATGCCATACTGTTTCTTTCAATTCATCGCATTCTTCGTCTTTCTTTCGTTTCTCTGTCCTCTCCTCCTCCGTCTCTCTTTCTTTCTTTCCTTTCTTTCTTCTTTCTTACTTCTTTTTCTTTTTATAACCTTTTTCCTTCCTTCTTTCCTTCCTTTCTTTCTTTCTTTCTTTCTTTCTTTCTTCTCTTTTTGTGTCCTTCTCTCGTCTGTCTCTGTTTTTCTCCATCTTTCTTTTTTTTTTTTTTTTTTTCTTCTTCTTCCTTCTTTTTTTTTTTTTTCCATTCGTAATCTGTTTTTTGCTTTTTCGTTTTGTTTTTACTTCTGTGTCTCTCTTTTTTTTCCACATATGTCTCCTGGAAGAGAGAGAGAGAGAGAGAGAGAGAGAGAGAGAGAGAGAGAGTCGAAAAGACAAGGAAGGAAATAAGGGGAATCGAGAAGGGGGGGGGGGGGGGGGGGGGGCGAAAAGGGGAAAGAAAAATAAAGGGGCGGAAAGGAAAGAAAAATAGTTATATCGTATATATTACAAAATTGTAAGGGAAAGAAAAATGTTTATATTTATACGTATGGCATGATCAAATTTGACATCGCTCATAAAGACATTTACGAGTTTGAATTTCAGTGTCAGTTTCATCCAAGGAGTCGCCACAGCGTGCGGATTACGCCATATGCGCTTCACCCCAGCTGCCAAGCCCTGAAGCGACAAAGCGCGGTTGTTTAAAACGAAAACTAGTCCCGGTTGACAACAACAACAACAACAACAACAACAAATCAAACTGACAAAACAAAACAAAAACCACAACGAAAACAAAAACAAACAAAAAAAAGGAGAAAAACAAAGCGAGTGGGTGGAAAGCATAAAATGTCTAATGTCTAGCCGAGAACAAAACAAACAACAAAAACACACACAACACGCCCATCCCCTAACCTCCACCACCCTCAACCCCCCCCCACACACACACACACGCCTCCCTCTCTCCTCCTCCCTCACTTCCACCTCTTCGATCGACTGTGACAGAAAAGGGAGAGAAAAGCGGTGGGAAGTGTAAGTGAGGAGAGAGAGAGAGGGGCGGGGCGGGGGGGGGGGGGGGGGGGGGGGGGGGGGGAGGAGGTGGAAGGAGGGGAAAGATGTGACCTCATTATTAGCTGTTTGAATTGCTTACGTTTGGCTTCGCCCATGGTGACGAATACAATACTGCTGACGATTTTTTTTTTTTTTTTTTTTTAAAAGTTTGCTTGCTTGTTTGTTGTAGATGAGGATAATGTTATACTGTAGATAAAAGTTTTTCCAACTGGTGTTAATGGTGGGGGAGTTGAAGAAAACAGTCCCAATGATTCAATGCATTATCTCTTTTTCATTTAAGCAGAAAAAGACGACGATACAATGGTGGACTGACTGTGTCTGGGAAGTAGGTGCACAAAGCAATTCTCATTGTATAAAGATCTCTCTCTCCCTCTGTCTCTCTCTGTCTCTCTGTTTGTCTGTCTGTCTCTCCCTCTGTCTGTCTGTCTGTCTATCTGTCTCTCTCTCTCTCTCTCTCTCTCTCTCTCTCTCTCTCTCTCTCTCTTATGATAAAGTTCTGTATTAGTATACATAGTCATTGAATGGACAAGGCCCAAATAAAACAAAGCATTTTCTTGCTCTTGGGAATAGAGATTGTCAATGAATGAATCAATGAATGAATCAATGAATTTCTCTCTCTCTCTCTCTCTCTCTCTCTCTCTCTCTCTCTCTCTCTCTCTCTCTCTGTCAAATCACAATTTTGTTTTATTTCTTTATATGTTTTTTTAAAAAAATGATTAAAAAAAAAAAAACACCGTCACTGTCTTTTCGAGCTACACAACTATTCCATACATTCCACACGGCACGTCACGTCACTGTCGCGTGGTCTAAAAACAAAGAACACTCAGTCTGAGGGACGCGCTCGTGCAAACCCCGAGAACATACGAAAATGCCGAGCATTCTTTTTTTTTAACCAATCAGAGCACGTCAGTATTTGCGGTGCACGGAGAAATTATAATGACAGTCATACACGATTTCCTGTTTTCACTCCTGCCGATAAGGACATTATTTATCTTGTTTATGTGGACGATGAAGCGAAATTGAATTGGCAAGATGTTGCATTACACGTTCGTCGGCGATCTCCATCCCTTGTTTTTTTCTCATGTACGAATCCGTCTGTGTGGAGTTTCGCGATTGGCGGAATTCTGTCAACTTCCGAGCGATTGCTAGATAAAGCACTCGGGAGTTCACCTTTTGGTAGGGGAGGAAATGTGGGCGGGAGTTTATTTCCCTTCTCCTAGATCACTCTGACGTGTTGACCAGCTGCGATACTCGTGTCTTGTGTCTGTCCTCGCAGAAGACCAGGCACGCTCGCATGATGCGCTCTTCCACTTCCAGAAGTTAAATAGTAATGGAACATTAGTTTCAAAGTGAAATTGAAACAAATTTTTAAAAGAAATGTAAGGTAATCCCGCCAGTAAACAGCGGCAAACAAATGACAAGACAAAAACACGACACGTTTCGACCTCTTAGGTCTTCTTCAGGCAGCATAAACAACATCAGAACAATGAAAACGAAGAACGAGCAGTCACTTGTCTTCTCAAATTCGGCGCAGGATGAGCGTTCCTGAGGGCTGTTTATCTTGCCTGAAGAAGACCTAAGAGGTCGAAACGCGGCGTGATTTGTCCTTAAATTTGTTTGTCCTTGTTATCTGGCGGATTTCTTAAAAAAATAGTTATGGAATGTTTACCTACAGAGCTGACGGTCGTGGATTGCAACGCCTTATGACGTAGTGGGGTCGCTTTTTATTATTTATTCATTTATTTATTTTACGTTTTGAAACCCCTTCTGTCTACTCAGCAGCATATACCTGATTCAAGTGAGGGAAGGAGTAAGGCGGCAGAAGGAGGGGGATGAGCACCGTCTTCCATGATGCTGTGCCTTTAACGCAGTAAACCTCCTACAGTTTATTGTCCCCCCCCCCCCCCCCTCCACACACACACACACACACACACACAAAAGCCCATCAGGGCCACTACCCCCTTCTGTCAATGAATCTATCTATCTATCTTTCTTTCTTTCTTTCTTTCTTTGTATATACCAGTCAATCATTTATTTATCTGTCTGTATTTAACCATCTATCGACCCATCCATCCATCTAGCTAGCTATCTATTTATCTGTCTGTCTGTCTGTCTGTCTGTCTGTCTGTCTGCCTGTCTGTCTATCAATCTGTCTATCTATCTATCTGTTTTATTATTCCGTCCATTTATCTAGCTGTCCATCCATTTTACCTCTCTCTCTCTCTCTCTCTCTCTCTCTCTCTCTCTCTCTCTCTCTCTCTCTCTCTGTCTGTCTGTCTGTCTGTCTGTCTGCCTGTCTATCTGCTTTAGCTGTCCATGCATCTACCCATCCATCCATCTGTCTCTTTTAAGGCCAAGGTTCATTGATGACTCTCACTGGGAAACGAAAGCCGATGGTAAACGGGCGAATGAAAAAAAGTTCTCTTCACCTCGACAAGATTTCCATGGTTGCTATATACCCTGCCGGCGGGTACTGTGTACTCCGCATTCTGAAATGTCATCAGCTTCTAATATACACCGCACCCGGTACCGTGCGTGTGGTCGATTCGCTAATGAAGTGGCAGATTGTTACTGCATGCTTTGACCTAGACCGTGGCGAGGGTCAAGGATTGGTCCACACACACACACACACACACACACAACTACGTCAGTCCGCCCAGCAACTGACGTTGGAGAAAACGCCGTCGGTCATGTGGGTGTGGACTGATAATTAGCGTGGAGGTGGCCTGGACACTCCAATCATTCATTGTCCTCTCGGATAGTTTTCCTACTAGAAGAAGAATAATATACAGCCAACACTTTGGTCAGCCTGTTTGGGATGGGGAACTAAAATAAAATGTCGTTGTACGTTCATGTGACTGACAATACTTGGGGCTGGTAAACAGCAGGGCCGACCACTCAGACTGTTGTTACGTAGTTATCTCCCTTGTATCTTTCTCTTTTTCTTTTTTTTTTTTTTTAAAAATCGGATCCTCCGCAAAGCCTCAAAGATTTCCTCTCATGTTAATTGTTTTTTGTTTATCTCGTTATTCAAGTAACTCTCCAGATTCTCTATGTCTTCCCATTTTTATTAGGCCCAGATCCAATACTCAACTTTCCACAGTACTTGTTCACTCACTTTCACCATCCTCCCCTCCCTACCCCCCCCCCCCCCCACCACCTATCTGCTACCCCATCCCTGCCCTCCCCACCACCTTTCCTCCCCACCCCACCCCCCTTTAACTCATACCGAACCCTAACAATAAATAAGATGAACCTATCGACACATGTCCACAGGCACATGCGCGCGGGCATATAGTCAGTCATGTTCCTTTGTCGCTGAGTCAAGACGAACGTAACCAGTGAAGATTGGATTTGAAGGACGGTGGGGGAGTGGGGGGGGGGGGGGGGGGGGATGAAGTGTAGAGGGTAAGGAGGAGACTGCTATTGACTTTCCGTCGACTGATCAGACCTGGAACATCCAGAACACCGGATATGTCGGTACCTGCAGGCATGATTATATTGACATGTGGGCATGTTGGTCATCTGGACGGCAACGCTGGGCAGGTTGTTTGTTTTGTTTGTTTGTTTGTTTGTTTTTCTTTAGTCTACAGCTGCTGTAGACTTAGTCGTTGAAAAAAAAACGAAATAAAAGAAAAGAGAAAAAAATCAGAGCATTTTACTGCAGTCTGTGTCATACGTACATGTATGGGTTCCTTTAAAGTTTTAAACTATGAATCATTGCCAAATCATGCGACACGGCACAGAGTTAAATCCTTCGGGTCTTTGGCCAAAAGTTTTCTGTCTTTATTATCTTTTTTAATAAAAGTAATATTTATTGACTAATTTATCTATTTATCTATTTACTTATTCATTCACTCATTTATTAGTTCATGTACCCTATTGACGTTTTGAGGGAAATGTTAGACGTTTCATAATTTTACGACACAAAACATGATGTACTTCGCATCGCTTGAACACGAGAACACATGAAGATGGGAACACACGAAAGCATGAGGACAAAAAAAAAAGACATGGGGACACAGAATTATGAGGTCACAAGGATATGGGGACACACAGACATACAGGGTGGCACAGATTTGAAGGCACAGGGACACACGGACATGCAGGGTGGCACAGATATGAAGACACAGGGACACAAGGACATGCAGGGTGGCACAGATATGAAGACACACGGACACACAGACATGCAGGGTGGCACAGACATAAAGACACAGGGACACACTGACGTGCAGGGTAGCACAGACACAAAGACACAGGGAGACACAGGCATGCAGGGTGGCACAGACATGGAGACACAGGGACACACAGACATACAGGGTAGCACAGACATAAAGACACAGGAACACACAGACATACAGGGTAGCACAGACATAAAGACACAGGGACACACAGACATGCAGGGTGGCACAGACATAAAGACACAGGGACACACAGACATGCAGGGTGGCACAGATCTGGGAACACAGACAGAGGGACACAGAGACTTAGCCTAAAGGGTCACATGGACATGGGGACACAGATGCGTAGGGACAAAAAGACACACATGATCACACAAACATCTAGGCCATTGGTTAAAAAAAAACAAACAAACAAACAAACAAAAAACCCAGAGACCTGTCTGAGATTTGCCATCAGTCTCTCGTACTGCCGTGTTGCTGGTCTCTCGGAGACCAAATGTTTGTTTGTTGTTTGTTTGTTTGTTTTGTCAACTCTCCTTTATCCTGCAAATCTGTATGTTATTTTACCGATGGACATTCTCATGCATACTTTAGTATTTTAGCGTTTGATACAGAGCGTCTGTTTTTCTTTTTAATATACAAATGTGCTAGTAATGTTTGGTGTACTGACACATTCATTCCCTTTGTTGCAACGACGAAAAAAGAAAATGAGAGAAAGAAGGAAGGAGAGAAAAGACAGACAGGCAGACAGACAGAGAAAAAAAAAATAAAGAAAAGAAAGAAAGGTAGGAAGGACGAAAGAAGAGGAAGAAGGGTGAAAAAAAAAACAAAAAAGAAAGAATTCGTAGCTGCGTAAAAATGAACGACATATAACGAAAAAGATACACAGTTTTTAATGAATATGAAGGACAATAGGCTACAGGCCTGCATATATGCCCAGGCTGAATACATTGAGAACCAATGTTTGGGCACACAGGAGATCTGATGTACAAAGTGTCGCACTGTGCATAGACCCCATCCACAGTTCCTATCTGGCCTCCTCCTCTCCCGACACACTTCGCTTGGGGAGCAACATTGTCTGAAATTAAAGAGCCTAAGGCTAATAGGACGTTCATTTCCCCTAAACGCTTACCATCGTTCATTTACTCTCCCTTGTTCTCTTGTCCCCCCGCCCATTCATCCTGCCCCCCCCCCCCCCCCCCCCCCACCCCCGCTCGTCCCCCGACTCCCCACTGACATCCCCTTCACATATAAACATTGACATTCACTCACTCACGCACGCACGCACGCACGCACGCACACCACACCACACACCACACACACACACACACACACCACACACACACACACACACACACACACACACACACACACACACACACACACACACCCCGACCCTACAATGCGTGCGCGCACACACACACAGACAGACAGCAACACAGACACACAATTCTCTCTCTCTCTCTCTCTCTCTCTCTGTCTCTTCCGTCTCTGTCTCTGTCTGTCTCTCTGTCTCTGTCTCTCTGTCTGTCTGTCTGTCTGTCTGTGTGTGTGTGTGTGTGTGTGTGTGTGTGTGTGTGTGTGTGTGTGTGTGTGTGTGTGTGTGTTGTGTACCAGCCCTTACACAGCGAAACCACCACTACGTTTTTTCACTGTTCCAAAACGATCCAGGTTACCTACATGCGAAACACACTGGCTCCACCACAGGGTGGTTCCGTCAGACGCCGCAGTATAGAGCACCAGAGCAGGTTGAAGGGCACCACCTCCATGTTCTCCCTCTCCCCACACTCACCCTCCCCTTCCCCACCTCCCCTCTACCTACCGCGCTACTATCGCTCGTGGCATTTTTGTTAATCCCTTGCCAGTACCGTTGATGATAGCTGTTCTGCTGCGATGGCCAGTAAAGCGTGACGTCATTACGTGACAGTTGGTGAAACAAATCGTCAGATCATCTCTGCTGATCAGACAGATGAACTGGTAGTAGGAGAGCAGGGAGGGGGGTGGAGGGGGGAGGAGGGAGGGGGGGGGCGGAATTCTGAAATTACGGAGGATGAATAAGGGTTTTGTTACTCTCTCTCTCTCTCTCTCTCTTCTCTCTCTCTCTCTCTCTCTCTCTCTCTCTCTCTCTCTCTCTCTCTCTCTGAAATTACGAAAGATGAATGAGGAATTTTTACTCTCTCTCTCTGAAATTGCGAAAGATGAATGAGGATTTTGTACTCTCTCTCTCTCTCTCTCTCTCTCTCTCTCTCTCTCTCTCTGAAATTACAAAAGATAAATGAAGATTTTTTACTCTCACTCTCTCTCTCTCTCTCTAAAATTACAAAAGATGAATAAGGATTTTTTACTCTCTCTCTCTCTCTCTCTCTCTCTCTCTCTCTCTCTCTCTCTCTGAAATTCTCTCTGAAATTGCGGAGATGAATGAGGATTTGTACTCTCCCTCTAAAATTACGAAAGATGAATGAGGTTTTTTTTATTCTCTCTCTCTCTCTCTCTCTCTCTCTCTCTCTCTCTCTCTCTCTCTCTCTCTCTCTCTCTCTCTCTCTCTCTCTCTCTCTCTCTCTCTGAAATTGCGGAAGATGAATGAGGATTTTGTACTCTCCCTCTAAAATTACGAAAGAGGAATGAGGATTTTTTATTCTCTCTCTCTCACTCTCTCTCTCTCTCTCTCTCTCTCTCTTTCCTCTCTCTCTCTCTCTCTCTCTCTCTCTCTCTCTGAAATGCGGAAGATGAATGAGGATTTTGTACTCTCTCTCTAAAATTACGAAAGATGAATGAGGATTTTTTAATTCTCTCTCTCTCTCTCTCTCGCTCTCTCTCTCTCTCTCTCTCTCTCTCTCTGAAATTGCGAAAGATGAATGAGGATTTTTTTTCTTCTGTGTGTGTGTGTGTGTGTGTGTGTGTGTGTGTGTGTGTTGTGTGTGTGTGACAGATGGAGATAGATGTGCAGAGAATGGTGGAGGTGGATGGGAGATGTGTGCTTGGGGGTGTCCATTGTGTTTCTACGTGTTCGCACAGGTGTACCTGTTGGATGATGTGTTCAAACTACTTGTGGAAATTGTATGAGATGTCCTCATAAATCACTGCATTGACTAAGGTTTTGTCTGATAGTGGTAACATGACACGGAAAACGAACGCGCTCTCTCTCTCTCTCTCTCTCTCTCTCTCTCTCTCTCTCTCTCTCCTCTCCCTCCCTCCCTCTCTCTCTCTCTCATCTGCTAAATACGAGAAATGTAGGTTAATGACTTGATTGAAGAGTTCTCTCTCTCTCTCTCTCTCTCTCTCTCTCTCTCTCTCTCTCTCTCTCGCTCTCTTTCTATCTCTGCAATCTGCTAACGAGCAATGTAGGTTAATGACTTGATTGAGGGGGTTCTCTCTCTCTCTCTCTCTCTCTCTCTCTCTCTCTCTCTCTCTCTCTCTGTGTGCGTGCGTGTGCGTGGGTGCACACACTCATATGTGTGCGTGTGTGCGTGCGTGCGCCCGTGCGTGCGCGCGTTCATGCAAATATTGAGGGCGAGGATGGGAGTGGGAGTTTTAAAAGCAGTTCCAGGACCTAATTTTCTGGTTAACGATGACGATGATCCTGTCACAAACTACCTCTGGTCTTGAGTGCGCGATCGTTTAGTTCACGATTTTGTTTGAACTGTTAACCATGTTGTAGTAACTGTTCAGATTCGTGTATAGCGAAAAATACTCTCCTACGACGGAAATGAATATGTAATTGTGTGACTGTCTAGCACGTATGCACTAAAAACTGACCTCAAGTTGTATTCTCGATTCGCAAGTAAACATAACAATAGGTAAGGCCTATGGCTGTAATAGTCAAAGTTCACGGCACACAAGATGTAATAAGTGGAAGTTGGGACGAACAGGTTGCTGACGTCGACTGTTCAGCATAATCAAAGCAATTCTAAGCTAAGCATGTCTGATGTTCCGATACTCTGTGGAACTCGACATTTTGGGGGTGTGGGGGGAGGGTGGGGTGGAGTTTGGCGGTGGGTATGCTTTCAACTATTTTGTTTCTTTTTGTTTTGTTTTCAGTGCACGATTGACATAGAACCAGAAAACAGTAACTGATTGGTTTTGAAGACGTGTCCTCTGTGCCTTAAAAACTGCCCAGTAAAAACACGATCTGCTGCTAATCGTCACAGCAGAATAGTCTGTGAGAAGATTCTGGTGGATCGTTGAGCAAAGCAAGGATCGTCATCATACACCCACGATCTGGATACGCTATATCAATAGTTCGTTTCTCAGGGACAGTCCTTGGGTTCTACCTGTGTTAGTGTTCCGCCCCTGTTGGCTGGCTTCTGTCAGACTGGTGACTGTGCAATGGGCACCACAGTGGAGTCTCACCCATTAAACGGGTGCTGTTGCGTTACAGAAAGTCACCCTGGTACCAAATTTCCTTCTGTGCAGCCTTACGAGTGTCTACTTCTCGCGAGTCCGATTATCGTTAAAATACATTAAAAAAAAAAAAAAACACGGAAAGAATCTCGCTCAGCATTAAGGCTTTTGACCACAATGAACTCCCATATATAGCGTTAGCATCAGCGGCTGTATGCACGATTGTCATCGACATCACTATGATGAAATCAGGATGAACACTATTCCAGGTCCGATGACTCTGACCATACTGGTCTCTTTATTGGATGTCCACACCCACAGCCATGGCAACGATGTGAGGTCATGTCCACAGCCCTCGGTGTCCGGTAAGGTCGTGGGGACTGCTAGTCAGAGGCAAGTGGTTCTAGCCGTCTTCTAACTTACGGGGAACATTCTCTTCAGTCACTAGACCTGACCACTGTTTGTCCCCGTCAATGTGGGCCACTGTATGTCTTGTCCCACGCACGTTCAATCAGAACAGGCACCACTGACCACTGAATTGATTCACTTTTTGAGCTCTCTGGAAATGTGAAGATTTCGGCAGTTTATAGGCTGTGGATTGTTGTCATTCTTTGCAAGAAGGTTTATCAGTGACCAGTAAGTCCAGTGACATTATTATTTTTCATCGATCGAAAGTGACATTGTGTTAATTATAAAAATTGTTATCATATCTGATTAAGGAAGACAGCAAAATTGAAAACAGCTCTACTCTCTGCCTTCTAACCCAATTTAAGAAAAGCCGATTGCACGTGCGTTCACCACAACTGGAAATCTCGATGGCGTTCTCACCTGAATGATGACCGAGGGTGTTTGAATGACCTGAGTACGGTACTGCTGACACACGTGCGAATGTGTAGAATGACTCAGCTTTTTAAATTTGTTCCACAATGACTGACCAACAGCGGGATGATCAGCCACAGGCGCCGGAAACGAATCAATCATTGATTGACAAGAAATTGATACACACTGCCGACAAGATTCAGAAACGTTTTTGGTGCGAAGAAGGCGAATTGATAGCATGGCGGAATGCACTCCTGTTCCGCTACTCTGCCATCTCAGACTGTGCTGTTGAAGTGCAAGTGACGGATTATGATGAAAATGACGAAATCCTGCCATTCCCAGCATTACGATGGATTGCTGACCTCCCACCTGAGCTGGCGAAAACGACTATACGCCTGTACTGGAAATCATCAAAGAGAATAACCGTCACTCTCTATTTCAAGACGACCCAGAAGTCCGGCTGTCTCCTCTGCCAGGGGAGAGACTGTCACCACTGGGACCTGGAGGAGTGTGAGCAACTCAAACATTCAGTGTCAGCGTTCCTCACTGACGGAAACATCAGCAATTTCACCTCAACATTACTGCAGGTACCACTGACTTTCATCAGCCCTCTAGGCCCTTTATCCATGACAACATCCATGGTAGACCCACACGCCGTGTCAGCAGGAACAGAGGAGGAATGTGATCCACACCCACAGGATCCTATTCAAGCCACCCCAGGGTCTGTTACAGCAAATGACAGCCAAGACATTCCGTCCTGTGTTTACCCTGGAGTTGTCCTGCATCCCCCCCACTCCCTCCACAACAGAAGCACTTCCATCTCCAACTGAGCGCAAACTGACGTCAGTCGTCACCACTCCCGCAGTGAGAAAAAAAAAACTCCGTAGACGAACCCTCTGTGTCACCCCTAAACACCCCAAAGTTTCTCCGATCCACCTAAAGACATATAAACTGAAATTCATTGAATTAAAGGAAACTGTTGACGATTTAATAACATCACAGCAAGAGATGAAGGACTCGCTTATGTCAATTATTGAAGATACAAAAACTGTGATTAAAAATGAACTAAAAATTGCCATAAACACAAAGATCAACCTTTTGTCTTCTAGAATTGAAGATCTGGAAGCAAAATTGTCTCAGACCACAGTATCTGTCGAATCTTTAAAGAGTGACAACCAGTCCTCCGATCTCAGCTTGGAAATCTACGATCTGAGTTGAAATACTTGAAAGCAAGGCCTACTGTTGTCAGTACCGGCACGCAGTGTCAGAATGACGAACCAGCTTTGTCGCAAACTTCAGCTGAAGTGACCGGACCTTCGAAGTGTGAACAGTCAGCCTCGCCGACTCTGAAACTGAACCTCATCATCTCCGTCAGATCCTGGCATTACTCGGGAAAAACACAGAAGCGTCAGAGTCAGCCCCAAAGGTCCAGAGCTGTGACACAGCCCTTGACGTGGCCAGTCTCTCATCAAGCTCCGCTGTAAGATCCGCGACCATCAGCGCCAAGCCTGCAGGTAGCAGACCCACAGAAGCCCCTAACGCTGATCCTCCGCCCTCTGATCTGAAAGCATCGCTTATGCAGTCTGTCAGCTGCGAGGACAAGTTCTCTTCAGAGGACCTGCCTATCAACTGCTCAGTTCCTGTCCGAAATAGGTTTGCTCCTCTCAGTGACGTGGCCTTGTGCGAGCAGAGACTACAGCTAATGACAATCATGGACTCACTGAAAGTATAGGTACGACAGGAAATCTTCTACCAGCTCTCATGATACAAGTCAAAAACGTTCTCCCTCCGAAGTGTTAAGTACTGTGTCTGTGAATGACCGAGCGACGGCACTGTTGATTGGCGACTCTATTATCAAACACGTGGAGCCTAAAAGACTAGCTCTTCGCTCCTACAACCTTTTTAAACTGTGTATTCCTGGCATGGGCACTCTCGGATTTAGAGCGCTGGCTTTCACAGCAATCACCAAACAACAAAATCAAAGCGCTAGTTGTACATGTAGGGGTCAATAACTGCCCCTCAGGACAAGTTCTTACTGAACAATGGAAGAGAATGATTCGGTCATGTTGTGAGGTTTTCCCTTTTGCAAAGATCGCATTCAGTTCGATTATACCAGCCAAGGGCAGACATAACTTAAATAATTCCATCCTTCCTTCGAATCGTAATCTCAAAACTGCATGCAGCTCTAGTGGTATAACTTTCATCATTGATAATACTGATTCTTTTTTGTGGCTACGTCTGGTGCTCTCCCAGGCTGCTATGTATCAGGACGTTATTCATCCTAGCTTAAAAGGGACAGCTCAACTGGCTGCCAACATCAAACGCACTTTCATTAACTGGCTCGTAGTACACACCTTCCCGCCCCAGAAAAACTTCCAAGAAGCAGAACACGGTTAACCAGTGGTCTGCAGCCGAGTGGCAACGTGAATAGCCGTACCATGGGTACAGACCGGCAAACGTCAGGTGCCTATAGACCTGATCATGGCAGTGCAGAGTCTGTTTATGGTGCGCCTACAACTCGGGTCGAATCAGGTGACTATGATCCCCGAAATACCCAACGCACACAATCCCAGTATCCGTAATTCCTATGACCCCCATTTTGATAATGATACTGGCTGCCAACACAATTTCAGGCCAGCCCCTGCTCAGTACAGTGGTACGGAGTACAGGGCGCCAACACAGAGTATTCCCTTCACTCAGCGACAACACAGCTCCGGTCGTGGTCCTGATCATGGACCCTTTCCTCCCTCTCTGCAGTCCATGGCCCACTATCCTCCCTTGATCAATCCCCGTACCCAGCACTCTGACATACCACCCTCTTATCCACCCCACCCTCTTCACGAGAGATCAGTTTATCCCAACCTGGAGGGGGGATCCAGTTCCCCGCATTGTGTCAAAGTCAAAAAACCCAGTGCTTTCCTATTTACCCCCAGAATCAAACATAGTACTGAATACACACGGGCGGTTACTCCTCAAAAAATAATATTAATCAATACCTTACTTATTAAACATGATGACTTCTCACATGTTAAGTCTTCAGCAGAACATTCAAAGATAAAATCATGCATAATTCAGGCCTCTAACCCTTTATGTCAGAACACATACGTCTATATTTACATGTTGGTATTTAAGTGTGGATATGTATGAGTGAGAACATCAGTGAGTTTTGTGCTGCAGATTTGCCGTACTCGTTGACATAATATTAGCAATTACATTTGCAACTGTAACTTGAAAGGCGGCTATTTTGATCTCGGTGTATACGTAAACACGTGGGTTTAGATTTGTAGATATTCAGAATATTTGATAGCATACTTTATCATTCTTTATTTTCTTGATCTGTTTACGTGCTTTATGCATGATTGCTTGCTTTGTGGTAATTAGTGGGATTGCTGTCTGATAATTTGATTTTATTTGATTTGTTGTTGTTGTTGTTGTTGTTTTTTTTTTTTCATCTTCTTTTGTGAGTCTAATTGTGTCTTGCAACTGTGCTTTTTTTTTTTTTTTTTTTTTTTTTTTTTTTTTTGCGTTACATTGCTGTCTTCCTTTTCGTGCATTCCTATTAAGATTCTCGGGTTAGTTCCATACATTGCACGTGTTGCCATTTACGCTGGCTGAACCAGCTACTCGTTGTCCTTGAAGCTGCAACCTGTATCGTTTTGGCTGTGACCACCACTCAGTCGTAATGCCCACGGTGAATGCGTGGCCATGTAGGGACGGCCTCCGAGTAGGGTTTTTAAATATCAACCATGTTCTCAACAAATTAGATCAGTTATCTTCCATTATATATAATTCAGGCCGACAGTTTCACGTATTTTGTTGTGCTGAATCACGTTTATCAAAGAATATATCTGATGCAGATGTATCTATTCCAGGTTACAACACCGTGAGACTTGATCCCATTCTACCAAAACAAACTGTTTTTAATCCTATATATCAGTCAGTCTGTTACGTATAAACGTATCATATCGTTTGAAAAACACAACGTAGAATGTATATGGGTCGAAATCAATAAAAAAGAAATAAACCATTATTCATTGGATTCATTTACAGAAACCCCTCCGAACATATAGAATGGGTCAACAGATTTAATGATATGCTTGAAGATGTAACACTCAATGACAATGAAATCATCCTTCTTGGTGATTTTAACATTGATCTTTTAAAGCCCAATCATCGATGGATCCAAACAGTTGAGAATTTTGGACTTAATCAATTAATTGAAACGCCCACTAGAATTACTCCGCTTTCTGAAACACTGATTGATCACATTTACAGCAACACACAACAAAACATTGTTGAAGTGTGTTCTCCACATTGCGGCTGCAGTGATCACCTACTGTTTGCCTTACTTGGTTCAGGAAAGGCACAAAAATTCCCAAGCCTGGACACAAAGTTATTACCTACAGGTCTTTTGCTAACTTTGATAAAGACGCGTTTCTTTTCGACTTAGCTCAGTCATCTTTATCAAAACGTGTATCAGTTCACTGATCCTGATGAAGCATTTCAATTCTGGCACAAGTCATTTACTTATGTCTATGACAAGCATGCTCCCTTTATAACTAAAAGAGTAAAACATTCCCCCAAGCCTCCTTGGTTGACTGATGTCATCCAGGATGCGATCCGTGAAAGAGACATGCTGTTAAAAGCAAAACATTTTCAAGACTTCAAAAAAAAACAACGAAATAAAGTTACGGCAATGTTACGTTCAGCGAAAAAGAAAAATACTTCCGAGATCTCGTATCGGAAGGTTCTAATAATTCTAAGTCGATTTGGAAAGCTATTAACATTCTCACAAAAAAGAAAGTCGATAAGATGTCTGCCTCTATTAAAGGGCTTTCAACTGATGATTTAAATCACCATTTTTCTAATATATCTTCCTCAACCATAACAATGATGATAGTCCTCCTTAAATGATCTTGAGTTACTAAAAGAATTTTGTTATTCTAAACATATAACATCGGACGCTGTCGTTCCTCCTATTACGGTGTTTGACGTTTACGTTCATCTTACACATCTCAAGCAGACAGGCACACGTGGCCTTGATAATTTAGATGGTAAGATTCTTAAATCATGTGCTCCTATCATCACAGACTCTTTAACTTATTTGTACAATCTCTGCATTGAAAAAGCTATTTTTCCTTATATTCTTAAGCAAGCCAAAATTGTTCCTATCTATAAATCTGGAGATGAAACTAATCCATCAAATTACAGACCCATTTCAATATTATCGGTCCTGTCGAAACCTTTGGAAAAACATGTCTATAAACATCTAATGTCACATGTTTTCGGAGAACAATTTGCTTCTTCATCCCAATCAATCAGGATTTAGAGAAAACCATTCATGCCACACTGCTTTAACTAACCTCGTCGAGGATTGGCTCGTTAATATCAATGGTAACAAATTCACGGGAGTATTGTTCGTTGACTTTGCAAAAGCGTTCGACGTCATTGACCATAATTTGCTGCTGCGTAAGCTAGCCTTATATAGACTTTCCGGCCAAACTCTTTCTCTTCTTACATCTTTTCTTTCCAACCGTCATCACAAGGTTTTCTTGGGTAACCAACAATCCAAATTTCAGACACAAAAATTTGGTGTTCCCCAAGGGATCTGTTCTTGGTCCTCTACTTTTTTCTCTCTATATTAATGATCTTCCCTTATACGTTACAGAAGGCGTATGTGAAATGTTTGCAGATGATACG
>JADBJO010001764.1:217500-220000 GCA_016801955.1 Conus betulinus
T
This sequence comes from Conus betulinus, assembly GCA_016801955.1. Classification (NCBI taxonomy): domain Eukaryota; kingdom Metazoa; phylum Mollusca; class Gastropoda; order Neogastropoda; family Conidae; genus Conus; species Conus betulinus. Next base: position 217,502 of record JADBJO010001764.1, read on the forward strand.
GCACGGTTTACAGCTGATGGATGAATGAACTAATGACTAAGATGAAAGCATGTAAGAAGAAGGTCTCATGGCTACGATGTTATAGGTGTCTGACCTGCCCATTATGCATTAGCCCAACGCCAGATGACGACAACTAAACTAGCAGCAGCGCGTCGTCAGTCAGTTGTGATAGTGAGAAACAAAAAATAGAGCATAAAAGATAGGTTCAAGAAACAGAGACAGAAGACGGACCCATAGGTGTCAGAAAAAATAAACAGAACGACAGTAACTGAACGAAAAAAAAAACAAAAAAAAAAAAAAAAAAAAAAAGAGCATAAGAGTCAAAGAGTGTGATAGAAAGGAAGTGTGAGTGTGTGTGTGTGTGGTGTGTGTGTGTTTGTGTGTGTTTGTTGTGTGGCGTGCGGCGCGCGCGCGCGTGAAATAATGCCCTAGAACTTTCAGATGGCGTGGGAGATGCTGGCACTAAAAGAAGGCCCCTTCCCCGCCACTTCCACTTCCTTCCCCTCACCCTCAGCCCCTCGAGTATTCTTATTAACGACGTGGCAGGGGCACCCCATGTCCACCTGAGTCCCCCCCCCCCCCCCAGTCCTCCCCCAGCCCCCTCCTTCCCTCCCCCAGTTTCCGTGCTCCGCCCCCCACCCTCCTCCCCCCCTCCTCCCCAGCCCTCTTCCTTCCTTCCAGTGCCAAAAGAGAAGCCCTCCCCCTTCACCTCTACGCCCCCTCTTCCTCTCCCCCCTGTCCGCCTTCACCTCCCCCCCACGCCCCCTTTTTTGGGCTGTCCTTCCCTTCCCACCCCCCTTCCCCATCCCACACCCAAAGGAGAATTAGACCCCCACTACCCCACCCCCAACCCCCCCACCCGCCCGCCCCCCCCCCCCCATAGCCCCTCTCTTTCTTCGTTGGTCGCTCTCTGCAAAAGATAATGAAGAAACTGTCTCGTCACAATAAAAACCTTCCCCCTCCACTATCGCTCATCGGTCCGCTCCCTCCCTTCTTTCTGTTTTGCTGTTTCTTTCTTTCTTTCCTTTTTCTTTTTGCTTTTGTTTTTTTTGGATTTTTTTAAGTTTTTTGTTTTTTTTTTTTTTTTTTTTTTTTTTTGGTGGGGAAGGAGACGAGATTGAGGGAAGGGATGGGAGGTGAAGGGAGATGGGGGGGGTGCATATACGTACAAAAAAGCCGGGGGCGCGCTTGTTACAATGGTGCGTCACCATCCCTGTAAAAGCGCTCTTTGTCCCCTCTTCCCTCGCTCTGTGATGTCCCATCTTTCCATTTCTATTGCTATTTTCTGTTACTCATTCTTCTCGTCCTCTCGGAGCCCTCCTCGACATCCCCCTCTTTGCCGCCCTCTCCCTCTCCCCTCCCCTCTCCCCTCTGTCCTCGCTCCTCTTTCATGCCCCCTTTAAAATTGGTCCCCTGCCCTTGACTTTTTTGTTTCTCTTTCTCCCTCCCTCCCTTTCTCCCTTTTCTTATTCCTCCCCCTGCACCGTCCCTCTTCCCTCCCCCTCTTTCCTCCCCCCCCCCTCCACTCTAAGCCCCTCTCCTCTTCGTCCTCCACGTCCCCACAGAAACGACAGGTACAAGGGCCTTGTATTCTGCAATGACAGTAACACGTATCTTTTACAGTAGGAGCAATGAGAACTGTTGTTACAGGAGTGTCATTATAAAAAGCGCTCATTTTTTTACCCCATCATCTGTCCCTACTGTCGACAAACCCCCAATTACGTCATTAATTCACGGCACTTATACAATTAAAAAAAAAAAAAAAAAGACGCGTCGACATTTTTCTTTTGTGTTGTCTAGTACCAACATGAAAAGAAAGTTGTCTCCCCAGGCCCCCCATGCTTTTTATTTAAAATAGGATTGCTTGAAATTGTAACGTTTTTTTTGTAATTCGGAAATCGGATAACAATGCGACCCACTCTCCAGCGCAACAACCCTCCCCTCTCACACCGTCACCACCCTTCCTCCCATCACTTCCCCTCCCCCCCCCTTGCACCCCCCCACATACCCCATACCCCCCCCCCCAAAAACAAAAACCCCCCCCCCCCCCCCCCAACCCCTCCCCCTCCCCCCCCCCCCCCCCCAACCCCCCCCCCCCCCCCCCGCCTTCCCACCCCCCCTCTCCAATTCTCACCAAGCTGCCAATTCCCAGACAGAAACGAAACGTGACAAAATGTGAAAGCAAAACTATATTCACCTCATGTCGACAGCCGGAGAAATGAACTTTGATTAAGTTTTAAATTTACATCGTGCACTCATCCAAATTATCATGCATTTCTAGCGCATGAAAAAAGGAAATGGCGAACAAAAACATGTGAGTGTGAAGGGGAGTGGTGGGTGGATGGGTGGGTGTGGGGATAGGGGGAGGGGAGGGGAGGGTTATGAGAGAGAGACGGGCGTAGAAACGGAAGTTGGAAAGCAGGAGAGGGTGCGGGGAGAACGGGGTGGCAGTGGTGGTGGAAGTGGTAGGACTAGGCAAAAACGCAGGCGTAATATTAG
>JADBJO010001764.1:227500-230000 GCA_016801955.1 Conus betulinus
CAAACATCAGACACACTGATTCATCACCCAGTCAACACGTGCATCAAGACACCAAACATCAGACACACTGATTTATATCCAGTCAACACGTGCATCAAGACACCAAACATCAGACACACTGATTTATATCCAGTCAACACGTGCATCAAGACACCAAACATCAGACACACTGATTCATCACCAGTCAACACGTGCATCAAGACACCAAACATCAGACACACTGATTCATCACCAGTCAACACGTGCATCAAGCCGTCAAGCAGCACAAAGGACCGTCCGAACATGTCAGGGGGAAAAAAAAAACGAAAACTACGGTTGGAATGGCCTGGTAAAAGATCCGGTGCCATGTTGAAACAGTCGTCCAGAGAACTACTGAAGGAAGGAGACAGAGAGGGAAGACAAAAAAAAAAAAAAAAAACCCGCAGACTGACACCATTGCAGTGTGGATAAGGAAACCTTTTGCGGAGACCCAGACCCTGGGACATCACTGACAGACTGGAGGAAGCTGGCGGGACTGTTTCTCACTGTGGTTGTCCGATGACTCCCCAGAGACTCAAACCTGCTTCAGAAGATTGTTACACATACAATGGCAGGACTCAATCCCAGACACAGAGGTGCTTGACCATTCTGGCCCCTGCCTAGCATCCACACCATCCTGATGCTGTCTCAGATTTGATGGGCAGGTCATGTAGCTCGCATGCCAGACCACCAGCTACTAAAATGACTCTTCAATGGTGAGCTGCAGCAAGGCGTGCGTTCACATGGAGGTCAGAAGAAACGCTGCAAAGACAATTTCAAAACATTCATGGAAGCATCTAACATCAACCCTGACATGTGGCAATGATGTGCCATGAATTGAACTTGATAGCTCTCCTCTATCCACAAAGGCGCCAATTTATAGGAAGAAAAACAGCATCCACCAACTCGACAGAGCAGCTCAAGTTGCCATCTTCAGGCTGCGAACAGGACACTGCCAGCTCCTCTCCCATCTCTCATGTCTCAAACTCTCTCATACTGACCAGTGTCTTTGTGGCACAGGCTCTCAAACTCTCATCTTACAGTCCTGCCCCTCCTTTGAAGCCTTGAGACAGCCAGACGTGGCCTAGTCCAGTTGAGGTCCAGGAGAAGCTGTGGGGATGGTGTGCGGCGGACTGTGGACTTTGCTTTACTAATCGGATTAAGGATATAGCATGGCCGGGAAGGCCAAAAAAAAAAAAAGAGAGAGAGGAAGACAACATGAAGAAAAGAGGACAGCTGCAGCACAAAAGAGACAGACCAGGAAGGCCAGCGCCATCAATCAAGGGCAGGTCTCCCACTTTGCCCGTCCATAAAGGGCAGGTCTCCCACTTTGCCCGTCCATAAAGGGCAGGTCTCCCACTTTGCCTGTCCATAAAGGGCAGGTCTCCCACTTTGCCCGTCCATAAAGGGCAGGTCTGCCACTTTGCCTGTCCATAAAGGGCAGGTCTCCCACTTTGCCCGTCCATAAAGGGCAGGTCTGCCACTTTGCCCGTCCATAAAGGGCAGGTCTGCCACTTTGCCTGTCCATAAAGGGCAGGTCTGCCACTTTGCCCGTCCACAAAGGCAGGTCTGCCACTTTGCCCGTCCATAAAGGACAGGTCTGCCACTTTGCCCGTCCACAAAGGGCAGGTCTGCCACTTTGCCCGTCCCATAAAGGACAGGTCTGCCACTTTGCCCGTCCACAAAGGGCAGGTCTGCCACTTTGCCCGTCCATAAAGGGCAGGTCTGCCACTTTGCCCGTCCACAAAGGGCAGGTCTGCCACTTTGCCCGTCCATAAAGGGCAGGTCTGCCACTTTGCCCGTCCATAAAGGGCAGGTCTCCCACTTTGCCCGTCCATAAAGGGCAGGTCTCCCACTTTGCCTGTCCATCCCGCGCACGTTTCGCCTTCATCGCCACCTACGTACCCACAAATCCCCCCCCCCCCCCCCCCCCCCCCCCCCCCCCCCCCCCCACTATTCCACCCCAAGATGGCTGAAGTGGTCCTCGTCGACTCGACAGACGAACAACATAACAACATGTAACAGAGATAAGGGAGGAAGAGAGCTTTACTGACTCAGTGGCATCCGAAATCTCTCCTCGCCAAGTCAGGACAGAGGAGCATAGATCATCATCTCAGTCCGGCAAACAGATTTTCGGTTAGCTAAGTCAACAGTCACGGACATCTTATTCGACGACGGAAAAATGCCACCTCTTTCGAAGAGAACAATGTTCGTTGTTTTGGCTTGTTTTGTTTTCTATTAATGTCGAAAAATAGAACGAAAAGAAAAGAAATGGTCATAGCGTTGTTGCCCTTGCCACAGGCGTTGCGACTGCACAGAGAGATTATTGAACGCTTCCTACCACAGGCGTTGCAAACACAAAGACAGCCACAGAAATAGCAAATTAGTGTCGGCAGTAGGTCATTCGCCATCAGGACAGGACATCGGACGAACGGAGAAAAGGTGAGGAACGTGCCTGCCCCCTTGCTGATGACACGTTTAG
>JADBJO010001764.1:245000-247500 GCA_016801955.1 Conus betulinus
GTTCGCTGAAGAAGAAGAGAAGAAGAAGAAGAAGAAGAAGAAGAAGAAGACATCCTGTGCTGGGCTTCTTCACGACAGAATTCCAGCCAGCCATCGGAACACAGAGATCTCTAGATGCCTACTGTGCTACCCTAGAAAGCCTGACCGGCACATACCGCATTTCCGAACGCCAGATAGACGACCCCAGGCAAGATCTGCGAGTACGGCAGCCAGCCCTCCCTCCGCTGAACCTTCAGAGTCAGCAGAGCTCACCAAAAGCGGGGCCATTGTTGTCCAGAACGCCGAAGACAACATCACTGAAACCATAAGACAACTTGACAATATCAGCTGCACCACGAGAAACTCCCCAAAGATCCGGTCATCTGAATGGTGGAGGCTTTCAACAAGCTGGTAGCGCATCTCCACAGCGACGGCCACATTGATGACAACACCAAGCCAGGGGCGCCGGTGGGGCTGAAAACGTGCAGGACTCATCAGTTCTGTCACTTGCCCTAAATACACAAGACTGCAGAATGCTGCAGGCTGTGCGATGGTGTGGGAACTAAATGGCCCATCAGAGAATCTTTCAAAGTTGGATCTACTTGCAAAGTGAGGCACTGCAGGCGGAAACCTAAACAAATTTGAAAAACAAACATCGCTAAAGCTCAACCTAATAAACGTTGACAAACGAATCGCAAGACAAAACACTTTTTTTTTTGTCTTGTTACTCGTTTCTCAACGTTTTTTTTTTTTTTTTTGCGCAGCTTTAGCAATGATTTTTCACATTTCTTTCAAAACTGGTTGACTTCCGGATTTAGGACATTGTGATCACCCTCCAAAGCCTCGTCACTGACACAACTCGTACATCAAAACGGTCAGTGACTGGAATGTGACTCATGGGCCTTTGAACAATGACACCTTGCTCTCTTCTGCTGACATCGGTCACACCTTCAGAACAAAGGAACGTCACCGCCCCCCCCCCCCCCCCCCCCCCCCCCCCCCCCCCTTTTTAACACACACAACCACTCGCTCCAAGATATGCGTGCATACGCCCATTGAAAAACTGAATGTACGACACAGCAACGCTTCTAGAGATCTCAGAGAACAGTTCTGAACTCGTAACATAAAAAAAAATCGTTGGTTATGCATAATCGACTACCTTGAATTTGATAGCAACCCAGTCGCTCCCCCCTGGTAAAACTAACATGGAGAGATGATCGCTCCAGAGAGAGAGAGAGAGAGAGAGAGAGAGAGAACTCTGAACTGAACTCTGGTATTTTTTTTTGTAAGGCCCACCGACCTATATACAATGGGTACACGTTTGCTGAAAATAAAATGGAAGTGGGTACGGGTCATCAGCAAAAGGAAGTAATTTCTTTACAGAAATATAAGCAAAACAATTACAAGGTGAAATAGTTCAAGGAAACAAACTAAGATAAACAAAAAATATTTTCATTTGCGCGTGAAACCATTCACAACACATATTCCTATATCTAGTTTCCGTTCATAAGTTCATGTCTAGTTTTCAGTGCATATAACATATACATTGCCAAATTTCTAAGAATCATTTTGTTTTCAGATTGCATCAAATAGCTAATCCATCGCCATTTGGATAGGAATAGAATCTTGATAAATATTTTTTTCTCGCAAATACGAGTCCTTTAAACATTCAAACAAGAAATGAAATTCGTTTTCAGTTTTATTACGAAATGGACAGTTGTTTGGTTGTTCATCATATCTGTTATTGATTTTTAAATCGCATAATGACAGAGAGAGAGAGAGAGAGAGAGAGAGAGAGAGAGGTCTGTGTCGGCATGATTAGTAGTGAAGGTGGTGGTGGACAAACTAATCACAACGCGATGACGTTTCAGACTTTGTATCACTTTAGCGACAACATAAACGTCACACCATTTCTCTGTGTACTTCGTTCCCGTGATGTCACTTCCGTTCTGACGAAAACTCTACAGTCTGTCGTCATTTGAAAAAGAACAGACGCTCAAAATATCCGAATAGATTTTCGTTTTTTTTAATAGCTGGTTTTGTCTTTTTTACTCTCATCTCTCTCTCTCTCTCTCTCTCTCTCTCTCTCTCTCTCTCTATATATATATATATATATATGTATATGTATATATATACACACACACAGATATACATGTGTGTGTGTGTGTGTGTGCGCGAGTGTATCTGTGTGTGATGCGTGTGCATGTATGTGCGTGCGTGTGTGTGTGAGTGTGTATGTTTAGATAGATAGATAGATAGATAGATAGATAGAGACAGACAGATAGACAGACAGACAGATAATAAATCGATTTTTTCTCACCGTAAAAAGTTGAAATGTGTGTTCACCCTACGCTTTCCGACTACCCCCCGAGACAGCTTCTCAAAAAATTCCTCATCCGATTTGGTAAGAAATCAAATCCACCAAAAAACACACACTTCGGGCCGGTAAGGTGACAATGAAATAAAACTCTGCGGCTCAGCGTATTGGAAAGAGTCAGTCTTTCATGCTTCGTTCTGAAAT
>JADBJO010001764.1:252500-262500 GCA_016801955.1 Conus betulinus
GAAAGAGGACATAGTTTTAAATCTGAGGGAGTGTGAGAGTTGGAGAGAGGAGAGGTGCGGACGGAGGAAAAATAGAAACAGATATCAAGGGGATGAGGGGGAGGAGAGAGAGAGAGAGTACGCTAGAGAGAGACAGAAGAGAGAATTCTTAAAAGGAGAGAAATGGGTCAGGAGTCAGGAGGCAGGCGAGACAGACACGACAAGGAAGAGGAGGACAGATCTCCAGAGAGACGATGTGAGAGGACCAGAGAGTTCAGAGAGTCCATGAGCGACAGGACAAACAACGACCTCACTGCAATTAAAAGACTCCCAAGTTAGGAGTTACTGGCCTACGACTAACCTATTGAACATGGAGAAACGGAGGGGGGGGGGGGGGGGGGGGGGGGTGCGAAGAGGGGGAGGTGGGGGGACAGAACTCAAAGGTTTTCAACAAGCTTTTTTTTTACACACGCTGCCCTCGACCTCAATGCAATTAAAAGGACCCAAATGGGTCGCCGAGGAGTCAATGGCAAAAACGACCTCAATGCAATTAAAAACACCCCAAGGTCAGGAGTCATGGCAAACAACGACCTCAATGCAATTAAAAAGACCCAAGGTCAGGAGTCATGGCATACAACGACCTCAATGCAATTAAAAAGACCCACATGGGTCAGGAGTCATGGCAAACAAACAGGATAAATGTTAAAAGAAGAACTTCCAGCAAAAGCACTCAAATCCTATGGGAATTTTCCTCATGCAAATGCCTCTCTCTCAGAGAGAGAGAGAGAGAGAGAGAGAGACAGAGGAGACAGACAGACAGACAACAGACAGAGAGATCACATCACACACACACACACACACACACACACACACACACACACCACACACACACACGAAACAATGACATTTCCCCGTGGACGGATGACCGCAATGAGAAAATAACCACAAAAGATATTGTCAACGGTTTTCGATCAGACACTTGTGATACGATACTTTGAAAGACGATCAGCTGCTTTTTTTCTGTTGCTTTTTTCTTTTTTTTTTTTTTTTTTTTTTTTTTTTTTTTTTTTTTTTTTTTTTTTTTTTTTTTTTTTTTTTTTTTTTTTCTTTTTTTTTTTTGATAACCGTGGATCTGGCTTCCTGCAGAGTTTACCACCGGAATGTGTAATAGAAGCGTCCGCGACGGGGTATGAGTATTGTAATCTTATTACGGACAAAAATCTAAACTGGGAATGTCTTCTCTCTCCATCTCTCTCTCTCTCTCTCTCTCTCTCTCTCTCTGTCTCTCTCTGTGGTGGTGTGCCGTGTGTTGTGTGTGTGTGTGTGTGTGTGTGTGTGTGTGCGCGCGTGCGTATTGACAGATTGATTGATCGATATGTAGATAGATTGATAGGCGGGTACAACGTTCTTCATGATTTTATGCATAAAAATCTGTTCAATGCAGACAGAACGAGGATAAATTTGGGGTGGGGGGTGGGGGTGGGGAGGCAGTGGAAGAGTGGATCTGTTTTTCCAGTTTTTTTTTTTTTTTTTTTTTTTTTTTTTTTTTTTTTTTTTTTTTTTTTTTTTTTTTTTTTTTTTTTTTTTTTTTTTTTGCTGTCCCAACCTCTGCGCCACCTCAGAGGCAGTGCACCCACGCCACTCATTCCGACACCCTGTCCACAGCCACAGCCCGGTCGGCCCCGCCGCAGCCCCGGCACCGGCAATCCACAGGGAGCAGTCAATGTCAAGTCGTCAAGAGGCAACCCACCGCAGGAGACACTGCACTGCTGCCGAGTCACTTCGGTGATGTTCAGTGGCGCCTGTTCTGATCTAACATACGCAGGGACACCACCTACTAAGCTCCCTACTGACGACAATAATTGCTTAGTCGCGGAGCCGACATGAGTGAGTTCTCCCTCCGGAGGGCGCCACCACGTCCGTCCAACGACAGCCCCCCATAGACTCGCCGATACCGATGACCCCCCGACGGAACCAAACCAAGGCCACAGACGTGGAGAGGACACCGAAACTGAGGTCACCATGAGAGCAGGGCATGAAGGGGCACACAATTTGAGACTTTTTTTTTTTAATGCTGATCAATGAGAATGATTAAGATGATGCTACGGATTTCCATTTCGGTCTGAGACTACATGACAGGGCGACCTCCCAGCCGGGAGTCCGCGACGCTAACCACTTCGCCACGGCGGCTGGTCAACAGCTTAATGCAAGAGAAACGTGAGCACAATCCTCCGTGTGTGTTTTTGTTCGGAATGACGGATCCGGATCAGTTGCAGCAATATCACTATGACATTGTATCCATACTGGGAAAATACACACACGCTTTGTTGATTCATGGACACTGGTCCTTACCAGAGGAATGAAAATCACTATTAGATCGTATGTAACTAGAGGGCAAAAGAAAGACGCACACAGTTGGGTTGACCAAGTAAATAGGTGACTTGTCCTTTTCCAAATCCATGTAGATTTAGTATAACACAATATAGATGGGCGACAGTCTCTTCCAGAGAGAGAATGCTTTTGTGCGTGTGCTTTTTTTTTTTTTTTTTTTTTTTTTTTTTTTTTTTTTTTTTTTTTTTTTTTTTGTTATTCAGCCACTTACCAGAAGTATGACAGCCTAGATCAAAATGTACTAATTCCCTTTTTTTTCTTTCAGTATCTGTATTAGAAGCCTACGTAGTATTGTTGATGAAGGGTTAGTCTATTTTGTGTATGTATAACAAAAAAAAAAATGCACTGCAAATCTCACCTGCAAAAAAAAAATAGTTCCAGTCTTCTCATGTTGTCTTCTCATGACCTATTTTTTCCCCCAGCAGCTTAGGCAGGTTCAAGATGTGGGCCAAGTTTGTTCCTGGATATATACCGTTGAGGGATGCTGCTCCATTGGTTGACAAAACTTCTGACTGCAGCTTGCCTCTTTCCCTGCCTAAAGTAGGAGGAAAAGTTTTGGGAGTTTATCAGGTGCCATTCATTTCTGGAAGACCCTGCGCGCTGTCCCCTTTGGTACATCTGCCATCTCGCCATTTCTTTGATTGAAATTTGATTTTGGAAAAAAAAAGCGTGCAGTTGTTTGTTAATGAGGGTGTATGCTTTTTGGGTGTATGTATAACAAAAAAAAAAAACATGCACTGAGCAGGTGGTTGCAAATCTCACCTGGCAAAAAAAAAAAAATAGTTCCAGATCTTCTCATGTTTGTCTTCCTCATCGAGACCTATTTTTCTTTTTTCTCTTTCCACCTTTTATCTTCTTTTTCTTTCTTTTCCTTCTCCGCCAGCATCTTAGGCACGGTCTCAAGATGTGGCCAAGTTGTTCCTGATATATAACCGTGAGGGATGCTGACTCCATTGGTTTGACAAACTTCTGACTTGCATCTTGCCCTTTTCCACTGTCCCCCCCTGCCAAAGTAGAGTAAAGTTTTTGAGTTTATCAGGGTGCCATTCATTTCTGGAAGAGCCCTAGAACGCGCTGTCCCCCACCTTTGGTACGAATCATGCCATCTCGGCTCGAGCGTCCTCCTCGCCATTTCTTGATTGAAATTTTTATTTTGGGAAAAAAAAAGCGTGCAGTTCGGAAGGACTACACGAACTAGAGGAGGAGAGAAGATAGAGAGAGAGAGAGAGAGAGAGAGGAGAGAGAGAAAGAGAAACAAACAAAGAGAAAGGCAGACACAGCCATACAAAGACTAGAGAGCTTATTCGGGTGCAGGGGGAGGCATTTACTAGACTGACGGGGGGGAGGGCCCATGGGGGAGCAGATTGAGATACATGAGAAGAGAGATACATAGAGAACATGCAGGGACAGGACAGGGCATAAAACAGAGTGGAGTGGAAGACTGGAAGACTACAACAGACATAGAGCATCGTCTTCTTTTCGGGAGAGTGCTGTAAGAGAGACTAGGATTGTAGGAAGGGAGCGGCAGCGGCGAGAGCGAGTACGGGTGAGGGAATGTGTGTGCACAGGAGGAAAAAAAGGAGAGGGGAGAGACAGCACACCAAACACTAGAGAAAGCGCTTACTTCGGCAACAGCCGTAGGCATTTTTATTAGGAACTGGAGGACAGACTGCGAGGAGAGGGACAAGCCAAAAATAATGGAGAACCTAAGATCCAAAGAGGTTTCGTTAACAAATTTTTCCTTGTAGTGGAGAAACATGAACACTACAACCACGTTGCCTTCTCACATCGTGTCTTTAAGTAGAGGACAGACTGTCACACGACTTAACACTAGAGAATGTAGAACAGAGAGAGAGAGGTATGTGTTTTGTTGGGGTAGGAGCCAGAAAAGAGGAAAGAGAAGACAATGAGGTAGGGGGAGAGAACGAGAGACGACAAAAAAGACAGACAGACAGAGCGAACCGAGAGACGGAAAGAGCCAGAGACACAGACTGCATACCCAGACAGACAGAGCGAGCAAGCACAAGCAGAGGAGAGAACGAGAGAGAGACCCGCGCGCGCGCTTCGCGCCAGAACACACAGACAGATCTTGAGACCAAACAGGCAGACACAAAATGAGGGCAAACAGACAGAGCAAGCGAGAATAGACCACGACAGAACGTACCAACAGGCAGACAGAGCACAGAGACAGTCCATTAGACAGCAGAGAGAGATAGAGAGATAGGAGAGAGAAGCTGGAGAAGAGAGGAGCAGGGAGAAGATACGAAGGACAAAGATAATCAGGACAAAGAGAACAGAAAGGACAGACAGCAGCAACCGAGCAAGAGAGGAAGAGAGAGAGGATAGAGAGCCGAGAAGGAAGGAGGGGAGGGGGAGGGGAGTGCATGGAACGTCAGGGGACTGATAGATGGACGGACCAGACAGACACATGAGAAGGAGGAGAGAAAGAGAGAGAAAGAAGAAGAGAAAGAGGAGAGAGAGAGAGAGAGAGAGGAGCGAAGGAAGGAGGGAGGTGAGATGGACAGTCAACCTGATAGACGGCAACTGACAGACAGACCACTGGGATAAGGAGAGAGAGAAGAGGAGAAGAAAAAAGAGAGGAGAGAGAGGACGTTTGAAAAGAGAGCGAGGACTGAGAGCAACACCCACAAGCGAATATAAGAGAGATCGAGAGAGCAAACAGACAGGCAGACAAACAGAGCCAGACAGACAGAGACACATATAGAGATAAAAACCAGACAGACACAGAAGCAGACGAGACAGACTGACAGAGAAACATAGAGAAACAGTTTGAGAAGAGAGAAGAGACATGTGAGGGTGGTAGGGGGCGGGGTAGAGAAGAGATGACCACCAGACAGACACACAGACAGACCGACAGAGACACACAAGGAGGACGAGAGAGGAGAGAGAGAAGGAGATGAGAGAGAGGGTGAGAGAGAGGAAGGAGATGAGACAGACAGGCAGAGCACTGACGCAGGAACAGTTGTGTTATGCAATCGGGCTGTCAGCTCCTTTTAATGGGGGCCGCGATTGGTTTCCCCGATGGAAGGTGAGTGAGCGGGTTCCCGTGGAAGGGGATGGGGGGGGGAACGGGATCATTGGCCACAATACGGTGAAGCTTGACCCCTAGACCTGCCGTCCCAACTGGTCAGCGCACGCTACCATGGGGCCCTGTATGTCACAAGGGGCTGGGACTGCCCAGTGGCGGGTCAGCCAAACCGTTACTACGGTCTGGTACATTGGACCGTGCCGGTAATGTCACAAGTCAATATTAACGAACCTCCTGGAAGGCATGCAGTGGGTTGGTGTGTGTAAACGTTCATATTCAGGAACGAATGTGTTTTTCTCCCCGAGAGAAATGGATAGAGAGAGAGAGAGAGCGAGAGGAGGAGAGTACGAGGAAGAGGGGACGACAGACAGGAGAAGAAGGGAGAGGAGAGAGAGGGAGGAGGGATACAGACCAGGACAGATACCAAGTAGAGAGAGAGCAGAGCGATTAGAGATATAGACACGACAGACGAGACAGGGAGAGTGAGGGAGGTAGAGAGTGAGAGGGAGGATAATAGAGAGAGATAGCGACATTCATACAATAGTAACGACACCGAGATATAGGATGGGAGAGTGAGAGAGAAGAAAGGCAGACAGATACATGGAGACGAGAGCGCGGAGAGGATGAGATGCGACAGGCCAAGGCTAGACAGGACAGAGATAGACATAGCCGACGGATAGAGTGAGAGGAGGGAAGCAAGGCAGAACAGAGACCCCCCAGACAGGGGGACTAGAGGAGAGAGAGGCGAGCGAGGTGAGAGCGACAGGGCAGACCGACAGGGAGATGAGGGGAAGGGATGGGGTGGGCGTAGAAACTAAGGAAAAATGGGCCGGCCTTAGATCGAAAGAGAGTAACAATGAGAGAGACAGAGAGAGAGAGAGAGAGAGAGAGAGGAGAGAGAGAGACGAGAGAGAGAGAGAGAGAGAGAGGAGAGAGGCAGGCAGGCAGACAGACAGAGACAGAGAGACACAGAGAGATAGAGAGAGACAGATAGAGAGACAGCGAGAGGGACAGCGGAGAAAGAGAGCGAGAGGCAGACAGGCAGATGGGCAGTCAGGCAGACAGACAGAGGACAGAGACACAGAGAGAAAGAGAGAGACAGAGACAGCAAGAGACAGAGAGACAGACAGACAGAGAGACGGGCAGGGACAGACAGGACAGATACAATGAGAGAGATCAACAGAGAGAAAGAGGAGGGTTGGATGGGCATGAGGCAGCCTATATAGGAAGAAAGAAAAGAATAGAAAAAGAAAACTGAGTAAACCCTTAGACCAATTGGCAAAAAAAAAAAAAAAAAAAAAAAAAAAGCAAACAAAACAAAACAAAATAAATTACTCTGGAAAACCAAACAACCAACCAACAAACAAATATAAAAAAAAAACAGACAGAATCCCACACAACTTAAAGCTACAGACAACGATGCACACTCACCGAAACGAACTCTCGTCGTGCAAGTCTGGTCTGGCTGCGATCAGAGACGCGTGCCAGTCGGGTCACTCAGCCTTTTCGTGGAAGTTCAGGATGGGGAACAAAAGTGCAGTTCTGCTCCTCCACGCTGTGGGGCAGCTCGTCCACAAAGTGCCTCTTCTTTTTTCCTTTCCCTTCTCCTTCTTGTTCTTGTTCTTCTTCAGATCTTTCTTTACTGTCTTCAGCCTGTGGCGCTATGGATCGTCAGTTCCTCCTAGCTCGCTAGCTGTCGTGCTCAGATTGACCGGCAGGACTCGGACTGGACCTGGTTATCAGCAAAAGTTGGTGGACGTCTCTTGCCGTTTTTATAGTCTGGTCTCTCTGTCTCTGTCTCTCTGTCGTCCGCCGCGAGGCGGTGGGTTCATATCGTCCGTCAGTTGACGGCGCCAAAACCGTTTGATTGGCTCTGGAAATCCCACGGCGCGCGCTGTTTGCACGCGCACTCTGTGGGGGCTTTTTCAGGGTTTTTTTTTTTTTTTTGGATGTGTGTGTGTGTGTGTGTGTGGACGGAGGTCTGTGTGTGTGTGTGTGTGTGTGCGTTGTGTGCGTGCGTGCGTGCGTGTGTGCGTGCGTGCCTGCGTGTGTGTGTGTGTGTGTGTGTGTGTGTGTGTGTGTGTGTGTGTGTGTGTGTTTGTGCAGCACGTGCATCATGTCCAATCGGTTGGCACACACTGTGGTGGCTGTCAGCTTGAGATTTTGACAGTCAGGAATTAAGACGAAGCCTCCACTTTTTTTTGAGAGAGAGAGAGAGAGAGAGGGAGAGGCAGACAGACAGACAGACAGAGAGAGAAACAGACAGACAGACAGACAGAAACAGACAGAGAGAGCGAGACAGACAGACAGACAGAGAGAGAGAGGCAGACAGACAGACGCAGACACTGAGAGAGGCAGCCAGCTGGACAGAGACAGACAGAGAGAGCCAGACAGACAGACAGACAGACAGACAGAGAGTGGAGGAGGAGGAGAGAGAAGTGGTGGATGGATGAAGAGAGAAGGAAGAACAAGAATAAGACACAAAAAACACCATGAATTTTTATTTCTCCTTCGTCTGCTCTGTTCTCACAAATCGCTGTACCATTAATTGTAGATGTCAGTGCTGTCTTCTTTCTCTTCTTCTTCTTCTTCTTCTTCTTCTTCTTCTTCTTCTTCTTCTTCTTCATTTGTTCCCCCTTAACAATAAAAATCATTTTTACTGAGGGCAAGTGATGAAACTTGATGCTGCTTACTTTCGTAAATTTCTCTGGCATCAACCAGGCTGGGGAAACACAGACACCCCGCAGTGTAGGCTGCAGGAACTGCAGGACGCATTTGTGACCCCTGGTTGACATTTGACGGTGTAGAGATGCCAGTTCCCACTATTTGTGTCTGCTCCGTATTGCATTCTAGTCTTTTGCTGCAGTGCCTCCAATTGTTTGTTTGTTTTTTGTCTCAATTTGTATTCTTAAACTTGAAGTGACTGTCAATATTCGGAACCTGTTTATATTTCTGTTTCACTGTATTGACATGAATTGGTTATTAAAAATCCGAATTTATTTGTTTCACTGTCTTCACATGAGTTGGTTGGCAGTATTTCAAGCTGAGTGTGTGTGTGTGTGTGTGTGTGTGTGAGTGTGTGTGAGTGTGTGTGTGTGTGTGTGTGTGTGTGTGTGTGTGTGTGTGTGTGTGTGTGTATCTGTTTCGCTTTCTTGACATGAACTGGTTGCCAACATTCTGAACCCGTTTACATTTGTTTCACTTTTTTTTTTTTAACTGGTTGCTGATATTCCAAAACCATTCCATTTCTGTTTCACTGTCTCAACTTGAACTGCTTGCCAATGTTATGTTATACTGTTTTAACATATCTTGGTTGCCAATGTTATGAACCTGTTTATAATTGTCTCACTGTCTTGACATGACCTGGTTGCCAATATTCCGAACCTATTCATATTTCTGTTTCATTCTTTTTACATGAAACTGCTTTGCCAATATTCCGAACCCTTCATATTTCTCTTTTATTGCCTTAACTTGGACTGGATCCAATTTTCCGAACCCATTCACATTTCTTTTTTATTGCCTTAACTTGGACTGGATGCCAATATTCCGAACCCATTCACATTTCTCTTTTATTGCCTTAACTTGGACTGAATGCCAGTATTCCGAACCATTCACATTTCTCTTTTTATTGCCTTAACTTGGACTGGATGCCAATATTCCGAACCCATTCACATTTCTCTTTTAATTGCCCTTGGACTGAACAGTATTCCGAACCCATTCACATTTCTCTTTTATTGCCTTAACTTGGACTGGATGCCAATATTCCGAACCCATTCACATTTCTCTTTTATTGCCTTAACTTGGACTGAATGCCAGTATTCCGAACCCATTCACATTTCTCTTTTATTGCCTTAACTTGGACTGGATGCCAATATTCCGAACCCATTCACATTTCTCTTTTTATTGCCTTAACTTGGACTGAATGCCAATATTCCGAACCCATTCACATTCCTTTTATTGCCTTAACTTGGACATGGATGCCAATATTCCGAACCCATTCACATTTCTCTTTTATTGCCTTAACTTGGACTGGGTGCCAATATATTCCGAACCCATTCATATTTCTCTTTTATTGCCTTAACTTGGACTGAATGCCAATATCCGAATCCTTTACATTTCTGTTTCACTGTCTTACTATGAACTGGTAGCCAGTGGTCCCAAGCTGGGTTTTGTTGTTCTTGCTGTTGTTGTTGTTGTTGTTGTTGTTGTTGTTGTTGATGTTTTTCAATGTTACTGTCTTAACATGAACGTCGCTAATATACCGAACCTTTTACATTTCTGCTCCACTGTCTTACCATGAACTGGTTGCCAATATTCTCAGCCTGTTTTATATTTCTGTTTAAAAAATTTCAGCATGAAATGTCGGCCAATATCATGAACCCATTCATATTTCTCTTTCACTGTCTTAACATGAACTGGTTGTCAATATCTCGAACCTTTCACATCTCTGTTTTCATTGTCTTAACATGAGCTGGTTGCCGTTACTCCAAATCTGTTTACACACACACACACACACACACACACACACACACAAACACACACACACACACACACTTACTCCGAATCTGTTTACACACACAC
>JADBJO010001764.1:277500-287500 GCA_016801955.1 Conus betulinus
GTTGCCACCACCAAGAAAGTGCAGGTGTTCATCAACAACTGCCTGCGCAAGATTCTCCGCATCCGATGGCCAGACACCATCAACAACAACGAGCTGTGGGGGAGAGAACAAACCGGCTGTCTGCAGAACAGGAAATCAAGAAACGACGTTGGGGCTAGATTGGACATACGCTGCGGAAGCATGCAAGCAACGTCACCAGACAAGCCCTAACATGGAACCCCCAAGGAAACGGAAAGGAGGTCGGCCAAGGAACACCTGGCGCAGGGACCTGGAAGCAGACATCAGGAACATGGGGATGACTTGGAACCAGCTGGAGAAAAGAGCCCAGGACAGAGATGCCTGGAGGTCCTTGGTTGGCGGCCTGTACCCCAGCAGGGCTAACAGGCGATGATGATGATATCCACTGCCCTTACCCCCTCTCTTCTCTATGCCCCACCCTCACACTCACCGTTTCCTTTCCCCCCTCACCCATCCCCCATGGTTCATATCCCTCATCCCCTCATCGTGCTCTCCTAACCCATAACACTTACAAACATGCTTTTTTTTTTTTTTTTTTTTTTTTTTTTTGCAGAGCACTTCCTTTTGACGAAAACAGCGCATACTACTGACTGAATCAATGAATGAAAAAAGCAGAGCCATGGTTCAAAGCCCCAAAACGTAGCAGAACGTATCCTGTTTTTCAGGCGTACATTTTTCTGTGAGTGCGTTTTTTTTTTTCAATAAAGAACAGTCACACAATTCTGGCATACGTCAGATTTTGTTACAAGTTTAAAAAAAAAAGGATGATATTCATTCATTTATTAACCCCTTTTAACTCTAGCATTTATGTCAGGTTTTGTTGCAACTACAAAAAAAAAATTATGGGATATTCATTCATCAAGTAAACCCATAGCACATGTTCACAAAATTCCACAATGGCGAGTCTTCAAGTTGCCCATGCGGTACAGCCCCAATGACAGTGCAGCACTTCCTGCAGGACTGTCCCACACATGAAAAGCTGAGGGCAGAGACCTGGCCTGCCAACACACCGATGAGGGAAAAGCTTTATGGATCACTGGAGGGCCTCCACCGTGCAGCAGCCTTCGCCAGCGCCTCTGGGGTTCCTGTCTGAGTGAATCAAGAAGAAGAAGAAGAAGGAAAAAGTAACCCTTAGTATGGAAACCGTTTTAGTCCAAACTCATACCAGCGCATTTCCGAACTATGTTAATATTTTTCAGTACGAGATTTGGTTTTAAGCATTTTTTTTTCACTGAAAGCGGGTGAGGTTGGCTAGAGTTTATTGATCTACATTTATACATGAAAATTTAGCCCATGAAATAATGATGTCCAGAATTTCATTTGTTCTTGGGTTTTGTTGTTTTTTTCCCTACGATCGAACAAGGCTAATTCAACATGAACAGGCAATCTTTCATAAACGTTGCATTTTTCTTTCAAATAGTTTCCAGTTCTATCCAAAAGTGTGTAAAGCTACAGCCCCCAAGTAATGGTGAATAGAATTTTGTTGCTCGTTACAAAAACAAACAAAAACGAACAAACAAAACAACACACAAAAAACACGTATATTTATTGTCCTACACTAAAACCCCCAGTTTCTTTAACGTATCATTTGTGATCAAAAATTCTGTAACAGATTCTAACCTGGAACCATTTTAGTTTTGTTTCCTTTATTGTATGTGTTCATTGTTGGACAGTTTTAAAGTCCACCACAGACAAACTTTCTTTCCCAATAAAACGAATAGTTTCCTATTAACGGCTTCTTTCCAACAACATACGGTGATAGAGTCTTGACGTATTGTTTGTGATGATGATGATGATGATGATGATGATGATGATGATGATGATGATGATGATGATGATGATGACTATGATGATGATGATGATGATGATGATAATGATGATGATGATGATGATGATGATGATGATGATGATGATGATGATGATGATGATGATGATGATGATGATGATGATGATGATGATGATGATGATGACGACGACGACGATGACGATGACGATGATTTCATTATCATCATTATTATTACCATAAAGCGCCTATCGTAGGTCAGAGACCAAGCTCTAAGCGCTTTAAAATCCATGCTCACGTCCACTCATCGGGCTGCCTACCTGGGTAGAGCCGACTAAAGAGCTGACTGCTGACGCTAATCCTTGGTTTCCCGTGTCACTCAGTTGAACAACGGTCACTCTGACTTTCGCTTTTCCTTCCACTTTTACGGAGAGAATACATGTTTGTAATGTATGTACATGTCGTCCACACCATACTGGTCTTCTCTTTCGAACGTTGGTCATGGAATGTTACGTGTGCGCAAGGGTCATACGCTTTTATGTTTTGTTATTACATTTCATTTGCATCGCCTTCGTCTCGTAGTCACCATCATTGTTTTGAACAAGTATGTTCCTTTTGCTGATACTATGCAACTTATAAACCGTGAATAGTTTATCCTTCAATTTCATTTCTGGCAAAATTCTTGTGGTTCAGAACGCCTCCGTTGTCACAACATCTTTTATAAAAAACAAACAACCGAACAAACAAACAAAAACAACCGAACAAACAAACGAAAAAAAAAAACATTCTTTACACAGCAGTTTTAGAAACAAAAATCAGTTGTTGATTTTAAGTTTAGTATTATGAAAGAAAGGGTTCTGATAAAACTTTTCCGTTATTCAAGTCTGCATGACTTTGATTCATCATGTGCTGAAAATACATCTCTAAAAAACAAACAAACAAACAAAAACCCAACCCAGTTACATTTACGCTTAACAAACTCCCTAAATCTGTAACAATGTATTTCATTTATTTGGAAGCACAAACAAACGTGGGTTTCCATTTTGAAACTTTCTTTTTACGTTTCAAAATGGAGTGACTGATGGCGGAGAATGTCAATGTCCTTGTCCTTGTTTGTCAATGTCCTCGGCGGTAACTAACCCTCTCTCTCTTTCTAAATTTCTTTTATGTATCTTTCTTATCCATAACACTCTCATCGCACATACGAAGGCTTGTACAGCAGATATTCCTATTCCATCTTATTATGGCACCTAGTACAGTCATTTTGTTTTAAATCCATTTTACGTTTCGAGCAGAGTTTTTTTTTTTATATTGTTATTATTATTTTTCCGTACGATGCCTCATCTTCTGAAGAAAAGTTAGTATAATCTGCCGATTCGCTTTCTTTCAATTCAGTGTCAGATATTTTCATTCCCTTGATATTTTCATATTCTCGGATTTCGCACGCAAGGATTTTGGCACACAATACATACAGATATGATACCGGGTCACTTAGGCGACAACCTCTCTGTATTTTGAAATTTCTGATTTTTTTTTTTTTTTCAGTTGACTACAACTAGTATCTTCTTTCCTTATAAAAAAAAAAAAACAGATACCCAGTGACATATGTTATCTTCAAGTCCTTTTTTTGTAACCTTTTCTCCTGAAATAGAAAACACAAAGAACATGTTACGTAAGTAGATTCTTCGCTAAATTGGACTTTTCTTTGCATGCAACACCGCTAACAGATATTTTTTGCACAAATTCTCTTTTAAGCGTTGTTCTCTCCGACTTCTTTGTTTGCACATCCTGCACAGCTTCACTGTCTATGACAAAGAAGAAGAGAACGTTAGAACTCGACGATGAGAACACTGTCAGATCACTGGGACTGAGCGCTCCTTTTGTCGCCAGTTCAGGCACAGGCAAAATGATGTGTGCGGAACTCTCTGCTCCTGTAGTATGTGAACGGGTCGGGATAGCTCAGTTGGTAGAGCGCTGGACTCGTGATCCCGGGGTCGCGGGTTCGAATCTCCACCTCAATACAGGGGGATTTTTCCCTCGGAGTTAACATTGGTACTGACTCCATTTCCCATACAGTCCTTCCGATGAGACTATAAACCGAGGTTTCGTGTGTGAACGCACGCATAACATCTTGCACACGCGTAAAATCCCATCACCAACTTTCGGAAGAGAAGGTCAGTTTGGCCGTTGGTATGATGACACGTTACACATAGCATGCACCCTGCATGAGAAATGGAAAGAATGAAGGAAGAAGTAAGGATACTGAGTGAACGATATTGAACGATATTGACTGGTTGACACGGGAAACGACTGAATGAAGCGCCAGCTGGCAGCTCTTCAGTCGGCACTACCCAGGTAGGCAGCCCGTAGTGTTCACGAGTGTGGATTGTAAAGCACTTAGAGCTTGGTCTCTAGCCGAAAATAGGCGCTGTATAAATATTCATTATTGTTGTCATTAACAAGAAATGTGGAAGGACATTGACGGTAAAGTAAACTTGCTATGGAGGTCATGTGCTTTACAACATCACTGGTCGTTCTGATGGATATAGAATAAATAAAATTGGCCTATAGGGTTCAGTCTTTAGCCTGCCTACTGCTCAGCCGACATGTAAAGATGTTGTGCGGGACGCATTGACAAATGTTACAGATGTAGCCCCTGCCTTCAGAACCTGCGCACCTGTCATGGCACCCTTCCAGAAAGCCTTGACAGTGATTCCATTGATCACGTGCCGACTGTGTCCGCCTCACATTGTAGATTGATCACAATGTTTAATGTATGGATGTGGTGTACTGATTGATTAGGAGCGTTTGAGAAAGTGTTTGTTAGATTGGGTATGTGGTGTGAACGTTGCTTTGGAAGTATGATACAGCTTTTGCTCTCTTTGATTTTGTGCATGAATGGTGGTGAGATATTGTTCTTAAATATATGCATGTATATTTTGCTACATTATTCTATGCAAGGACGCAAAGAGCTCCATTTTCTATTGGAGATATTGCGCTGTATAAGCACTTATTATTGTCATATTTATGAGAGCACTTTATGTGGTGCTTTCGCTTGTTTTTGTTTGTTTGTTTGTTTAAATGTGTGTGATGACCCAAGCTGCTGTGTACCTTGTGTACTATTTGTTTTGATTGTATTGAAACCGGACGCCAGGTCCTTCAAAATTCAATATACCTATCACGTTCAGCAGACAGGTGATTTAGTAGTCTTTCTTTTTGTGTTAGCGCCATCCTTTTCCTGTAAAAAAAAATCATTCAATGGTTTGATTATAAAACCTTCAGATAGTTTCCTACATTTTTTTTAAGTCCACGGTTATTCCATGCAGGAAAACTTTCAAATCACGGCGTGATTCCATTAATCCGTCTACGATAACAGTTACGGTTGTGGCCTCCGTTTCAATGTCCGGCAAAACTCTGTGTGTGTGCGTGCGTGCGTGCGTGCATGAGTGAGTGCGTGCGTGCATGCGTGCGTGCGTGCATGTGTGCGTGTGTGTGTGTGTGACCAAGCAAGCGTGTGTGTGTGTGTGTGTGTGTGTGTGTGTGTGTGTGTGTGTGTGTGTGTGTGTGTGTGTGTTGAGATGTGTGTATTTGTGTATTTATGTATGTGCGTGCGTGTGTGTGTGTGTGTGTGTGTGTGTGTGTGTGTGTGTGTGTGTGTGTGTGTGTGTGTGTGTGTGTGTGCGCGCGTGCGCGCGCGCGCGCGCGCGCGCGCGCGTTTGTGTGTGCGCACCCGCGCGTGTTTTTGTCTATTAACTATGTTCCTTTTCTTTGTATGAAAAACATTGATACTCTGTTCATCATGTTTTCTTAAATGTCAGTACAATCATGAGTTAATCTGACAATAAATTTGCTTTCAGTCGGTCAGTGTGTGTGTGTGTGTGTGTGTGTGTGTGTGTGTGTGTGTGTGTGTGTGTGTGTGTGTGTGTGTGTGTGTGTGTGTGTGTGAAGCAGAGCCTGTTTGTGTTAACGTAGTTTATATATATATATATATATATATTTTTTTTATTTTTTTTTTTTTTTTTTTTTTTTTTTTTTTTTTTTTACTTTCACCCTTAGAGTTCAAGTAAGTAAATGTCTCAAATCAATGAGCTTTCAGAAAAGCACAGAATATATCTACATCTAAATCTATCTATATATATATATAGAGAGAGAGAGAGAGAGAGAGAGAGAGAGAGAGAGAGAGAGAGAGAGAGAGAGACGAACAAGTAGATACGTGTGGACTGACGGCCAGACAAGGATGGCAATACCAGTAACTCCGCCGTGGACGTAACGACAACAAGCACCAGTATTTTCCCCTGAGTCAGCTAAACGCTGTCGCTGGACCCCAGACTCGTGATACTCAACTTGGGAGCGCGTTACAGTCACGTGACATTACTATTCATGAGGAAGTCAAGAATATAACGGCAGTACAAAATAAGAATACGTCTTCCTTACTGACCACTGGACTTTTTTTTGTTTTTTTTTTTTTTTTTTTTTTTTTTAACTCTGAGTATATTAGACACGGAAAGAAATTAACACTCCCATGTATATGTAGAAATGATGGTTAATCTGGGGGCTGACGTCTTAAAGTATACACAAATGTTTAAAGCTCAATCCGGTAGCAATATAGTACGTTAACGAAAATTACGCACATGAAGAAAGGAGTTAATTAAGGACAAGGATTCTCCCTCAGTGATTAGTCGTTTCTCCTTCACAGGGGAGATACCAGAACAGCCATTGTGAAGGCTGCTGTCTCTCTCTCGCTCTCTCTCTCTCTCTCTCTCTCTCTCTCTCTCTCTCTCTCTCTCTCTCTCATTCAAATCATAAGACGAATCATGAAACTCAATGACGAATCATGAAACTCGATTTGTAGAATGATATTAATGTACAAAGGAAACAGAAATGATAAACAAAGACGCGTGCTAAACAACATAAAGTTCAAATCAGCTTCCTTCCGATTCCAGAAGAGACCGGATTGTGCATCGATCTGTCTTTGTTTAAGACGTAGAAACATTTGTCTTCATCGTGAGAGATTAGATATGACGCGGCTACCTGCTTTTACTCATTAGCGTTTTTTTTTGTGTGTTATTTGGTTTTTTTTTTGTTGTGTTGTTGTTGTTTGTTTGTTTTTTAAGTATTAAGACGTGTATGACACGCATCAGTTAAGTTATTTGAAATTCGCAGGTTGGTGTTGGACAGAAAGATGGTCTAATATGCGTAGTGACTTTTTCACACCTCAGCTTCTTAGCTTACCATCCTCGAAGCTTATCTTGAAAAAAAAAAAAACCCTCAAGTATGCACTTGTACATGTGCATATCACACACACACACACACACACACACACACACACACACACACACACACACACACAGGGAATAGTCTCCCTTCTTTTTTGCGTAACACGGACTCTTTAGAGACTTTTAAAACCTCCCTAAAGACACACCTTTTCCCTCGGACTGATTAACGATATCCACTTACCACTGTGCGCGTGTTTGCTGGTGTTGCACGCGCTCGTGTGTCTGTCTGCGTGTGTGAGTTTTTCGCGGTGTGTGTGTGTGTGTGTGTGTGTGTGTGTGTGTGTGTGTGTGTGTGTGTGTGTGTGTGTGTGTGTGTGTGTGTGTGTGCGCAAGCGTGCGCGTGCATGTATGTGTGAGTGTGTGTGTGTGTGTGTGTGTGTGTGTGTGTGTGTGTGTGTGTGTGTGTGTGTGTATGTATGTGTGTGTGGTGTGGTGTGTGCGCGCGCAGTGCGCGTGCATGTATGTATGTGTGTGTGTGTGTGTGTGTGTGTGTGTGTGTGTGTGTGTGTGTGTGTGTGTGCTTTGAATTAGAATGATAATTTCATCATGTTCTCTGTAACATGCGCGTTGGGCTTTTGCCAGGTAAAGTGCTCTATAAATATCTTTTTACATTACATTACACACACACACACACACACACACACACACACACACACACACACACACACACACACACACACACACACACACACACACACACTACAGCTCTCCCTGACCGCTAATCCTATCCCCCACCCCCACCCCACCCCTTCCACTTTTTTTGTAATTTTATTTCACTCACTAAACAGAATTTAACCTAAAAAAAAAAAAAAAAGGCGGACGAACGAACGTAGAAACAAAACTGTCGCCATGGTTTCTAGACTCGTCGTCACTGATGTGACTGACAAATGACAAAGAGAAAGAACAACCGACCCAGCGCTATCGTGTTTCGCTCCTTCTAGGCGAGAAATGCGCTGTCATCACGTTAGCTTTCAACCTCGGCGGACTCCAGGACCACACTGGAGGGAGCGGTTTCTCTCCTCCCGTAGTGCAGCTCATAAAGTAAGCAGTGTCTTCCTCTCTATCGCAGTCTCCGTCCCAGCAGCCCGTGACATCTTTCACCCCCGACAAACAGGAAACGAGACAGACGACGAAGTGACAGGCGAGACGAACAGTCAGGAGAGAAAGAGAGAGAGAGAGAGGGCAAGTATTGACTTGGGATACCTCGTACATCTCAGTGACAACGTCATCTTTTTTCTGTGGCGACCCAGACCATGAGAGAGAGAGAGAGAGAGAGAGAGAGAGAGAGAGAGAGAGAGAGAGAGAGAGAGAGAGAGAGAGAGAGAGAGAGGAGTCTTTTTTAAGTAGGGGGCCATCTCAAGATACAGAATAAAAGGATGATCGGGTATCACGTGCACTGCAGTCTTCTTGTCGTCGTCGTCGTCGTCGTCGTCGTCGTCGCCGTTGTTGTTGCTGTTGTTGTTGTTGTTGTTGATCGAAGGTTGAGAGAATGTCAAGCTTCTATTGTTTGGTTATTGATATGTGTGAGTGAGGGGAAGATGAGGGGAAGTGGGGGTGGGGGTAGGGTGGGGGTGGGGAGATACGATGGCTGAAGCAGGGGGACTGGACTGATGACATTGTTGTCAAAATGGAATGGTAGGAAGTAAGCTACAGAGTGAGATTATAGGAATGAGGAGAAAGGAAGGGGGAGAGGGAAAGAGAGAAAGAGGGAGGGGAGGGGAGGGGGAGGGAGAGGAGAGAGAGAGAGAGAGAGGCAGGCAGGCGGACAGACGGGGGTGGGTTTTGGGGGAACATAAAACTAAATTCCAATTTTGTCAAAATGAAATTAGTTGAGCTAATGTTCTCTCTGTGTGTGTGTGTGTGTGTGTGTGTGTGTGTGTGTGTGTGTGTGTGTGTGTGTGTGTGTGTGTGTGTGTGTGTACATGCATGGTCGTCTCTCCCTCCCTCCCTCCCTCTCTCTCACTCTGTGTGTGTGTGTGTGTGTGTGTGTGTGTGTGTGTGTGTGTGTGTGTGTGTGTGTGTGTGTGTGTGTGTGTGTGCAGCATTAAAATGTTTTAATTGCGAGAGCACAAACTCGAATAAAAAGATCCGGGGTGGGGGGTGGGAGGAGAATTTGTTTTGTTTTATTTTATTTTGTTTTATGAATCTTTCCTTTTTTGTTACTCTCACTTCGGGAAGAAAATTAGTTATTACTGATGAACATTCTTCCATATACTTCACAAAACTACAGAAAACAGTCATGAAATCGTAATACGATGTATTTTGACACGACGTGTGCGCATCAATGTTTAACAATAACTGTTCGAATCAAATCACACTACTTAGACACTTACCCAGTCAGTCACAAAATCTACTCGGGAGTAGAAAAGCCAGCACGAAAGCTGCACAAAGTTGAACATATTCACAACAATAACAACATGTCAGTTGATGTCTACGAAGAAAAACTTGCGTCTTTCATGGAAAACTAAGGGGAAATATTGCTGAATGAAATCCGGCCAATGAACGTGACGCTTCCAACTTTGCCACAGCGTTCCGACAAAGCTTAATTACTCAGTGTTCCCTTTCAATGAATCATCAGCCGACCAGAAAAGGTGCTTTCAGAACTTTCACCAAACTGACATAGTTTGTGTTTTCCTAAAACAACAAGGACAAAGTTAGTTTTAAAACGAAATGACCGAGGGCGGAAAATGAAGCAAAATTTAGAAAGAAAAGGGGTTAGTTACCGCCACAGATACCGACAAACAGATTACAGGACAAACACAATGCATTTCAACATCTTGCGTCTTCCTCAGGCAAAAAAAAAAAACAACATTTAGGACAAGGAAAACGAAGAACGAGAAACCACAAATTAGAAAACATTGCCCAGGACCGTGGTCGTTGGCGGGCAGTTGTTGATGGCCTACGCTCTGGCAAGAGCAATGGG
>JADBJO010001764.1:290000-292500 GCA_016801955.1 Conus betulinus
ATAGTGCCATTCTGCACGCGGCCCACAGCGGTCGGCTTGGCTTTAAACAAAATGACTGGCGTCTCTGAAAAAACTGCTGCACATACTCCGGCATCCAGAATATTTGAAGAAGACAGAAGAAATTAATTGTTAGTTTGTCCTTTTTTTTCTGGTCGTCAACGTCGTGAATGGAATCTCCTTCGGTGACAAACTGTTATGTAAGGGGGAATTAAAAAAAAAAAAACAGAAACACAACATACACAAACACAAACACAAACGCGCGCGCGCGCACACACACATACACACATACACACACACGCGCTCGCGCGCGCGCACGCACAGACAGAGAGAGAGAGAGAGAGAGAGAGAGAGAGAGAGAGAGAGAGAAGAAGAAGAAGAAGAAGAAAAAGAAAAAGAAGAAGAGGAGGAGGAAGAAGAAGAGAAGAAGAAGAAGAAGAGGAAGAAGAAGAAGAAGAAGAAGAAAAAGAAGAAGGAAAGAAGAAGGGGCTTACACAATCCGTTTCTGATACAGTTTCTGGTTGTTCATTACCCATTTTATCTCTGACGCCAACCCTTCTTCTTTAAGCTGTGGAGGCGTGGAGCTGTTTGCTGTTAGGAAGCCTCTGAACAGAATATCATGTGACTAGTAGAAATTCGGGGGAATGTTCACAGTCACGACAGGGAGAAACACGAACATCTTGTGGACCAATCAGATGACGTTTCTCTACATGTGAGTGCGTATAGGAGGAAAATTACATCAATGCGTAATTAGCGAGGACGTCATTGCTAACATTTCTTCCTTATCTAATGGCAACATTGATTTCTCTGGTAACGAAGATAAAGTGCATTTTCAGCGGAAAGAAGATGAATCGTTGAGATGGTCGGTTTCACTTTTTTGTTTGTTTTTTTTTATAACGTTTCGTTTTGTTTTCGTTTTGTTGTTTTCATTTTTTTTTTTTCATCCGTCTCATGCAACTCGCAAGACAAAGAACACACACACACACACACACACACACACACACACACACACACACACACACAAAACCCCACTGAACACTTCACTTAACTGAGGGGCTTACAGTTTAATACCAGACTTGCAAATAGAAAAAGAAAGAAAGAAAAGAAAATTATAATAATAACAGCTTTGGCCCTGATGCTTTACGTTTCCAGCACAGGAAGTGTGGCAAACGTCACGTAACCCCTTTCCAGTTAAAATGCCTCACTGTCAAAGAGACGGACAGACATGCGTTTGATGTTCCTTCCCCCTCTCTCAGGAACGTCTTTGAAAGATACGTGCTTTGACTGACAGAGATTTTCATGTCGGCTCGCTCCACTCGCTGAGTGGAAATTGGCGGCATCTCTGTGTCTAAGTTTTTTATTCATGATATATATATATATATATATGTGTGTGTGTGTGTGTGTGTGTGTGTGTGTGTGTGTGTGTGTGTGTGTGTGTGTGCGTGCGTGCGTGCGTGTTTGTGTATGTGTGTGTGTGTGTGTGTGCGTGTGTGTGTGTGTGTGTGTGTATGTCTGAGTGTCTGTCTGCATCTGTGTGTGTCCGTCTGTTTTTGAATCCATGCCTGTAGTGCCTGTAGATGTGAGTTCTCTCTCTCTCTCTCTCTCTCTCTCTCTCTCTCTCTCTCTCTGGTCTCTCTCTCTCTGTCTCTCTCTCTATATATATCTGTCTGTGTGTATGAGTGCGTATGTGCGTGCACACACGCTCGCGTGTGTGTGTATATGCTTGCGCGTGTGTGTTTGGGGGGGAGGGGCGAGGAGGAAGGAGGTGGGGAGGCTATGTCGAATAGCGAAAAATTTGTCATTCTGCAAACTTTGGGGACTGGCACCACACGAGAAAGCGCTTACAACATGTTGTCCACATGCCCACAACACAGACTGCACGAGCATTTTTCACTGCCGCAACATTCCAAATCTCGTGAACTCTGTATTGAATTGTATTGACCCCAGGAACACAGAAACACACATCATTTACAGGGGGGAAAAAGCCAGTTCCATAAAACATTGCCAACAACTGCCATAACAAAATGTAAAAATGTGACAGACACGATGAGACATGATGATGACGATGACAAGTGATGAGACGATGAATAGTTTTGAACTACTCTTTATTGCTTCCAGTTATTCTGCTCGATGCTTGATCCAGGATATTAACAGAACACACACACACATACACACACACACACATACACACACATACTCTCTCTCTCTCTCTCTCTCTCTCTCTCTCTCTCTCTCTCTCTCTCTCTCTCTCTCTCACACACACACGCACGCACGCACGCACGCACGCACGCACGCACGCACGCACGCACGCACGCACGCACGCACACACACACACACACAGTAAGCAAACTTCTCACAAATGAAAGTTAAGTACACGGTCATTAGCTGCGACTTGCGCTTCCTACATGTAGAAAAACAAAGAAAAGAAACTAAACATAACAACAGCCACCAAAAAGTTTCTCTCTCTCTCTCTCTCTCTCTCTCTCTCTCTCTCTCTCTCTCA
>JADBJO010001764.1:297500-300000 GCA_016801955.1 Conus betulinus
ACTGCAGATTTTTTTCTTCTCTTTTTGATTTCATTTATTTAATCATTTATTTTATCTATGTATTTATTCATCCATTTATTTCTTTACTTATTTTTATTTATTTATTCACTTATTTCTTTATTTTATTTAATCATTCGTTCATTCATTTTCTTGCTTAATTTTCAGGCATGCCTTCTCCACACACAAAAGCTCGCAGCCATGACAATGATCTTTCAACAGTTTTAAACACGAAAAGGAAAAGACAAAACTGGACACTCACAAGCTCTTCTTGTTGCTCTTGTTCTGGCTCGTGACGTTGCCGAACTCGTCACGTGACATCATGGCGGCGTCGGCGGAAGTGGTCTTGTGGATGGTGCGGGGAAGGGAGGACCTGCGGGTGTCCGAGTCCCCCTTTCCCCACTCCCCTTCCCCCTCCCCCGGGCCGTCTGGGGTATAGGCCGCCCCCCGGGCCAGTCGCTCCTCCAGCTGAAGCAGAATGACAGAATGAAAACAAACGAACGAACGAACAAACGAATGAACGAACAAACGCCCAGAAAACACCCCTCCTCTTCTTCTTCCTCCAACAACAACTACCACTACTAGTGCTGCTGCTGCTGTTGCCACTAGTACTTCTGTAATTTTTGCATTATTATTGTTAACATTATTTATCATTACTACTACTATTTCTACTACTACTACTACTACTACTACTACTATTTCTACTACTACGTCTACTACGACTACTGCTGCTGCTGCTGTTTCTGCTGCTGCTATACCCCCCTCCTCCCTCTTCCTCCGTCTACTACTACTACTGCTGCTGCTAATGTAATTTCTGTAGAAAGATAGCTTCTCCTTTCCCTCCCCCTCCTCTTCTCCTACCACGACTACTACTACTACTACTACTACTACTACTACTACTACTGCTGCTGCTGCTGCTGCTGCTGTTGCTGCTGCTGCTGCTGTAATGTCTGTGGTAAGATAGCTGTTGTATGTGGATGAATGAATGTCTAAATGGTCTACGCTACACTCTGTTACTAATATCATTATCATCATTACTACTACTACCACTGTTACTGCTGCTGCTGCTGGTGCTGCTACTACTACTACTTCTGTAATTTCTGTAATAAGATAGCTTATCTCCCCCCCCCCCCCCCCCCCTCCTCTTACCACCAAGTAGTTTTCACCTGAAACTGCGCTATATTCTGTATTTTCATTATATTATTATTATTATTATTATTTATCATTATTACTACTGCTACTACTACTACTTCTGTATTTCTGTAATAAGATAGCTTATCCCCCCCCCCCTAGCTTATCTCCCCCCCCCCCCCCCCCCCCCCCCTCCTCCTCTTACCACCAAGCAGTTTTCACCTGAAACTGAAATTCTGTATTTTCATTATTATTATTATTATCATTATTACTACTGCTACTACTACTAGTACTACTGCTTCTACTACTACTACTACTACTACTACTGCTGCTGCTGCTGTAATTTCTGTGGTGAGATAGCTGTTGCATGTGAATGATTGAAGGTCTAAATGGTATACGAAAGCGCAATGAGTACTACTACTACTACAACCTACCACCACCACTACTACTTCTACTGCTACCAGGCCCCATAGATACTCTTAGTCATCATCATCATCATCATTAATAATAATAATGATAATAATAATAATAATGATTGATGATGATGATGATGATGATGATGATGATGATGATGATGATGACGATGATAATGATGATGATGACGATAATGATAGAAATCATGTAATAATGATGATGATGATAATAATAATAATGATGATAAAAGAAAGAATTGCTACAAACTTTACTGAAAACCCTTCCAGTCGGCAAAATCGTGCAATTAAGACAACAATGTGGTGGATCGTCGGAACACAACAATATGCAGGAAACAGATCGTAGGTCGCCGATTCATTGAACAAATCAGGAACCATCTTAAGTCCGAGCTCTAATCACACGAACATTATGGTTGGTTCAACTGAGAAGGTCAATACGGGAATCAAAAATCCAAATTTATGTGAAATGTTGATGAGCCAGACTTTCGTGCTTTTTTTTCCTTCTTTTTTTTTTCCATGTTTTTTTGTTTGTTTATTTGTTTGTTTGTTTGTTTGTTTGTTTTTTGTTTTAGTCGTTTTGTCAATCAAACAAAAGTTGAAACAAAGGCTAGGCTTTCTTCCTTTAGTAAAAGACGGGCCACTGGAGACCTTTTATTCCTATAAAGAAAAAAAAACCCCGTAGGTTCACAGCACTCGTGACGTACGGCGCGCAAAATTTTAGGCGACGAAAGACTTAAAAGTTCGCAGCCGGTAATCGCAGGTGCTCCATTCTTGTTCTCCGCACTACGAGCGCAGATGCCTCAGTGGTACTGCCCCGATTTCAATGTTTGGATGTTCTGGGTTCGAGTCTCACCGGCGCCAAACCTATTCATAAATCAGAAATGTCGCTCCCAACCTAAATGCGAACGTCGCTCTGAAGGTCTGCGTGGTGTCAAGTTGTT
>JADBJO010001764.1:307500-312500 GCA_016801955.1 Conus betulinus
AACCTCTCCCCATACACACACGTTTTTACCTCGCACAGAAAGAGGGGCACATGAAACGGATGCGGAAACAGCCTTGTGAGTTGTTGTATCCGCAACATTGTGTTAGACCTGCGCGTCAGCTCACAGACGGTAGATGTTGATGACGTGTTAGATTATAGATGATGTTGATGGCGTGTTAGATTGCTGATGATGTTGATGCCGTGTACGGCTCAAGATGACGTGGCCACATCAGGCTGACGTTCATGGCATGTTAGATTGTAGGTGATACTGACGCCATGTTAAAATGATGTTGATGACACGTTAGATGGAAAATGATGTTGACTATGCATTAGACCGAAGACAAGGTCCATGATATATAAGACTGAATATGGCGTCGTGTGTTAAATCGATGATGATGCCAATTAAGTATTTGACATGTTAAACTGCAAATGACGTTAATGACGTAATGACTACTTGGGGAAGGGAGGGGGATGGGGGTTGTATCTGATCTAAGATCTTACAATAAAAAGAATTTAAGCACTCTTTGCATGTTTTGAAAATCTGTTTTTATGAAGTGTGTGTGTGTGTGTGTGTTGTGTGTGTGTGTGTGTGTGTGTGTGTGTGTGTGTGTGTGTGTGTGTGTGTGTGTAACTTCTTAGCAGAGAACTGACTTTGGCGAGTTGACAAACCTGATATGGTCCCTCCCGGTCGGCTGGACTGTAAACAACATAAGCTGGGTGGAAGAAAAAAAAAAACAGGCCCAAAAATACCTTCATACAGCTACATGAATCTAAGCCAGAATAGTTCGAATTAAACGCGGCGTGTAAAGATATTAAGCGAGACTGGCACTGAATTAAAAGGATAGAGACATGTTCGGTTTTTTGTTTGTTTGTTTTCCATTCACCGTTTGATGTCAAACAGGTATAACGCTGATGTTAAGCGAGACTGGCACTGAATTAAAAGGATAGACATGTTCGGTTTTTTGTTGTTTTGTTTTCCATTCACCGTTTGATGTCGAACAGGTATAATGCTTATTTCCTGGGGGGTGGTCAAAATTTCTACTTAGATTAACATACGATTCTTAGTTGGAATGCTACTGAATATACCCGGTGGTGTGTAAAAGGGGCGTTCCTATCATGACATGACATTAAGCAGGGTTGATGATTAAGGGGCATGTAAAAACCTCTCTTCCAGAGTGGCAAAATCAATCACATATTACGTAATGGATCATAATGGATGAGTAGACTGCCAAGCAAACGAACAGAGAGAGTGACACTTTACAAAGAGGGACAAAGCATATCATTGTCATCAACATCGGTTTTGTATCTAAATTTATGTGTTGCTATATCCGATATTCCAAGTCTAAATTTTGCCATTATATATTTAAAGTGTCTATCAATTTCTAAAGTTATGTAAGGTCTCAAATCATGGGAATTACCTAACTGTCCGTAAAAAATCAAAACCTTTTACTATTATGCACATGATTTTAACCATTTTTTGCCAACGGCAGTCAGCTAGTCGTTGACGGAAGCAACTTATAAACTGTTTAACATTTCCAACACCCTGATTCAGTCACCATACAAAACCAAAACCGTATTCAAAAAGACAAATACGTACTTTACTAGCCCAGTTGTTTTTTTTCCTCTAGAATCGAGATCATAAAGCATATTATAAGCTTTACGAGGTGTTCTCGTAAAGAGAGAGAGAGAGAGAGAGAGAGAGAGAGAGAGAGAGAGAGAGAGAGAGAGAGAGAGAGTTTCCAATCCTTTTTTTTCTGTCATTTCCTTCCTTCCTCCTTCTGTTGTGTCCAACTTGTTCCCTCTTATTTCTTCAATCATTGCTACTTCTTCTCATTCTCTTTTGTATTTATCTCCATCCGTTTTTTTTTCTTTTTTTTTTTTTTTTCTTCTTCTTCTTCTTTCTTTGCCTTGCCACCCATTCCTATCTTTCCTGATCCTGTCCTACTTTTTTTTTCACCACCTCAGTTTTTTTTTTAATTCTTTTTTTTTCCCCAGATTGTCTCCTTACTAATATATAAAACAAAACAAAACAAAATAAAAACAAAAACATGCCTGTTGACACGTTTTTCCAGTCTTATCCTATTTTGTCCATATCTTTTCATGTTTCTTTTTTTCTTTTTTTTTTTTTTTGCGTTTTCACAACGATCTCCAGACTTTCCTGATTTTTATCGAACCTTTCCCTGACCTTTTCCCCCCCTCTTTTTCCTCTTTTCCCCTCCTTTCACATCTGGATTTTCCGATATTTTTTGTAATTATGTCATCCCCCCAACCGCCCTCCCCCCCCCCCCCCCCCCCAACCCCCAAAACCCCTAACACATACATACATGACGCCTTTTATTTCCCGATATTTTATTATGTCCATCCCTGTCTTTTTTCCTCTGATTTTCTCCCCCCAATTTTTCCCTTTTTTTTCTTTTCTCTCTCTTCTCTCCCTTCTCTTCTCTCTCTCTCCCCCTCTCTCTCCCTCTCCTCCCCCCCCCTACCTTTTCCCCACCCCCCCCTTTTTCTCTCTTTTTTTTTTCTTTTCACTCTTTCCCTTCTCGATTCTATATTTTCCCTCCTTCTAATACAAAACTTTTTTTTTTCCCCCTTCTTACCCCCCCCATACCCCCCTTTTATTCCCGATATCGTATTATGTCTTCCCGTCCCTCTGATTTTTCCCTCCCCCCCCCCCCCCCTTTCCCCCCCCCCCCCTCTTTCTCCCTCCCCCCCCACCCACCCCCCCCCCGATTTTTTTCCACCCTCCCCCCTTCTCGACCCTCCCTCTCCATTACACCCCACCCCCCCCACCCCCCCCCCCCCCCCCCCCCCCCCCCCCCCCCCCCCCCCCCCCCCCCCCCCCCCCCCCCCCCCCCCCCCCCCCCCCCCCCCCCCCCCCCCCCCCCCCCCCCCCCCCCCACCCCCCCCCCCCCCCCCCCCCCCCCCCCCCCCCCACACCCACCCCCCGAACACGAACACGCACACATACACACAAACACATAGACGGATAGATAGAAAGAAAGATACATACAGAAATAAACTGACGGACAGACAATCAGATATATAAACAGGTAGAAAAATAAACTGACAGACAGACAAAAGATAAATAGACAAGCAGATACATAGATAGACCGACCGACCGACAGACAGACAGACAGATAGAGACAGACTGACAGACAGACAGAGACAGACAGATAGATAGATAGATAGATAGATGATAATACCACCCATCCCACCCACCTGCCCTTCACTCTTCCAGCCTACCATCCCCTTTGCCCTACCCCCTCCCCCACCCACTCACCCCCTCCCCAGCTTCAGCTTCCTTTCTAAAGCTTGGTTAGGAAATACAGAAATATATAACTAATTGATAAACAGATCAACCGACATTGAAGGACAGGAAAGAAAAAGGAAGACACAAAAAAAAAATGAGTGTAAGAAAAGGGATACAAAAAGACAAAAATAAAAAAATAAATAAAAGTGCAGATAGGGATGACTTCTGACCTTTCTTTTGAGACCGTGCGATCTCTCCCCGGCGCAGAACCAATACCTGAATGACGAATGCAGTGACGACATTGTACCACGATGACGTAAAACCTTCCGACCTTTCTCGCTGTTTCTGA
The DNA here is from genome assembly GCA_016801955.1 of Conus betulinus. Classification (NCBI taxonomy): domain Eukaryota; kingdom Metazoa; phylum Mollusca; class Gastropoda; order Neogastropoda; family Conidae; genus Conus; species Conus betulinus. Next base: position 311,099 of record JADBJO010001764.1, read on the forward strand.
AGACTTGCAGACGGGAGACGGGTGGGCCCAATAATACCAGGCCAATGACACTCGTTTCAGAACAGTTCAGTCCTTTGTTCTTTTTTTTTTTTTTTGTTGTTTCCCCTGTCCTGTGTTGTTCCTCCAACGACCGGTTTATAGGTCAAACAACCGACTGACAACTATCTTTTGGGATCGTCTTCGCGATCTGCTTCAGGGTATGGATAAAGACGAACACACCCAATTTAGAGTTCTAAGCAGCTTAAAATAGTTCAGCTGAATCTTTGAGACGAAACAACAAGATTCTCAGGGCAAGGGCACTCCACTTCTGCCGTCGGCAAACACAGACGGTGACGATCACGTGACTTTGTTATTAGAGTGTAGAATGTTGATTCTAGTCTGTCTGAGGGTCGTTGTTTTGACTAGTCCCTGGACCAAAAATTCGTTTTGTTGCAGAATCTGTTGATCTTACCGACTGAAGGTTGACCCCCAGATCAACATGAGGTCTACACCTGTTTTTCCCTCAAGAGCTTAAAAAAAAAAAATTAAAGGAAGAAGAAAAAGATGATGAAAAGCTTGGACGGATAAAAGGAGGAGAAAGTTTGTAATTTCAAGTCAGTCCGGTTTAACTGACTGAGAGAGGTGGTCGGTTCGGGCGCAAAGACAACAAAGAGTTAATAAGATACTTATTAATGTATGTTCTCCTTTCAAACAACGTTGCAAATGTGAAAAATGTTAAAAAAAATATATGCAGTAGGGTTGTTTACACACACACACACACACACACACACACACACACACACACACACACTTTTCTTTTTTTTTCTTTTTTTTTCTTTGTAAAATCTCGTTCGAAATTTAAACTTGGTGGGTTGATATTTTTTACTTATGGTCTGTTCATCTACATTGATGGTTTTTAAATCAGTTTAGTCAGTAGCTTAATGATGATCGGCAGAATAAACAAGACCAAAACAAAACAAAACATACACACACAAAAGTTAAGAGTAGGCTGAGAGAGTAGGAAATATGAGATGGGGGGGGGGGGGGGGGGGGGGGGGGGGGATAGATAAGGGGTAAGTGGGAGTTGGTTGATAGGAAAGGATTTACAAGAACGAACCAAACGGACTATGTAAAAGATGACTGGCTGATTAAAAAAAAATCAATATTTTTTTTTTTTTTTTTAAATGCCCTTATGTTGGAAAATGACGATGCATTTTGAACATCTACGGGAGTGGGGGAGGGGAGGTGGTTGTCTTATTTGTTCATGATGAAATAATATATGTTCCAACTGTTTCTTTCTTTTTTTTTTTTTTTTTGCACTGCATACGCATACGAGTTCTTTGCAAAGTTTAGTGGATGGGAGACTTTATGCATAATCTCAACGCTTCTGACAACCTTACTACGACCTCAGACAGTTACTGGA
>JADBJO010001764.1:325000-327500 GCA_016801955.1 Conus betulinus
AAGAGTCACACAATCAAATAAAACGTGGGCTCTCGACACGTTTGCCTTACCACATACGCATTTTGTTCCTGCACTATATTTCGTTCTGAATGCGTCGAGTTTCAGTCTATAAAATACTGAAACAAAGTTTCTGTACTGATACATATCACGAACCTGCAGGTGTTCAATGCCTTCAACAACCTGATCAAAGCTGAGAACATGGCTATTTCGAGCATTAACCCGCAATAAGGGATGTTCTGGTTGTTTCTAAAAAAGTCCCAAGCCACTTGTTTTTAAACACTTGATGACACTCTTGTAAAGTCAAGGGGACAGAAAGTGACTGTGCACTCATTTCAGTTTGGCTCCCTTTTTGGCAGATCTGTCAGCGAATTCATTGCCCAAAATTCCACAGTGGGAAGGGACCCAGAGAAAAAAGTTAAATCGGTTCCCTTGCACATCAAAATATGAATTAAATAACATATTTCTTTTAAAATAAAGTTTTCAGAATTAGAACTGAAAAACTTGATAGATTGTAGTACTGACATCGAGTCGACACATAACAATACTTGCAAGATTGATTGCGGTAAATCAATTAAAAATGTCAAAGCCATTAGTATAGCTACCATTTCGGCGACTAAGATAGATCGATTTTTTCCTATTGAATATGCTTTATCTACTTTAAGTGATGGAATAACAAAAGCAGATCCAGCGTCTTTGTTCTTTGTCAATGATCCATCCGTATATACCTTAAGATGGTTAGGATACTTGCTTTGCATATGCATCTTTGCTGAATATGACAAGATATGCGGATGATCAGCTTTTTTAGCATCAGTGTGATTAAGGTCAAATGTTTGCCCTGTTTCTTTCCCAGCTTGGGATTGGATCAGTATGAGAAATCTTTGCCAAAGAGTCGGGGGTCAAATCAGTTTTCTGCAACAAATGGGCAGAATACGAGCCAATAGTAGACAAGCAGGAAATGTTTTTTCGCTCGTTTGGGGTAATCAGTAGATGGATTTAAAGAGATTTCTGTTTCATTTACACCTTTCATAGCTGTACATTTCACAACATATTTTGCCAAAGTGAGAGTTCTGTATTCGTTTAAAGGCAAAACATCAATTTCCGAATATGTCCCTACTGTAGAAGCATGTACAGGGATTCCCAAGCATAATTTAAAAGCCTTGCTATCGACACTTTGCATGAATGTGTGTGTGTGTGTGTGTGTGTGTGTGTGTGTGTGTGTGTGTGTGTGTGTGTGTGTGTGTGTGTTAGAAAAGGGTGACCGACATAACAGTGTTGCAAGGGGAAAAACAGGATTTGCCGCATGCTCTGTGGTTTCCTTTCTCCCCCCCCCCCCCCCCCCCCCCCCCCCTCCTTCCTTCAACTTCCCCTCACGGACCCCCCCCCCCCCTCTCTCTCTCTCTCTCTCTGTCTCTCTCTCTTTCTCCATGTATGTCAGTTACATGTCTTTTCAGAGTAAATTAACTCCTACCGTCAACGAATAAAGACATTCTCTTCAGTCTTGCTATGTACTTTTATGAAGCACAAAAAGAGGTTACGTACTGTGTACTGTATTCCTAATAACATCGTATAATGCCAATGTACTTGCTTTCTCTGTTCATTTTTTTTCTCTCATTACAGTAATTGATCATGTACATCGCGGGTACCATCCCTTTCGGCATGGGCTGTGGTCTTAGTCTGAATAAATAGTTGTGTTCGTATTCGTATTCTCACCATGGATGCATCTACAGGTGCGTCGGTTCCAGCTGCCCAGAACCGTTTTTTGCAACCAGCACAGAGATCCTCTTCGAGAGGGTCCTTTTTCTCAGCAGGGGACATCCTGACCTTCCAGATTTATTGCAACAGCTAATGTTTCTTCCTTTCTTTGGAATCCTTCGTATACTTCATACGCAAAAACGGCCGCATTTTCCCGTGTACTTTTTACCTGTTCTGTAGCCTCCTTGATCTGATGGGAGGATCTGTCGACTTTCAAGATCGCTTGTGAGTTTTCTTGCTATGATTCGTTCCATGAGCTTTCCTGCTATATTTTGCATAGTGAGTATGCGGTAGCCATTTAGCTGATGATAATCTTTTCCTGGCTTTGGTAAAACTTTCAGGTAACTGTGGTGTTCAGTCTTCTGGGACACAGCCTTTATCAAAACTCTCCTGGTTGAGACTGAAGAATTTGGCTCTCTCCTCCTCTGAGAGCTGTTTGATATCAACATACCGTACTTTGTCTGGTCCTGGAGCACTATCCTTAGTGCATCTAGCTATTGCGTCATCCAGTTCAGATTCTGTGATTCATCATCAATGCCAGTCTGAGCTAGGTGTTGGTTTAACTTGGTCACATGTTTCTTCCTTTCCGCCAGATTTCTTTGATCACTGTGTTCTATGAAACGTTTAAGTAGAGCGGACCCTTTCTCTAAATTTGTCTTCAATTTTGTGATCCCATCAGCGTTTAAGATATCTGGGGTTGCTCGAGTGATGACATTTGCAGATGACGGCCTGATCTACAAAACATGAA
>JADBJO010001764.1:332500-335000 GCA_016801955.1 Conus betulinus
TGTACATTTATTTACCTCTTTAATATTTATTTCATTTCTTTCTTTCTTTTTTTTTCTTTTCATTCATCTATTCACTTGTACATTTATTTACCTCTTTAATATTTATTTCATTTTCTTTCTTCTTTTTTTTTCTTCTTTCATTCATCTATTCATTTGTGCATTTCTTTACCTCTTTAATATTTATCTATTTCTTTCTTTATTCATCTATTGATTTATCTATAGCTGCTTATATCTCCACTTCTCCTTCCCCCCACCTCCCATCCCCCCCAAATTTCCACTCTTCACTGACTGCTGTTGGAAGGCAGCTGGGCCGTGATGTCCTACCCCCCTGGTGGTGAGACCACCACACGACGACAGATGGTCAGTCTCATCGAGACGCCATGGCTGGTCTGATGACACAAACCAGTCCCAGCGCTACTGCTGCTGATGAGTGTCAACCAGTGGACGAAAATCGATTCCAGGCGAACATGACCGGTGGTTTTTGCTCAATACACGACAGATCGATGGGTCCCCCGCGTACCGTTCACAAAAGGAATGCTTTAATGCTCACGTTCTAATACCCATCTCTCTCTCTCTCTCTCTCTCTCTCTCTCTCTCTCTCTCTCTCTCTCTCTCTCTCTCTCTCTCTCTCTCTGATAGTAGACAAGCAATTTTCCTGTTAAAAGAGAAAATTTCTACTTAGCACCTACCTCCACCCCTTTCCCTACCCCATCCCTCCCCTTAATCAAAATAATGCATAGAATTCACAGGTAGAATCATTATAGCAGAGGACGTTGTGAAGGCTGATGTGTGTGTGTGTGTGTGTGTGTGTGTGTGTGTGTGTGTGTGTGTGTGTGTGTGTGTGTGTGTGTGTGTGTGTGCGTGCGTGTGTATGTGTGTGTGTGCGTGCGTGCGTGCGTGCGTGTGTGTGTGTGTGTGTGTGTGTGTGTGTGTGTGTGTGTGTGTGTGTGTGTGTGCGTGCGTGTGTATGTGTGTGTGTGTGTGCGTGCGCGTGCGTGCGTGCGCGCGCGCGCGCGCGCAGACAGACAGACAGAAATAGAAAAGGCGAACAGAAAGAGTCAAGGTGGCGTAAATCAATGTGCTATAACTTCACTTCTCGTGGGAAAGGAGTTTCAGGTAAAGGCTTGCAGTCCACTCTTCACAATGTATATTTCACTATGTTTGAAGGCGAAGTCATTCAACAAGAACAGCGTAATCAATTTGAAAAGCAGACAGGGTAGCAACAAACATCATCATCATCATTATCATTATTATTATCATGATCATAATCAACATCATTATTCTTCTTGTCATTACTATTATCATTATCATTATTATAATCATTATCATTGTTATCAACATCATTCTTCTTCTTCGTCTAATTATTATTCTTATATTATTATTATTATCATCATCATTATTATTATTATTCAGTCCTTGTTGGTGTTAACTAAAAAGAAATCAGAAAAAAAAAGCGAACTCTTAAGCAGTTGCCCCGTGGAACAGTGGTTAGTGTCACGGCGCTGGGGGATGGGAGGCTGTGTGGTTCGAGTCCCATCACAACACCTTTGTGTGACTGGCCGGCTCCAGTTCGGGGCTGAGTGTGGGAATGGCCCAACCACACAGTGAAGCTTCTTCCGCCTGACTGCTGAGAGAGAGAGAGAGAGAGAGAGAGAGAGAGAGAGAGAGAGAGAGAGAGAGAGAGAGAGAGAGAGAGAGAGACAGACAGACAGACAGACAGACAGACAGACAGAGATGCTCAACTCCACTCAACTCCAATAGTTTAATTGCAAAGGCCACCGACCTATCTGTAATGAGGTAAAGAACAAAAGCAGAACACACACGCGCTCGGCGCATACACTGAACATTATGAAAGAAGATATTTGCATAACAAAAATGTTTTTCTGAAATTACTCTGGCATTTGTGTGTTAAGTGGTAACAGTTCCTCTCTTCGTTTCATTGTTTTAAAAACAAACATAGCTACAGAGCGAGTTACAATTCTCTTTTCATTTTGCAGTCAAAGAAGCAATGACACTTGATGAAAACTTCTAGTATGAGGCAAAATGTATTTATCTCTTAAATCTTTGTAGGATGGACAACAATCGGAGATACAGAGAGACAGACATACAGACAGACAGAGAGGGGGGTGGGTGTGAGGATCACAATACACTGTCAGAGGGGCAGAGAGAAACTCTGTGCTCAGAAAGACTGTATCACTCGCACATGAAGGTTTTAAGTGGCAGCATCTATCCATCTCTTATTATTCTCTTCATTTGCGGTAATTCACACATAATAACGAGTCAGCAGCAACAATAACAGTAATGATAATAAGAATAAACAAGAATCATGATATAAACAGAAGAGAGACACAGAGACAGACAGACCAGACAGACAGACAGAAAGAGACGACAGACGGAGAAGCGCACGCGCGCGGGCACACACGCACGCACGCACGCACGCACGCACGCACGCATGCACGCACGCACGCACGCACGCACGCACGCACGCACGCACGCACAC
>JADBJO010001764.1:345000-357500 GCA_016801955.1 Conus betulinus
AGAGAGAGAGAGAGAGAGAGAGAGAGAGAGAGAGAGAGAGAGAGAGAGATGAGATGACCAGACAGACAGAAAGACTAATGGATTCTCCTCAACTCTGTCGGATCATACAGCCGGGAGAGAAAGACAGACTAAGTGTCGACGTGTCAGGGAATGGAAGACGGAAAGGGGGGGGGGGGGGGGGGGGGGAGGAAAGGAAAGGGAAAGGGAGGGGAGGGGAAGGATAGGAAAAAGGAAAGGGAAAGGGAAAAGGGAAAGAAAAGGGAAGAAAAGGGACGGTCTCCACACGAACACATTCCCAGCATTGTGTCACACTGTGTTGGAACAAAGGTCTGGCGGGACAGTGCCGTGCCACTCGTACCACTCCCGCAGGCAGGCAGGCAGTCAAGCAGCCTGACCTGCACTCTCTGCTGCCCACACCTCTGCCGGTTTCCACCACGGGGTCTGTAGCCTGCTCTGGCATTATCTTTCACGACTCGCTGCCCTCGCGGTCATCGGCGCACTGACGCTCACACAACGCGCCAAATTATGCACTGCATGCTATGAGTGTCTGGAGTCTGGAATGAGCTCTGTCAGTGAGGAAGAGAGAAGGGGGGGGGGGGGGGGGGGGGGGGGGGGGGCGGGGGGGGGGGGAGAGACAGAGAGGGAGAGAGGGAGGGAGTGAGAGAGTGGGGAGAGAGAGAGGTGTGTGTGTGTGTGTGTGTGTGTGTGTGTGTGTGTGTGTGTGTGTGTGTGTGGGCGTGTGTTTGTGAAAGAGAGAGAGAGAGAGAGGGAGAGAGAGAGAGATATTAACCACGGGTTAATCTGACGATAAATTGGTTTCAATCAGTAACAGAGAGAGAGAGAGTTTGTGTGCGTGCGTGCGTGCGTGCGTGCGTGCGTGCGTGCGTGCGAGTGTGTGTGTGTGTGTGTGTGTGTGTGTGTGTGTGTGTGTGTGTGTGTGTGTGTGTGTGTGTGCGTGCGTGCGTGTGTGTGTACATGCGTGTGTGAGAGAGAGAGAGTAGAGAGAGAAAGAGAGTTTGTGTACATGTGTGTGCATGTGTGTGCATGTGTGTGTGTGTGTGTGTGTGTGTGTGTGTGTTATATTCATTCCAAGAACTGGCCCTCAGCACTGGTCTTAAGAGGTTACCTATTTATATTTTCTACTTTTCACAAGGAAATGTAGCTTGTTTTGCTCTTTCATGATTTTCTTTTGTTTCTTAGGTGGCACCTTTGTTGTTGTTTTTTTTTGAAAACTCAACAAACATACTACGGTATTGCACACAGCCTTTTTTCTGGGATAGCATTTTTTTCTAAAACCGAAAAGGCATAAGGAGTCAAATTACCATTTTCCGCGGTCACTGAGGAGAAACAATCAGGTTTCGAAATGCTGGTATCTGACCAGGAGTTATATGTTAGTGAGCTTCCTCCCCATTGGAGATTGTCTCCCCCTTGGAGACTATAAGCTTATTGAAGGCTCATTTTGAGAAACATTTGTTATTCCCCATTTTAAACACATACAGTTAGTTAGGCAGAATTATCTACTACTGCAGATATGAATGCTGATCTCCCCCTGTTTCTTCAGTCTAAGACATAGGAACAAGCTTTGTTTATAGTTATATATATATATATATATATGGGTTTGCATGGCGTACAAGTTCTTCATGTTGCCAAGTCTCGCTGCCTCTTCTGCTTCCACTACCAGATTCTCAATGTATTTCCTCTTGTCTGCCTTCACACTTTTCTTTACTTCTTTGTTCCTGTATACTGTTGCTGAGCTCTGGTTTTCCCTGTTCTTGTCCGGCTGTTGTTGACTGCCGCCTTCTTCTGCTTTCTCTCTTCTATTTTCTTTAAAGATTCTGCCGAGATCCACTCCTTTTGATTTTGTTTTTTATGGCCTAGTACAACTTTACAGGTTGTAACCCAGGCCTCTTTCATTGCTCCCCACTCTCTCATCAATTGTCTCTTCTTCCTCAAGCAGCTCTTGCAGAATCTGATAGCGGTTTGAAAGTTCAGTTTTGAATTCCTCTTTCTTTGTTGGGTCTTTTAGAAGGACTGTGTTGAATCTCTGACGATGGGGGATTTCCCCCGTCAGTTTTTCTTCAGTTCAGTTTCAGTTTAAAGCGCCCTGTGAGCAGATGGTGATCTGAAGCGACATCTGCTCCTCTCCTCCGGACGCGGACACCCAAGAGTGATCTTCTGAACTTCTTGTAGATGCATATGTGGTCAATCTGATTTTCAGTTGTGTGATCGGGAGAAACCCAGGTGGCCTTGTGGATTCTCTTGTGCGGGAAGTTGCTTCCTCCTATGACGAGCTCACTTGTGGCGCACAGGTCTGCAAACCTCTCGCCATTGTCGTTCATGTCGCCCAGCCCATGCCGCCCCATGATCTCCTCATAGCCTGTGTTGTCGCTGCCAATCTTGGCGTTGAAGTCTCCATGGCAACAGTGATGTCTCTCCAGGAAACTCTGGAGAACTGTTTGGAGTCTATTGTAGAAGTCATCCTTGTCATCCTCCTCACTGTCATTCGTCGGAGCGTAACATTGTACAATGTTTAGGTTGAGGCGGCGTTTTTTTTTAGTTCTGAAGGACGCTGTGATGATCCGGGGACCATGAGCCTGCCATCCAGTCAGCGCTCTCTGTGCAGTCTTGGACAGCATCAGGGCGACTCCGTGGGTGTGCGGCGCATTGTCCTCCTCGTGGCAAAAAAACAGCATCAGCTCTCCTGTGGTCAGTCTCCTCTGTCCTGCTCCTATCCATCGTGTTTCGCCGATGCCCAAGACGCTCATTATTGTTCCTCATCTCTGTGGCCACTTGAGCAGTCTTGCCTGTTTCGAACATGGTCCGTACATTCCATGTCCCGATGGTGATGGTGGTCCTGGTACTAAGGATGGAAGTCGACTGAGTAGCTTCCAGGTTCTGGCTTTCACTACTCTCCGCGTCATAGATCCTTCCGCTGAAGGTGCATCCTCTCCCAGGGCCGCAGTGTCTGTGATTTCCTTGTTGGCGTTTTCTGTAGCTAGTTTGTTTTCACAGGGTAGGGAAGCTAACCCTGCGCCCACCCTCCCTCTTTCTCAGCCGGCCTTGAGACCGTCCATGGCGAGGTTCCATAATGAACATACCTGCTAATTTTCAGAAAGATCGGCCAAGTACGTTTTGAGATATTCCATAAAGAAGGAAAAAAAACGTTACAGGCCGTTACAGCCGTTAGTAACTGCTATAACGGGGTAAACTAAAACATCGGGCATCATCCGTGACCCATAATGAACATACCTGCTAATTTTCACAAGGATCGGCCAAGTACTTTCGGGAGATATTCCATAAAGAAAAAAAAAACGTCACAGGCCGTTATAGCCGTTGGTAACGGCTGTAATGGTAAACTAAAACATCGGGCATTATTCGTGACTCATAATGAAGATACCTACAAATTTTCAGAAAGATCGGCCACGTACTTTCGGAGATATTCCATAAAAAAGAAAAAACCGTTACAGGCCGTTAAAGCCCTTAGTAACGGGTATAACTGTGAACTAAACATCGGGCATCATCCGTGAGCATAATAAACATACCTGCTAATTTTCACAAAGATCGGCCAAATACATTCAGAGATATTCCATAAAGAAGAAAAAAACCGTTTACAGGCCGTTACAGCCGTTAATAACGGCTATAACGGTACAGTAAACACATCGGACATCATCCTTGACCCATAATGAACATACCTACAAATTTTCAGAAAGATCAGCCCAGTAGTTTTGTCGGGAGCGAGTAGAACACATTTTGACCACGAACGGACGGACAGACACACAGACAGCATTTCTTCATTCCCATTCTAAAGTACCCCCTGTTCTATAAGAACTGGGAGTACAAAAAATGTCCCAGCCAGAGGCAGAAAGACAGACGGACTGAAACAAAGAGCACAGTCATGACTCACCGGTAAGCATGATACGCATAGCTGGGATAAACAGACCGAACACCGACACACCCTGGGGTCTGCTTAGATGTAGGTGTAGGTGTCGTAGGCATTGGGTCTGGTCTGTGATCATAGCGGGACCTTCTCGGTAGGGGCTGTAGCCCCGTCAGTATGCCCGGGCCGAAACCTCTGTATCCGTAGCGGTAGTCATCATAGCCGTGGGTTGGGCGGTAGTTCCCGTGGTCATAGCCATAGGGTCCGTGTCCATGGTATGCTCTCGGTCTGTCATAGTCGCCGTAGCCTGCATGAAATCTGTCACGTGTAAGAGAAGCTCCATAGCCATAGCCACTGTAGTCTAGAAGGAGCAGGAAAAGCCAAGAGGAAAAAAAACAGCATATGAAATATTATGCAATGCTTTCGATAGAATTAATCATTATATCTAACATAGATAAAATGTACAACAATGGACAAAGGGCAAGATGCTTGAATATTCATTTGAAAAGCGAACTTTATTCGTTTTCTCGGACGATTAATATTCGATGCGTGCATCGGTGAGCGGGTACCGATTCATCATGGCAACCCTCCTGCAAAAGACACGAGAGTTTGGGGGGGAAAAAAAAAACACAAGAAAAGAAATCAACCTACTGTGGGCAGCAAGAGCGCGTCTCTTTTATCTGAATGTGTGATATGATAAATGTTATTATGTTCCAATGAAATCGATCTGAATCTATTTGCTTTGGTATTATTTTAAATAAATGTCAGCGAACCGCCAAGAGAAACGTAGACAACGAGTCACAAGGTATTGTCGTTTCCTTAATCAATCCCCGTCTTAGCAGCTGTTCTTTAGGTCTGTGGTACTGAAATGTTGGTCCAGGTGATGAGAAAAATGGTCATTAGTACCTTCTTTTTTTATGGTTAACAGTTTGCGCTATTTCCTTTATCGTGCCACCAGATCCCAGTGACGTTTCTGCTGTCCTGGCTCGCATGTTAATGTTTTGTTTCTCAGTTGATTGATTCTTCTGCAACCCTCTTTCCTGCTGAACTGACTTGGGTCCGAGCTTCTGCAGCTCTTCAGTCCGGGGAGGTCTGCAGTTTCCTTGTCCCTGTAGAAATGGTTTCTTAAGCGGATTTTACAAACGCCGCCTTGAACTCTTTGCGTAATGATAGTGGCCCCTTTTCGGCGTGTGCTGACAGTGGCAGTGTTCTCATCTGCCTAAGCTCCAAAGACTTCCAACTTAGCCTTCCATAAGTTCCATCTCCGCAGTGGCCCGCAGTCCTCACGGTAGCAGCTGATATCACGGTGATTTTCACAGGCCTGTGGTCGCTAACCACCGGCTGATTCAAAACTCTTCTTTGTGTCGCTGTTGGTAAAAAAGGGCTGGGTGTTGTTGACGCCAACCATCTGCACGAGAAGGGGTATGTCTTTTGGGTCATTCAGCTCGTGGACCTGCTTCTTAGTCTCCTAGTCCTTCCCTCCCATGCCATTTTCAGTGCATTCCCAGCTTTGGGAGAGATTGTTGAAACAGCCACCATCCAGGTGTTCACGCTGTGGAATCTCTACGGTACAAAAAGAATTCGTGAACCTGGTGGCGATGATGTGGGTATTACAAATAGTTAATTCTGGTCTGTTTCTCCATCTTGGTGTGATCTCCACTTTAATGATATGCACCAGGCAATCAGTGGTTTTGATGGGCCGGGATGTTGCGTCTCAGCATGAGAACACTGTCTTTTCTCTCATCTCTCCTCTCTGTGCACACGGTCTTCCTGTTGCCACTTGGTGTGTGTGTGTGTGTGGGGGGGGGGGGGGGGGGGGGGGGGGGGGATGTTCTCTGCAATATGCGTCTCTGAAGTACTTTCTGCGTTAGTATCCTCTTTGCAGATTTCTGAAAGACACAGATTCTTCCCAAAAACTTCCATTGCATTCAATTGCCGCTCCTCAGTGTCTTGTCTCTCACCCCTACACCTCACCACACATTTTTGTTACAGGTAACCAGTGGGTTTTACCCATGACGGTCTCTACAATGAGCCGGACACGTGAACCACCAGTATCACGCGATAAAAAAAAATTCTAAGGCACAGACCCCCAACACTCTTCCACACTGGCAGGTGTCTGCCGGGAAGATCACCAGTATCGTCTGCCATGTGAGCGTGGTTGTGTCTTGTCGCCATTAATGAATGCCTGGTTACTTTCCCGCAGCTAGGGCATGGTTGTTCGAAGTCTGTCGCTCTCCACAGACCCAGCGTTTTCTCGTTGTGGGGTTGTCCAGCACACCTGGCTCTCAAAAGTTTTACATCAAAATTGTTCTCCTCCCTGATCGATTGTCCACTAAGGCAGGTGCGCTCCGATCAGTCCACCGTTCCGTTTCACCCACGGCAGGCTGATGATCTCGTTCAGTTAGCGGGCGTCAGTCCTTGGCCAACGAGCAATTGGGCCTGCAGCCATATTTCCTCTTGGCCTTTGCCGTTTAGTTTGGGCTTTGAAGTGTCCAGTGAGGTCTGTTTCTGGAGTACTCCAGACAGCAGTGCTGACGAGCGGTGACCTTGAAAGCGAGGAATGACAATCACACACTGCCCAGCCCCGGTATACTGGTCGTTGTACATCCATTCGACAGACGATTTATTGAAGGATTGATTGATCAGCTACATGAGTACGTGAACACACACACACACACGCGCGCGCGCGCGCACACACACACACACACATACACACACGCGCGTATACACGCACGCACGTACGACAGCAAGCCCGAGTGCACACACAGAGGGACCAAAGACAGGAACGAACAAATAAGAAAGGAAGAAAGAGGTCACACACACACACACACACACACACACAGGGGGGGGGGGGGGGGGGGGGGGGGAGGGAGGGAGGGAGAGAGAGAGACAGACAGACAGACAGACAGACAGACAGAGACAGAGGGAGGGAGAGAGAGAGAAGCAGAAAGAAAGAAAAACGAAAACGAGAAAAGAAAGCTGAAGCAACAGAGAAATACGAGTGGCCTCAACCTACCATCCATTACTGCTGATACGGCAACGAAAAAAGTGATCGTCACGAGGGACGCAGCCATCTTCCTTTCTGGGAGCTGGAAAATAATACGGGCAAATTGTTGTACACTAAACACATTGTCAAGAAGGAAATACTTGCTGAAATAATAGCAACAACAACAATAATAAAAATGATAAGTAGTAGTAGTAGCAGTAGTAGTAGCAGCAGTAGTAGTATGACAAAACCTAAAGTGACTACTCTGTAGAAGCGTATTTCGAAGTAAATCTTAAAGTTATACCTCAGACATCTTGATCAAACGTCTGCAATAAATTTGCCTTTTATAGCCAGAATGATGAGTTGCTTCTACATATTAAACATCCCTAGGCAGCTTTTTAATGCAAAGAGTGCAATAAGCCATGCCAGTGCTGGGCAAATGGCAACTAAACTAAACAAAACACATCCCGTTCATTTTTCACGGTGATGTTTCAGGAAGCGAACGTTTTTCTGAAATGTTCAGACATAAGAGAATGCACGGCAACTGAAAAAGCGAAAACAGGGGTTTGACACGACAAGTGAAGTGTCACCGAATGTAGTAGCTGTTTGCGCTTTTTCTTTCTTTTTTTTTTTCTTTTTTTTTATACTCCCAGTTGTTAGAGAACAGGGAGTACTTTACAATGGGAACGAAGAAATGCTGTTTATGTGTCTGCCTGTGTGTATGTGTGTCTGTCCGTGGTCAAATGTGTGTTCCACTCACTCCAGACAAAACTTCTGGGCCGACCTTTCTGAAAAGTTGTAGGTATGTTCATTATGGGTCACGGATGATGCCCGATGTTTTATTTTACCAGAATAGCCGTTACTAACGGCTATAATGGCCAAAACGTTTTTTTTTTTAATTCTTTCAAAACCTCTCCCAACCCATTAAAAACAGATTAAAAGAACCTATCCTAGGATTAAAAACCAACACGTTGAAATAAGATAAGACAACGTTGCCCACAGCCCAGACCGCAAAGGGCCACACCAGGGCCGTCACCACGTTAAAAACAACCCACAAGGCAGTCATTCACACAATTCTTTAAAATACGTCCAAAAACACATCCAAAAGTTTGTTAAAAATCTTTCCACTGTAAAATCTCAGATCCGATGAAAAATGTTAATCTCTTTCAAGAACTCAAAGATCGTGTCAGGCGGAACATCTCTGAACAAGATTTTCATGGAATCTGCTAAAAAATGTTTGTGTCTCACATCGTGCAAGTCCCAACACTCAAAAGAATATGTTTCATTGTGAGTGGAACATGACATGGAATGCACCATGGAGCTTCTTCTTCACCCTTTAAAAGGTACGAATGGGTAAAATACGAATGGCCAGTGTGCAGCCGGCACAGAACTGTTTTTGTTTCTTCTTTACGACCACCAGACGAAGTGGGAGGAACTCCTTTAGGTTTGGACGGATCTGAAAGAGTTTGTTATCCGTCTGTGTATTCCAATCCTCCTGCCAGAGGTCTCTGACATAATCGTTAATTTTGGGTTTCAGATCTGAGCAGGGGATAGGTGTGTTTGACAGATCTCTCTGTGGCATTCTTGGCCAAACGATCAACCATTTCGTTCCCTCCGATGCCAACATGACCGGGAACCCAAGCCAGAATAATATTGTAACCCTCCACTTTCAACTTGGTCAAAAGTAAAAAAAAAAGTGTAAGAGTTCGGGATGCTGAAGGTTTCGGCCAGCTATGGCCTCCAAAGCTGACAGTGAATCCGACAGAACCAGAAAGTCCCTCTTCGTAGACTGCGAGATTATCCTCAGTGCCAGAACCAGCTGTAAGTTCAGCAGAGTAAGCAGAAGCGTCCGAATGAATATGTTCCAACCGTATTTGAGAAGGAGCACCAGGGCAATAGGCTGCACAGGCCACTCCATCTTCAGACTTGGAACCGTCAGTGAAAATTTTCTGATAGGATGGGAATTCTGAACAAAGGTCAGCATACAACGCCTTGTATGCCAGAGAGCTGGTGGACTCTTTGCGAAAAGCTGCAAGATCAAAACGAACCTCTGGTGTGAAAAAGGTCCACGGAGGTTGATCTGGAAACTTGGAAAATCGGACACAACTCCTAGGTCTAGACCTGCATTCCGCGCGTGAGGCTGCATACGAAGACAAACGGTGGAATACAGTTAGGGTTGTTTTCAAATTTGCTTTGGAACTGAGGGTCAAAGACACAGTCATAGGCAGGGTTCTCCGGTTCCGAGAGCAGTCTGATATAATAGTTCAGAGACAGTTTCAGCCTGCGGTTGGACAGTGAGGGCTCACCTGCCTCTGCGTACAGGCTGTACACAGGGGTGGTGCGGAATGCTCCAAGACAGAGACGAAGACCCTGATGGTGAACTGGGTCTAGGACTTTTAGATACGAGGCTCTAGCGGCGCCGTAAATGATGCTGCCGTAGTCCAACTTGGATCGAACTAACGCCCTGTAAAGATGGAGAAGTGTGCGTTTGTCTGCACCCCAATCCGTATGAGCCACTACACGGAGGATATTCATGGCTTTGAGGCACGATGTTTTCAACTTCTGAATATGGGCTTTAAAATTTAACTTTTGGTCAAAGGTAACACCCAAAAATTTGGCTTCTGTGACAGCAGGAATTTGAGCCTTATCTATGAAAATTTCTGGTGGTGGAAAAAGTTGTCTGAAATTGTGAAAGTGGATGCACTCTGTTTTAACGGATGAAAACTTGAACCCATTTTCGACTGCCCACTGTTGGATTTTATAACACACACACTGGAGAGTTGGCGCTGTACACCAGCGAATGATTTCCAGATGCATAAAGGGCGAAAAATCATCAAAAAAAAGAGAGCATCTGAACCTTGGTTGACAAAATTGACAATTTCGTTTATTTTTATACTAAACAGGGCTGGAGAAAGGATACTGCCTTGTGGAACACCCATTTCCTGCTTATGAATTTCTGATAATGTTGTCCCCACACGGACCTGGAAGGATCTGTCTGCCAAAAACTGCTGTATGAACACTGGGAGATTGCCACGGAAGCCCATCCGATGGAGGTCTGACAGGATTCCATACTTCCACGTCGTGTCATAGGCCTTCTCTATGTCGAAAAAAAAATGGCAACAACATGCTTTTTTCTGTAAAAAAGAGTTTTTCGAATGGTGGTTTCCAATCTGATTAAATGGTCCATGGTAGAGTGATGCTTTCTAAAACCACACTGTTCCATGGCTAAAAGCCCATCAGTTTCCAATTTCCACATGAGCCTACCATTTACCATTTTTTCCATCACCTTACAAACACAGCTCGTTAAGGCTATTGACGATAGTTGGTTGGGTTTGAATGATCCTTCCCTGGCTTCGGAATGGGAACGATTACGGCCCTTTTCCATGAAGCTGGGAAAGACCCAGACGTCCAGACATGGTTATAAATTTGAAGCAGAATGTTAAGACCTGAGTCAGGAAGGTGTTTTAAGAGTTGATAATGTATTTCATCAAGACCAGGAGCGGAATCGTGACACGCCTGCAAGCAGATTTCAGTTCATTTAGATTAAAGGGCAAGTTGTAGTCTTCTTGATTGGGTGAGGTAAAGTCGAGCTTCTTTTTTTCTGCTTGCGTTTTGATCTTTAAAAAGGCGGCAGATTTTTGACTAGAGAGAGGAGTTGGTTTCTATGGTGGAAGCTAGCAAGTTAACCACAGCTTGTTTGTCAGTGATGAGTGTATCATCAAGTTTTAAATGGTGGACTGAAGGGCAGCTGTTCTTGCCCCTAATTTTTTTAACAACTCTCCAGATTTTTTTCTTGGAAATGTTTGATGTAAGCGAAGAGCAGAAATTTCTCCAAGATACTCGTCTACTTCCTTTACAAAACAAACCTCGCCTTTGCTTTTTTCCTCCGATAAGACTGAACATTCGGGGCCACAGGATGCTGAAAAACTAAACGTTGGGCCCTCTTGCGAACATTGCAAGCATTCTTACAGTCCTGGTTGTACCATGGCGTACCAGGTAGTTGTGCACCTGGTTTTGTGAGTGGGATGGTATCTCTCGCACATGATAAACAAAATATTTGTAAAGGACTCCGCTGGGTCTTCTGATCGGAAAACGATTTCAGCATCTAGCTTATCAGTTACGGCTGAATGAAAGAAATCCCAATTTGCCCTTTTAAAGCAAAAATACTGAGGAAAGGAAACAGGTTCCTTCAAAATTGGAGAAAGTATTACAGGGAAATGGTCGCTCCCGTGCAGATCATCGTGAACTGACCAATCATAGTCTAGAACTAATGAAGGATCGCACACTGACATGACAAATCCAAACACGAAAGGGTACCATTTGAAGAGTGCATGTATGTTGGTGATTTGTCATTCAGACAACACAAGTCCAGTTCATTAAAGACCTCTTCCAGCATGAGACCCCGAGGTGAGGAATGTGAGCTACCCCCCAAGGGGGGAATGCCCGTTGAAGTCTCCCAAAATGAAAAAAAGGACGCGGAAGCTGATCTATTAGATCAATGACTTGTTGCTTGGATATTGTACCAGAAGGAGGACAATAAATTGAACAGACAGTTATTGTTTTACTGAAAGTAATCCTGGCCGCAACAGCTTGTAATGGGTATTCAAGTTAACTTGGCTGAATAATAGAGATCGGTGAATAAGAAGGGAAACACCCCCAGTGACACCATGGCCAGTATCTGTAGGTAAAGCAGGAAAACCTACTGAACTAAAGCCCGCCAATGAAAAATCTTTTCCTGGTCAACAATGTTTCCTGCAGCGCAACAACACTAGGTTTGAGGCCAGAACACAACCGCTGGAGTTCCTCATATTGGGCATTAATGCCTCTTATATTCCACTGAATAAGGGCCATGACAATAAAAAAAAAAAAAAGAAAATTACTCCATCTCATTGTCCCTCATCACCTTCGATCTCCAAAGGAGAAAAACGATTGGAAGAAGGCGATGGAGATACCACCTTCCTGGCTGACAAAGGACGGTACTTATTTCCACCCCCAGATGGACGAGGTGGAAGAGGAGGCTTCATCAGAGGTCGACTTTTGGAGTGTTCCCCAGACAAAGAGGCTACCTGTGCAGCCTTCCCAGAGGATCTGGGGTTGGAGGAAGGGGGCTCAGACCCTCGAGGAGTCCGGGGGGAGGTGGATATTGAGCCTCCACCCAAGGCACTGTTTGCATTTTGTTTTTCTTTTTTCACTTTCTTTCTGTGCACGCCGAGGCTCCTGTTGCGTCTGTCGATCATGATGTTGAGAGCCAGCCTGAAGTTGAACAGTCTCAGTCTGAACACCAACACTGACCATGCTCCCCTTGGCGACATCAGCATATGACTTGCTGAGGGAGGACTGTCTCTTCTCCACAAAGTTTTCGTGCCTCAAAGAACGAGATTCGATTCTCCGTGCGTACCTTCTGGATCTCCGACTCGGTGCGCCAAACTGGACAGTCCTTCGAGAAGGCAGGATGGTTGCCTTTACAGTTGATGCAACAGGGCGGACAATCACACGGACCTTCATGCATCGGTTCTGAGCACTTGCCACATGCCTCCTGTTCTGTACACCGGTCCTTAATGTGTCCATACTTCTGACATTTGAAGCATCGCAAAGGTGAAGGAATGTACGTGGCGACGGGAACCCTCAAATATCCGA
>JADBJO010001764.1:362500-380993 GCA_016801955.1 Conus betulinus
TGCATGTCCGTGTGTGTGTAAGCGTGAGCATGGGTGTGTGTGTGTGTGTGTGTGTGTGTGTGTGTGTGTGTGTGTGTGTGTGTGTGTGTGACGAACAGGCTTTTGTCCAGGGGTAATATTCAGGTGGGGAGATCCTTCCTGTTCGTTTTTAGTTCCCATCCGACGACAGAAACACCAGCAATATATTTTGGGTCCTGTTTTCGTTATTTCTGTTTTCCAGTACAGCCCTTTCCTCCATCTTCCCTCTATATAATCTGTTTTCATCATCCTCCCTCCTCCTGTAACTGTCCACGTGTTTTAGCGAGGTCTCGCTGTGTCAGGTCTGACATGAATGCTTCGTGTTTTTGTTTTTTTGTTTTTTTTTTTTTTTTTTTCGCAGATTCTCGTGTCTACTCACCCTAGAATCGAAGCTGACGTTTGTCTCGCGGTGCCGTCCTTTGGCACTTTGCGAAAGTCCAGCCTGGGGGGGGGGGGGGGGGGGGGGGACATTCATCCACCCTCTCTTCCAGTCATTGTTTTCTCCTCCCTCTGTTTTCGTCCTTCGTTTGATACATAAATATTTGTGTGCATGTTTTGCGGGTGAGTGTTCATTATAACATGATCCATTTTATGTATAAAAGAGCAAAAATGCCTACGGGTGATGATTTGAAATATTTAGTGTTTTTTTTTTTTTTATTTAAAGAAAAGTCTACCTGTGGTTGCTCAATCACCTGTTGATTCAATGCATAATTCAGTCTTTCTAAAATGTTCCTACCTATGTCAGTTTTGGATTGAAATAGATGGATAAATATTAAGGAAGGTTATCTCATGACAAATTTGTTGGGTTTTCATTAACATTTAGTTTTTTTTGTTAATTGAGATTAGGGCCTGTATCATGTGCGGCATGACTTGACCATTACAAGCCCTCTTTTCTTTACCCGTATTTTATTTTATTTTTCGATGGACACTTACTCTTTCTTTATTGGACGGACCTCATCTTTCCTGCTTTTCATTCTTCTGTCTATCTGCTGCTTTCCTCCCTCTTATCTCCCTCTTACTCTCTTCTTTTCTTTGGCCGGCCTCGACCAATGACCACAGCCCTCTGACACTGACCAAACTGAAATCATGTCCCCAGCATGGTACTGACCCCAGCCTTAGGGCTTGCTGGTTATTTCTGTCGGTTCGCGGTCTGGCTGTATCCTCGGAACTTCCGGGCCTACCTCCTTCTTGGCCGCGGTGCTGGGGAGAGGTGCTGAGGCGACGGCGGGAGAGGCGTGGTGTGCTTCCACTGCCAGCTGGGATCAAGTCCCGACTTCCATCAAGAAAGACATTATTGGACTTGGCTGACACAAGATGAGTGTGTTAGTAGTGTGGGAAGTGTCTGAGTGGTGTGGTAGTGGTCCAGGCCCCTCTGTCTCCTCTGCATTTTTCCCCCCCTTCCTGAAAATTCAGGCCCTGTGGTGTGAATATATTTAGATTGTCCCTATTTCTTCTTTACTTTCTAAGAGAAAATAGAGGTGTAATTTGGGGCATCCCGGGACGGGGGGGGGGGGGGGGTGTTAACACTGTGTTTTCTTTTATCATTATTTTCTTTGGCCCCTATTTAGTAGTTAAGCTCTCTGTATCTTGCTCTTCTTTTCCCCCCTTTCTCCTGCCCCTTCTGTCTGTCCTCTCTTCTCCCCAGTCCCCCCCCCCCCCCCCCCCCCCCCCCCCCCCCAACTTAGTGTGTGGGTGTGTGTGTGAGTGCGTTGTATCGTGCAATAAATATTGCAATAAATATGTCTTGAGTGTACGTCCCTGGGTCCTTGTGTTTTGTGTGAGTGTAGTGTGGGTGCCTGACTCCACTCTCCCTGTGGTTCGGACTGTCGGGACCCCCAGTACCTGACAGTGTGTGTGTGTGTGTGTGGTGTGAGTGCGAGTGTGTGTATCGTGTGTGTATTGTGTGTGTGTGTGTGTGTGTGTGTGTGTGTGTGTGTGTGTGTGTGTGTGTGAACGTGCCTGTGCGTGCGCGCGCTACCTGATATGTGTGTGTGCGTGTGTGTGTGTGTGTGTGTGTGTATGCGTGTGTGTGTGATATGTGGGTTTGTGTGAGCGTGCTCTTGCGCATATGCATCTGCACACGTAAGTGTACATGTGTGTGCCTCTGTATATAGGTGCATATGCGTGAGTGCGCGTGTGTGCGTGTGTGTGCATGTGTGTGTGTGTGTGTGTGTGTGTGTGTGTGTGTGTGTGTGTGAACTTGCGTGTATGTATGTATGTGTGCATGCACGCATGTGTGTGTGTGCACAAGCGAGAACGCATGCCCGTGTGCGCGTGCATGCGTGTGTGCGTGCGTGTGTGTGCGAACGCATGTGTGCGTGCGTGCGCCTTTGATTGTGGGAAATGAATGTTCAGAAGATGACTTAGTCACAACCACAACAAAACACACACGCGCGCGCGCGCGCGCGCACACACGGACACCAAACACACACACACACACACACACACACACACACACACACACACACACACACATACACACTCACATCTGTGGACTCTCCAATTTTACACACCTGCATCGCCCCACCGATGCAGACTCACCAGCGCACACACGTCTGCAGTATACACTGGGGTCCCCGAGACATTCAAAATCTTATCACAGTTGAAATTTGTTTGAACATTTTGTGTCCGTCATTGGGAAGGCTCAGAATGAGCAAGTCTGGACGTGCGGTCACTTCCTCTCTTGATGTTCAGATCTGAAAAATAGTCTATGGTATTGTGGCTTCGCTCTTGTTGGTTTAGGAAATTCTTTAGATTTCTTTAACACATCAGATCGGCCAAGCTGTAATCCAGTTCTTATTGTTGTTTTGCTTGCCAGTTTGTTTGCCTTTAACTCCTGCATGCCCAGGGCAGACCATCCATACGAGTCTCTCCTACGGAAGGTTGCACATTACTTCACACCAAGCAGGGCTTCCCTTCCACTTCCACTCTTTTTTTTTTTTTTTTTAAAGTAGGTTCATGGAGTCAGTCAGTATCATGGCTTGTCGATTTTCAAAATGTTTTGTGGATGCGAGCCAGTGGAGTGTTTGTGTCACTACTTCCACCTCCATTGTTAGGCCTGAAGTTGTTAAACTGTAAGCAACATTGTCCTCGTGGGTAATTCGGCCATTTTTTTCTTCGCTATATATCCCCAGCTTCAGGTGACGGAACCGTCAGTGTATATAAAGATATAACATCATCTGAATTTCTGCATTGGTTTTGCCTTCTGGACATTCTCCACAGTGTCTTCCAAGTTCTGGAGAGATGGCAATTTGGTAAAGGTGTTCGAGGTGGTTTGGATACTTTTTCCATTCCTAGCAGATGACGGTCTGATCGAACGGGCGCCACTGAACACCATCGAAGTGACTCGGCAGCAGTGCAGTGTCTCCTCCGGTGGGTTGCCTCTTGACGACTTGACATTGACTGCCCCTTACTGTTATTGCTATTATCATTATTATTATTATTATTATTATTATTTATTGCGACGCACCGTTTCCCGTCCAGTCACAAATTTTCATGCAACCGTGCTCACCGGAAGGTAGTCGTCCGGAAGCCGGTTGAAAAGTTTACCTGACTGCAACTCACCTGCGCACGGTTAAAGCCGGGTGAGCTGAACCGGTTAGGCAGTCTCTGCATGATTCCGGCAACGCATCTGTCCAGAAGGCCGAAGAGGGACTCGAGCTGTTTTTGTGGCAGTCAGGTATTTATCATTCAATATTTATTTGTTAGCAAACCGAAACCGTATTCCCGTTTAGGAGCGACTGAAACTTCCTCAGCGTACTTGTGAGGATTTTTATTTTGTTGTGTTGTTATCCTATGACTTGATAGGATAGCAAAATGAAATGCTTTCGGAAAACATGAATAGAAGAAGTGAGTGTTAAGGGAAGTAGTTTTCAGCGGAAAAAAACGATTTGGTTTATTCTGTGACTTAACTACTTATGAACTTCATGATGAAAAAAAGGGTCTTATTCTAATGTGGTTTGCGAGAAGAGGGAGAGTTTTGATGCTATGGATAATCAGCTCCCAGAGACCAGCCGCCGTGGCGAAGTGGTTAGCGTCGCGGACTCCCGGCTGGGAGGTCGTGGGTTCGAATCCCATCAGAGTCATGTGGTTTTTTTTTTTCTGCCCCGACCGGCTCCTACCCAGAGTTGAGTTTGCTGCGGGCTCAGTTGGGAAGACTGGGACCACACAGTCGAGTTTCATCCACTTAATGGATGCGTTTCTGAGAGTGTTGCTCAAATTTCCTGACCAACACTGCAGGTGCCTGTATCTCTCGGGCCTGGTTGACGCCGGGATATATTATGAAAGGAAGCGTAGAGTACAGCCCTGTCATGTAGTCTCAGACCGAAATGGAAATCCGTAGCATCATCTTTATCATCCTCATTCTCATCGATCATCAGCAAAAAAAAAAAATGTCTCAAATTCTGTGGCCCTTCATGCCCTGCTCTCATGGTGACCTCAGTTTCGATGTCCTCTCTCCACGTCTGTGGTCTTGGTTTGGTTCCGTCGGGGTCACCGGTATCGGCGAGTCCATGGGGCTGTCGTTGGACGGACGTGGTGGCGCCCTCCGGAGGGAGAGCTCACTCACGCCGGCTCCGCGACTAAGCAATTATTGTCGTCAGTAGGGGGCTTAGTAGGTGGTGTCCT
The DNA here is from genome assembly GCA_016801955.1 of Conus betulinus. NCBI lineage: Eukaryota > Metazoa > Mollusca > Gastropoda > Neogastropoda > Conidae > Conus > Conus betulinus. The sequence goes on from JADBJO010001764.1 coordinate 367,145, forward strand.
GCGTATGTTAGATCAGAACAGGCGCCACTGAACTCCACCGAGGTGACTCGGCAGCAGTGCAGTGTCTCCTCCGGTGGGTTGCCTCTTGACGACTTGACATTGACTGCTACCTGTGGATTGCCGGGCCGGGGCCGCGGCGGGGCCGACCGGGCTGTGGCTGTGGACGGGGGTGTCGGAATGAGCGGCGTGGGGTGCACTGCCTCTGAAGTGGCGCAGAGGTTGGGACAGCAAAAAAAAAAAAAAAAAAAAAAAAAAAAAAAAAAAAAAAAAAATCTCCAGAGTGAGCGACAGAGACTTCATATATGGTTTTTTTGATTTTGATGTGGATCAATATTTAATTCATTCTTGATATGAATATTGAATAGTTGTATGTTGGTATATAAGAGTTGTGAAAATCTTCCTTACATATATTGAAGTAGTTGAATCTTTTGAAAAAAAGAAACCTTTTAAAATTTGGTGATTATATGAATTGAAATGAACATTCTTGTCGAAGAATGAATATTTGTGACATGACGAAAGACATTCATAGTTTGATGAAAAGTAATCATTGATTGTGTGTAATGAATTGTATTCATGGTTTATTGAAGAGGGTCTAGGTGGGAATCCTTTCCCCAATTTGGAAAACTAGATTCTGAAAGGTTTATATTGAAATCCTTTCCTGTGTAGTATTGTGATTCCGGAAAAGGGAATGTTGTAGTGTTATGGTTCCGGAAAAGGGAATGATGCTGTGTTATGATTCCGGAAAAAGGAATGTTGTAGTGTTGAAGAAAGAATATGCTGATGTTTATCCCAAGTTCTAGTGGAATATGATGTGGCTAATGAATATGAATGTAGTTGTGACTGTAATGAATAGTAGCCATGATAATCAAGGTAGTTAATCAGTTTCCCCAGGTAGAAGTGTTCCCTGGAACTGAGGGGGACTGGCTGCCACGTTTGAGGGTGAGGGACGTAGCTATATCTACCCCTTTTTTTCCGCCCGCCGGTGTTTCGGCCTGAGTGCCCACAATCTACCCTACCTGCCACTGCGCCCGGGACCGACTACCCGCTGAGCCAGTTTGGGCTGGAGACGCCACTGCTGCTGCCAAGCCAGAGCGCCGCTCCCGAGTTCTGAACCAGCGACCTGTTGGCTAGGTCGTCGCTGCGTTCTGTGCTTTTTTGTGTGCGAGCCACAGCTCCTGTGCGAGACTGTCGTTTTGTCGCCGGCAGAGACGCCGTGAGTGTGTTAGTGTTTGTTTTTGTTTTTTTTGTTTTTTGTTTTTTGTTTGTTTTCTTCGAGCCACAGCTCTGTGAAGTTATGCAAGTTCTGTGTCAGACTTGACGCTGTAGACGTTGTCATCTTGATCTTCGTCGTCTTCGTCCACGTCGTCGCCGCCTTCATCGTCGTTGGAACCAGCATCGATAATAGCTAATTATAGATAGATATATTTTGTGTCGTGCGCCCTGTTTGGCGTGTTTGAAGTATTGATATATACATGTATAGTTCTGTGTGTACGCCTTGTAGTTGGCGTGCTGACTATTATTGATGTGCTTGCATTTATTATATGTTTGTCTGATGGCTCACTTTTTTTTGTTTTATGCTGCTCGAGCCATCAGACAGTGTTGTTCTGTTGCCTGGCTGTCAATGTGCGGGTGAGTGGGTGTGTGTATGTAAATGGGAAAAGTCGTGCATGCATCCATAATTTCTGTGTGCGAGTCGGACATTCAGACATCTGCAGACACCACCCATTCCATCCGTAACAAAGTTATGGTTGTTACTATTATTATGTTTATTACTCTTATCACGTTTACTGTTTTTCATTACTGTTCGTCATTAATAATGTTTATTATGCTTATTAGGCTCAATTCCTTCCACCTCAGAAATCTCAGGCGTCTACTCGCCATCTCCTGGCGAGACAGGGTGACCAGCACACAAGTCCCGTCTCGCGCTGACCTTCCTTCCATGTATACCCTGCTAAGACGGTGTTGGATGCACTGGCTGGGAAATGTAATCATTTATCATCATTGTTATTATCACATCACCATTATCACCTTGTTATCACTATTATTTTTGTTATTGTGATCATTATCATCATTATTAGTTTTTTGGTTTTTTTTTAATCATTATTTTTAGTAGTAGTAGTAGTAGTAGAATTATTATTACTATTATTATCATTGTTTTGATGATCTTTATTATTGTTATTATTATGTTTATTTGTGCTGATATGTTTTTTCATTTTTATAAGGTTTATCATTATTTCCTTTTCTTATTTTTTTTTTTAAATTTTGTTCGTTGTTTATTATCTTTATGTTTATTATGTTTGTTGTCCCCAGCCACATGGGAATCTATGGTAACTCAGTGGTAGACAAAGCAGACAAATAAGCTCTCGGTGCAAGTCTTTCCAGGAGGCCTGTGCAGTTTGTTCCTCACTCAGATCTTCGTCATGAATCTAGCTCGTATTGTCGTGAACTGTGGCAGAGTGAATGGTCTAATCAAATTCATAATAAACTGTTTAAAATTTGCCCAGATTTAATCAACCCTTTCCCATCCATAGTACGTAACCGTAAAGAGGAATTGGTTTTGTCACGGTTACATATTGGGCACAGCTATATAACGCACAGTTGGATACTCAGAAGGGAAGACCCTCCATGGTGTGTTGCATGTGACAGCTTGTTCAGTGTTAATCATTTTTTGACTGAATGTGCTGATCTTTCCAAAGCCCTGAAAGCAATGCAGAAGCGGCAGAGAGGTGTTCAAGTTGGATCTGGTCAAGGAGGAACAAAAGTGAACTTCATAAGGCTTAACTTTCCTACAAATATCAGGTGTCCCTGTGGCTCTGTGGTTAGTACGCGAGTCATTAAGTGGAAATGAGCGTGTCCAGAAGGGCATGGGTTCGAATCCCAGTCATGGCTCATCCCAAGATAGGGGGGAAAAAAGGGCAGCAGAGGGACATCCGAGTCATGAACACGAGTTTCTTTCTACTATTTTTTCTTTTTTTGAAAGAGGTAAACATTTTATAAATTATAGTGTTTTAATAATGTATATAGGTGTTGCTGGAGTTGAACAGATAATTGTGCTTTTGTCTTTATAAATTTTAAGCGATGTGTTAATACTAGTGTGGGTATTTGTATCTAGAGACTCAGCAGATATGATAGCTGAGATCCGGATTTGGCTCCTTGTAGTCCGCTGGGACCCTATAACACTAACTAACGAACTATTATGTTTGTTGTTATGTTTATTATTATGTTTGTTCATTATGCTGATCGTTTTTTATCTTTTTTCTTTAGTCCCTCCACCTCGCCTTTTGCTATTTTTTTTTCAGTCCGTCACACTGTCACTCTTGCACTCTTGACAGAATTTACTCCATACGCATACGCAATCCCTCCAGTCAACCCAAAAGGCACACTACAGAATGTTTTTTCTTCTCCCCCTTTCCTCCAGGGAAAACACTTTACTACATGAATTGAACAATTCCGACAACGTTCATCACAGTCTCAATATTTATCAAACAAATTCTATACATGTTTCTCTCCCTCTCTCTTCACACTGAGAGAGATATCAAGTTACGAATTAATATGAAGAAAGACTTGCTAGATTCCTCCTCCTTGCTGGAGAAAGAATACACACATCCTCCATGAATATAAAGTCATGACCTTTTACACAACATTGGCCCAAGATCCAGACCAGGTGAATAATTAATTCATACCATCATGATGCCATACTTCATCAGAAAAAGCGCTCGCCCCATACCGTCATAATGCCCTGCCCACATCAGAAAAAGCGCTTGCCCCTTGAACTCTCCAGTCACTGGGGGAACGATGAGATCCGACTCCTCTACTCGGGGTTTTCAATTGCTGGGCTGAACTATCGGTGTGTTCCCCACACCATGGCCATCTTTAAACACCCGTCTCAGCACTTGGGAAACAGATGCCGTCGCAGCATCAGAGGAGAAATAGCTGATGGGGTGAAGGGTGAAGGGCTGAAACACGAATAAGGTTCGTGTAAGTAACCTGCTTCCCAATTTAACATATGAATTCTTTTTCTTTCTCTTTTCTTTAGGTTTTCCCCTGTACCTTTCCCCAACTATCTATGGCTCCCTGGTAATGACTGGTCAGCAGTGAGGACCCCTTGACCAACGTCCTGACAGTTTCGAGTCTTTAGGCCTTCTCCTGGGCTAAAACTAATTCTTTTCCTCCCTCCTCCGAGTGAGTGCATACTCAGTGTTCAAAACGCATGACCAGCACCTTACTAACCATTATTAAACTCTCTCTCAGTGGTCACTTTCCCCAATGACCAATCCTTGTCTATTTCACTGAGTGATCCTCATAAATATTGGGGATGCCCACTACACTAGTCAAGCCACATGAATATTCTTCCTTTTTAGTTGTGGCATGGGGGAAATGATTCATTTCACTAGACTAAATGTGATAGAGGGTCACATGATTTTGTGATGTGAGGCTACGTCACATGACCTCCCTCCCCCCCCCCCCCCCCCCCCCAATCTTGGGGTAAAAAAAAAAAACTTATCCATTTTTTTTTTTAAGATATACAACTTCACATCTTCAGCCATGAATCACAAAATGTGTATCCATCACACATGATTCACTAGATTAGAATCAACCATCATGATCCACCATAAACACCATGTTTCACAAGTTCAGTCTTTCTAAAAAAAAAAAAAAAAAAAAAAAAAATTCATAATTCATCACCACATGTCACAAATTACATTCCACAAATTATATGTACAAAACAATTAGGGATATTGACAATTCAAAGTATAGATTGTGTTTATATATTAAAATGTGAAGCACATTTTTTTTTTCTTTACCTTTGTCTCACATCATGTGTTTCAAAACCCTCATGAATATGAGAATATTTCCAAATATAATGTTTCTCGAGAGACATGTAAACAAAATAAACATAGTTTTTTTCCCACATGTAATGTAATAGTCCATTGAAAAGTCAAACATATTTTCCATTGTTGACAATGGATTAAAGAAAAGAATAGGTTTGTGTCACAGCACAATCAAAATATGTCTGTATACATTTCTAAGTGTTATTTGCTTGTGACACATAAATATTCACCCTCACAAGCAAGTTAGACATAAATAGTACATGATGATTTTACATTGTTTACAAAGGAATAAAGCAAAGAACAGATGTGTAATACATCAACATCAAGTAGTTTTTGCTTGTAAAACATTGTCACTTCAAGGAGAAAATTAAGCATAAATACCACTTGATTTAAATAGGCAGTAGCATACAATTCACTGTCAAATGTGAATACACTGTGATCATAAAGAAAAAAAAAACAGCAGAAATTCTTAGTCTTTGACGTTTGCAGGAACGTCAATGGCCTGTGGTCGGTCTGTAACCGAAACTTTCTTCCAGTCAAGAACCTGGCGAATTTCTCACGGAGATGTAGAAGTTTCTATGACCTTTAAATCCAGCATTGCTTTAATTTCTCTCGACAAACCTCTTTTTACAAACTGGAGGGGTATGGTCATGGTCCGCACTGGTATTTCAGTAGTGAACTGAATACTATGGGGTTCAATTCCTGTCACTGTACCTGGGGTATCTGTCAACACATCCTGAAGGTCTTTCAAAAATTTCTTCGAGCCGTTCTATCTGACTTGCAGACGAATCATTCGACAGAACCACATCATCATAGGTTTCACCTTTGATAGACAGAGTAAGAAGGGCAAAACATCTGCACTGGTAGATGTTAACAATCCCACATTTGCAGTTTTCACAACCTTTGATCTGTCCTTGTATGTTACATTGGGTACAGAATCATCATTGATAATATCTGTCATGTTGACATCAGTTTTTAACAAAGGACATATCCATTCATCTGACTGGTTGATGGCAACATTTGTACGCTCAACATACTTCAACATGTTTACGTGGAATACCTTCTCTACCATTTTGATCTTATAATTTACTGCAGAAAGTTTTACAATATACACAGCACTATAGTAATAATACAAAATAACAATCAATCAATAAATGCACCAATCACCCAAACGCAAAGAAAATAAACTATTGAAAAAAAATAAATTAAAAAAAAAGAAAAAAGAAAAACCAATAGATAATCAAAAGAAAATATTTATTAGGAGTTTTCCCCGCACTTGTCAACCTCTGTCCTGTTGAAGGAGGCAAGGTCGGTTCGAACTCTGGGAAGAGGGGACTATTTGAAATGAAACGATAGGACAGAGAAAGAAAGAAACAACAACAACAAAATCAACCTAATAAGGGGCGATCACGGCTGCTCCCCACTCTTGAACTAGTCGCTCAATGTAGCGAAAAGCGTGTGGGCTCACCGATCTCTGGAAAAGGACAAATAGGGATGGCGATACGGCTGCTCCCACTCTTGAACTAGTCGCTCAATGTAGCGAAAAGCGGTGGGGCTCACCGATCTGGGAAAAGGACAACTAGGGGATGGCGATACGGCTGCTCCCACTCTTGAACTAGTCGCTCAATGTAGCGAAAAGCGGTGGGGCTCACCGATCGGGGGGGAGGGGGGGGGGGGGGGGGGCGTAATAAGGGACAAAGTAAAACACCAGCAAAACTCAAGAGTCAGAAAGCTGAGAGAAGTCCCCACTCGCACTGAAAACAAATTCACACACACACAAATAGAAAAGAAAACAAATACAAACATTATACGCAATAAATAATTTAACGAATTTTTCTTTTTTTTTTTCTCCCTCAAAGCCTTGAGGGTACAAATAGAAATGTTTGTATTTCTCTTTATCTTTCCTCAACCTCCTGGGGGTACAAATCAAAATCCCCCCCCCCCCCCCCCCCCCCCCCCACAGGGCACAAATACAATTTTTTTTTCCAGGGCGAAACAAAAAACAATGCTAGGTAAGTCGTCGGGGTCACCACTGTCACTTTTGCACACGCGCATTCATGACAGCATTTATTCCAAACGCATACGCAATCCCTCCAGTCAACAAAGAGGCACACTACAGATGTTGTTTTTTCTTCTCCCCTTTTCCTCCAGGGAAAACACTTTACTAAATGAATTGAACAATTCCGACAACGTTCATCACACTCCAATATTTATCAAACAAATTCTATGCATTCTCTCTCTCTCTCTCTCTCTCTCTCTCTCTCTCTCTCTCTCTCTCTCTCTCTCTCTCTTCACACTGAGAGAGATATCAAGTTACGAATTAATATGAAGAAAGACTTGCTAGATTCCTCCTTGCCGGAGAAAGAATGCACATATGCTCCAAGAATATAAAGTCATGGCCTTTTTACACAACACTGGCCCAAGATCCAGACCAGGAGAATAAACAATACATACCATCATGATACCATACTTGCGTCAGAAAAAGCGCTCGCCCCATGCCGTCATGATGCCCTGCCCACATCAGAAAAAAGCGCTTGCCCCTTGAACTCGCCAGTCACTGGGGGAACGATGAGATCCGACTCCTCTATCGGTGTGTTCCCCACACCATGGCCATCTTTAAACACCCGTCTCAGCACTTGGGAAACAGATGCCGTCGTAGCATCGGAGGTGAAATAGCTGACGGGATGAAGGGTGAAGGGCTGCTGAAACACAAATAAGGTTCGTGTAAGTAATCTGCTTCCCAATTTAATATATGAATTCCTTCTTTCTCTTCAGGTGTTCCCCTGTACCTTTCCCCAACTACCTATGGCTCACCTGGTAATGACTGGTCAGCGGCGAGGACCCCTTGACCAACGTCCCGACAGGTTCGAGTCTTTAGGCCATCTCCTGGGCTAAAACTTTCTTTCTTTCCTCACTCCTAGTCAGTGCACACTCAGTGTTCAAAACACATGACCAGCACCTTACTAGCCCTTATTAAACTCTCTCTCAGTGGTCACTTTCACCCAATGACCAACCCTTGTCTATTTCACCGAGTGATCCTCACATTTATTGGGGACGCCCGCTACACTAGTCAAGCCACATGAATGTTCTCTTTTTTTAGTTGTGGCATGTGGGAAATGATTCATATCACTAGACTAAATGTGATGGAGCGTCGCATGCCTTGATGTGAGGCTACGTCACATGACACGTCCCTTTTCCCCTTACTGTTTTGTTGCAAGGCGATCTTTATTATCATTATTATTATTATTATCATCATCATCATCATTGTGAGTCACTTCATGTTTGTTCACATTACCATTTAGTAATATTACTATGTTTTGTTTTATTATTTTTTGCGTTTATTACTATTATCACGTTAAGCATTATGTTTATCATACTATCCTTAATCATTATTATTATGTTTATTATGCTTATTAGGCTCAATTCCTTCAACCTCAGAAATCTCAGGCGTATACTGGGCATCTGCTGTCGAGACAGGGTGACCAACACACAAGTCCCGCTCGCGCTGGCCTCCCTTCCATGTATACCCTGCTGAGACGGCGTCGATGGTGTTGGCTGCACCATATAGTCGTTTTTATATTTTCATTTGTTTTTGTTTTTTGTTTTTTAATTATTATCATTCTTATCATTATTACTGTTTTTTGTTTATTATTACTGTTATTGTTATTGCTATTATTTTTTGTTACGATTGTTACCATTATTATTTTAGTTATTATTATAGTTTATTCTTATCACGTTTACTATTATGTTTTTCATTACTGTTCATCATTATTATTATTGTTTATTATGCTTATTATTAGGCTCAATTCCTTCCACCTCAGAAACCTCAGGCGTATACTGGGCATCTCCTGGCGAGACAGGGCGACCAACACACAAGTCCTGCCTCGCGCTGGCCGCCCTTCCATGTGTACCCTGCTGAGACGGCATCGGTTGCGCTGGCTGGGAAATGTAATCATTTATCATCATCATCATCATTATTATTATTATATCATCATCAATATCACTATTATTGTTGTTATTATCACTATTATTGTTATCATTATCTTCATTATTATCAGTTTTTTTTAATCATTTTTTTTTAGTAGTAGTAGTAGAATTACTATTATTATTATCATTGTTTGTTATGACGATCTTTATTATTGTTATTATTTATCATTATGTCTATTTTTTATTATTGTTTATTATTATCATGTCTATTTTTGCTGATGTTTTTCATTTTTATCAGGTTTATATCATTATTTTTTTTTATATTATTTTTTCTTTATTTTGTTTATGTTTATCATTATGTTTATTATGTTTGTTATTGTTATGTTTATTATTATGTTGATTATGTTCATTATGCTGATTATTATGCGTTTCGTAATTATGTTTATTATGTTTGTTACTTTTAAGTATTTATTGTTTTGTTGTTTTTTTTTAGTCCCTCCACCACCCCCGCCTTTGCTATTTTTTTTTGGCCCTTTTTCCCCTTACTGTTTTGTTGCAAGGCGGTATTTTATCATTATTAGCAGTAGTAGTAATATCATTATGATTATCATTGTGATTCACTTCATATTTGTTCACATTATTGGTAGTAGTATTACTATGTTTTTGTTTATCATTATTGTTTTTATTATTGTTGTTAAGTATTATTATGTTTATCATTATTATCATTATGTTTTATGTTATTATTATTAGGCTCAATTCCTTCCACCTCAGAAACCTCAGGCGTATACTGGGCATCTCCCGGCAAGACAGGGTGACCATCACTGAAGTCCTGTCTCGCGCTGGCCTCCCTTCCATGTATACCCTGCCGAGATGGCGCTGGTTGCGTTGGCAGGGCCATGTAATTATTATCATTATTATTGTTTATTTTTGTTTTTGTTTTTTTTTATTATGATTATTATTATGTTTGTTATATTTGTTACCATTATGTTTATCACTATTATCACATTTTACTATTATTATGTTCATCACTACTGTTCAGTTCATCATTATTATGATATTTATTATGCTTATTATTAGACTCAATTCTTTCCACCCCCCAGAAATCTCGGGCGTATACTGGGCATCTCCTGGCGAGACAGGGTGACCAAACACACAAGTCCTGTCTCGCGCTGACCTCCCTTCCATGTATACCCTGCTGAGACGTTGTAGGTCGCGTTGGCTGGGCCATGTAATCATTTTTTTTTATTATTATTATTATTATCATTATTACTGTTTTTTGTTTATTATTATTGTTATTGTTACGTTTGTTGTACTTTTAAGTTTTTTTTTTTTTTTTTTTTTTTTTTTTTTTTTTTTAGTCCCTCCACCCCCCCCGCCTTTGCAATTTTTTTTCTCTTTTTTTCCGGCCCTTTTTCCCCTTACCGTTGTGCTGCAAGGCGGTCTTTATTATTATCATTGTTATCATTACTATTATTATCATTATTATTATTATCATTGTGAGTAACTTCATGTTTGTTCATTATCATTAGTAGTACTACTATTATGATTTCATTGTGTTTATTATTATTATCATGTATTATTATGTTTATCATTACTATTATGTTTATTGTTATTATTATTGTTATGTTTTTATTATGCTTATTATTAGGCTCAATTCCTTCCACCTCAGAAACCTCGGGCGTATACTGGGCATCTCCTGGCGAGACTGGGTGACCAACACACAAGTCCCGTCTCGCGCTGGCCTCCCTTCCATGTATACCCTGCTGAGACGGTGTCGATGGTGTTGGCTGGACTATAATAATTATTATTATTATTACTATTATTATTATCATTGTGTTTGTTTATTATCTGTACTACTTCTCTATTGTTTCTTATTATCAGGTTTATTACTGCTGTTATGTTTTTCATTATCATCAGGTTTATCATTATTTATAATTATGTTATTATTCTTTTTCATTATGTTTGTTATAATTATCACCTTAACGTTTATGTTATCACCATTATTACGTTGTGTTCATTATGCGGATTGTTATGTTTTGTAATCATGTTTAGTATGTTTATTATCAAGTTTTTTTGTTTTTTTTTTTTTTTTAGGCCCTCCACCACCCCCGCCTTTGCTATTTTTTTCTCTCCTTTTTTCGGCCTTTCTTTCCCTTACTCTTTTTTTGTTTCAAGGCAGTCTTTATTATTATTATTATTATATCATCATATTATCATTGTGTGTATGTTTGTTTCTTGATTATCATTATTAGTAGTAGTAGTAGTAGTATTTTGTTTATTATGTTCATTGTTATTATCATGTTAAGTATTAAGTCTATTATCATTATCAATATTATTATTTGTTTATTATGCTCATTATTAGGCTCAATTCTTTCCACCTCAGAAGCCTCAGGCGTATACTGGGCATCTGCCGGCGAGACAGGGTGACCAACACACAAGTCCGTCTCGCGCTGGCCTCCCTTCCATGTATACCCTGCTGAGACGGCATCGGTTGCGCTGGCTGAGCCATGTAATCATTATTATTATTATTATTGTTGTTGTTTTTGCGTTTTATGTTTTTTGTTTATTATTACTATCATGTTTATCTTTGTTACCATAATGTTTATAAATTATATTTACTGTTATGTTTATAATTACTATTATGTTTGTTTTATTGTCATTATTATTATTATATTCATTATGCTTATTGTTAGACTCAATTCCTTCCACCTCAGAAACCTCAGGCGTATACTGGGCATCTCCTGGCGAGACAGGGTGACCAACACACAAGTCCTGTCTCGCGCTGGCCTCCCTTCCATGTATACCCTGCTGAGATGGCGTTGGTCGTGTTGGCTGCGCCATGTAATCATTATTATTATTGCTATTATTATTATCATTGTTTGTTATGACGATTTTTTATTATTATCATTATTTTTATTATTATGTTTGTGCTGATACGTTTCTAATTTTTTATCAGGTTTATCATTATCATATTATTCTGTTCTTTATTACGTTTGTTATTTTTATTATCTTTATGTTTGTTATTGTATGTTCATTATTATGTACATTATGCTGATTATGTGTTTTGTAGTTATGCTTATTATGTCTATTAGGTTTTTATCGTGTTTTTTCTTTTTAGTCCCTCCACCACCCCCGCCTTTTTTTTTTTTTTTTTTTTTTTTTTTTTTTTTTCCGGCATTTTTTTTTCCCCTTACTCTGTTTTGTTGCAAGGCGGTCTTTATCATTATGATCATTATTACTATTATTATCATTATCATTGTGAGCAAGTTCATGTTTGTTCACTATCATTAGTAGTACTAGTGTTATGTTATTTATCTGTATTATCTTTATGTCAAGTATTATGTTTATAATTACTATTATGTTATTATTATTGTTATCGCCTCCCTTCCATGCATACCCTGCTGAGACGGTGTTGGTTGCATTGGCTGGGCCATGTAATAATTATTATTATTTTTTTTATTACTATCATTATTATGATTGTTTGTAATTATTATCTTTATTAATTCTATTGTTTCTTATCAGGTTTATTACTGCTGTTATGTTTTTCATTATCAGGTTTATTATATTATTATTACTTTCTTCTGTTATTTTTTTTTATTATGTTCGTTATAATTATCACCTTAATTTTATCACGTTTGTTATTGTTATCTTTATTACAATTACGTTGACTATCTTCATTATGCGGATTTTTATGTTTTGTAATCATGTTTTTATGTTTATTATCAATTTTTTTGTTGTTTTGTTTTTTTTTTTTGTTTTTTTAGGCCCTCCACCACCCCCCGCCTTTGCTTTTTTTTTTTTTTTTTTTTCGGCCTTCTTTCCCTTACTCTTGTTTCAAGGCGGTCTTTCTTCTTCTTCTTCTCTTCTTCTTCTTATTTTTTTATTATTATCAGCATTGTTATTATCATTGTGTGTATGTTTATGTTTCTTGATTATCATTAGTAGTAGTAGTTGTATGTTTTGTTGATCATTATTATGTTGATTGTTATTACCATGTTAAGTATTAGTAAGTTTATTATTATCATTATTATTTTATTATGCTCATTATTAGGTTCAATTTCTTCCACCTCAGAGGCGCCTCAGGGGTATACTGGGCATCTCCTGGCGAGACAGGGTGACCAACACACAAGTCCTGTCTCGCGCTGGCCTCCCTTTCATGTATACCCTGCTGAGACGGGTATGGTTTGCGCTGGCTGGGCCATGTAATCATATTATTATTATTATTATTATGGTGGTGGTGGTGTGTGTGTTTGTTTGTTTTTGTTTTTTTTTTACTATTATTATGTTTGTTACCATTATCATGTTTATCATCATCATGTTTACTGTTATGTTTATAATTCTACTATTATTTTTGTTTTATTGTTATTATTATTATTATATTTTTTATGCTTATTGTTAGGTTCAATTAATTCCACCTCGGAAGACTCGGGCGTATACTGGGCATCTGCTGGCGAGACAGGGTGACCAACACACAAGTCCTGTCTCGCGCTGGCCTCCCTTCCATGTATACCCTGCCGAGACGGTGTAGGTCGCGTTGGCTGGTACATGTGATCATGTTTATTACCGTTTTCATTCATTTTTTCTTATTATTAGCACTGGCCACCCACAGCCAAGATACAAAGACTTCGGCAACAGAGACATGAATGCACTTGAGATCAACACCGAGTCCTGAGAGGACCTCAAAGCAGACAGCAACAGGTGCAGAAGCACTTACAAGAAACGGCTGCAGGCTGGCGAAAGAAAAACCGACTGCTGCTGCAGCAGAGAAGTGAGCCCGCAGAAAGGGGATGACAGCCAACAAACCAGTGTCAACATACAGATGTGAACATTGTGTCGGAGAATGCAACTCTCGTGTCAGTCTCTACAGCCACAGGCGACGCTTTTGGGGGTAAACAGGTAGACAGACTGAGATACAGGCCGACAGACAAATAGACGTTTACCGCTGCGTAGTTTATCACTCCGTACGCTGCAATAAGATTTATAACACGCTGCAATAAGATTTATAACACGCTGAAATAAGATTTATAACACGCTGCAATAAGATTTATAACGCTAAGTGGCTTATCGCACTATGCACAGTGGGGTTTTTG
>JADBJO010001765.1:0-2500 GCA_016801955.1 Conus betulinus
TGATGGTGATATGCCAAAAATTTGGAAAGAATCAATCGTGGTTCCCATTCACAAACATGGCAAAAGCTGCACAGACATAAACAGTTATAGACCTATAGCATTAACATCCCATGTATGCAAACTTTTGGAAAGAATCGATTTTTTAAACAGACTTACACACTTTTGTGAGAAGAATGAAATAATACCTATAAATCAGGCCGGTTTCAGAAAGAGTAGATCGAAAACAGAACAATTAGTGAAACTTACAACAAACATAAAAAAGCAATTTGCTAGACGTAAATGTATATTAGCGACATTTTTTGACATAAATAAAGCTTATGATCAAGTCTGGCATTCTCGGCTCTTACTTAAATTAAAAAACATAGGTCTGTCTGGGTCATATTATGATTATATCAATTGTTTTCTAAAGAATCGAAAAATTCAAACTAGACTCAAGGGTCAGTTATTGCTCCTTTCCTATTTTCATTACTAATGCATGATTTACCCAGTAAAATATCTAAAAATGTCATCTTGATTCAATATGCTGACGATATATGCATGTGGATGGAAGTAACCTTAAAAAAGAAAACCCCACTACGTAGCATAAACCATACCAAAAAAGTGTATCAAAAAAGAGCTCGACATTATAGCAGAGTACTTGACAAAGAATGGACTAAGTTTATCTGAAGAAAAAACAAAGATTGTTTTTATTCAACAGTGGCTCGAATCCCGACAAAATGCCTGTTTTCAAAATGAATGGAATAGTTCTTAATTATGCTTCACAGATCAAGTTTTGGGGGCGTTAACCTCACATCGAAAATGTCTTGGAATCAACACATAGATTATTTGCTGACAAAAGTAAGGAAAACTTTAAATTTTCTCAAAATTGTGAGTACACAGAGATGGGGACAAGACACGTCCACCTCTATTTTATCTATGTAAATGTCTAATAAGATCAAATTAACATACGCGCAAGAAGTGTTTTTTAGTGCACCAAAATATCTGTTAAAGAAGCTTCAAAGCATAGAATGTAAAGCGCTCAAACTTGCAATGGGTCTTCCCACCCATGCATCTTGTCTTCGAACATATAATGAGGCTCAAATTTTACCCTTAGATGATCAGAGGGAAGTGGCTGCCACGAAATTGTGATAAGAAGTGTTCCAGTTAAGAATGATGTGAAAATGAAATTAAAATTAGATCAGATATCGACTTTCCTACACGTGCAAAAACAATATCCTCTCAGATTACTCTGGCAACGTATACATCTGAGCTTAGGCAAGCCACGGGCATTACTGTTGACGAAAAAGTCTGTATCTGCAAGGCCGTCTTTCTTTCCCTACACCACCCTGGGAACTTCAAAGGGCCCAATTTGATATTGACCACACTGATTTAAAAAGAAGACAATATAAAAAATATAGTGGCAAGCAATGCTAAATTTCATATTGAAGAGAAATATCCAAATCATTTAAAAGTATACACAGATGGGTCATTCAATTCAAAAGAATGCGGGCTCTGCTTATTTGATACCTGATTTAAAGTAGAGAAATGTTTTTCACTGGGGAAAAATAAATCGGTTTTTACTGCGGAACTTACTGCAATATTAATGGCGTTAAATTATCTTCTAAATTTCCCACGATCTATATTTCAAGTACTTTTTTTGTGTTGATTCAAAGTCTGTGCTTCAGGCACTGAAATCATTAAAACTGAAGAATAGATCAGAAATGATAATTGAAATTAGCTGTTTAATTCATGCTCTCTCTATACAAGGCACGGCAATTACTTCTCTGCTGGATACCGTCACACTGTCATTTTTTATTAACGACAAAGTAGACAGAGCTGCGAAACAAGGTGCAAAATGTAGCTCAGAGTCTCTCAGGATGGATTTTCCACTTACGGTTCAAGAACAAATATAGTATAGTGGAATCATTTGCTTGGAACCATTTTTCCAGAATTCCTTCAGAAAGTCTCACAAAAAGCTTATTTACACAGATTTTAGTATTGCAAACTTAAAAACACACTCCCACATTAGCAGGAAGTTATATCGTCCCTTATGTATAGGTGGAAAGTCGATGCTTTTACAACAAAATTTAGTAAAAATGCCTCATGTGTTTGTGGACAGAGCATCACAGTTGAACATATTATCTCATGTGCCGCTATCAAACAATTTATACCCATACTTTCTACATATACTATTACAAATATTTTCGAATCACCAGCTTTTAACCTATGAATTCTTTCTTTCTTTATCAAAGAGTCCAATAAGTAAGTACTTATAGTTTCTTACATTTATTTACTCATACTTATGAGGTTACTTTTAAGTGAGTCAATCATTAACCTACTACTAAATTTACATAATTTGTTGTTTTGTTTTTTTTTTTTTTTTTGTTTTTTTTTTTTTGTTTTTTGTTTTTTTTTTCCCGTCTAATATCACCTAGAGTGGATAGAAATCATTGTCTATGCCTTAATAAGAACTGTGATAATTGTAATCATATCATCATCAACAGTGACAGGGAGAAGAAAA
>JADBJO010001765.1:5000-12500 GCA_016801955.1 Conus betulinus
GTATTTACAGGCGACGCTACATTTACAGAATGACGTCTGACTTCAAGTGGTTTATGAACCAACTGTGTGCCAGCAAACGGGGATACTTTTCGCATAGCAACCTTTTTACGTGTGTACGGAGTTGTTCTCACGCTTGAAACAAGACATTTTCCTGCAAACAGAAGTCATTTTGCATACTACCAAAAGATCAGTTAATGTGCTTTGATACATGTATTGTTTTGAACAATGATCAGTAAGTCATGTGACATTGATCAACAAAACACACAGAACACAATACACGCTGTTCTATAGGCCTAGTAAGCTGATACATGTCTCGTCGGACTTTGTTTCACCTTGAATTGCCCTCATGTTTCCATGGAAATAATCGAAACAGAAATTCAGATTAGTAACAGGTAAAATATGAACTAGAACATGATCCGTGGATAGTATCGACAATAAAAAGTTAAGATTAGCAATGAATAAATCGTGAACTAAAAAACGATGACTTCTTGTGCCAGCAATATTGGGAAAGGAGAAAGCGCCGACATTTAGCATTACAAAGCATTCTTCAAAGTACACTGACACTTAGAACGTCATCCTGAGGAAATGTCATAGTTGGGTACAATGTTGCAAATGACGTTAATGATTGGCGAAGGACAAGGGGGCGTGAGGGGGAAGGGGAGTCGAAGGGGAGGGATGGGGGATGAAAATGAAGAAAGAACTTTGCTTAAATCATGAAAAATGAAAATAAGTTGGTGGGGGAGAGGGTGGTGGTGGTAATAATTCCTCACGGGGACAGGACTGGGTGGGGGATGGGGGGTTCGGGGGGGTTGTGGGGAGGAGGGTGGTAAAGATCTTGTAAGAGCGGGAGAGAGAATTGCTGTTTGGAGCACGTCTGATTCTTATCTCACATTTATCACACCCATACCACCTCTGTTCACACATGCATATTAATGTAATGTAAAAACGAAAAAGATTTATCACGCTTACATATAGCCAAGGTGATTATCGCTGTTGCTCTCTTCTTATTCAGGATGCGAGACTAACGGTGATAGTTCAGATCAACGTTTTGATGATACCGAGGTCATGATATCAGTGACAATCATATAGGCCTACATCTCCGCCGGGCCGTTTCGGTACAGGGAGATTTTTTTCCCTCGGAGATAACATTGGTTCTGACTCCATTTCCCAAATAGTCCTTCGAATGAGACTATAAACCGAGGTACTGTGTGTGAATGCATGCATGGCACCTGCACACCCGTAAAAATCCCATCACCAACTTTCGGAAGAGAACGCTAGTTTGGCCGTTGGTATGGATGACACATTACAGAGAGCATGCATCCCGCGTGAGAAATGGAAAGATCGAAGGAAATAAGGAAATGGAGAGAACGATATTGACTGGATGACACGGGAAACGACTGAATGAATCCCGGCAGACAGATCTTCAGTCGGCACTACCCAGGTAGGCAGCTCGTTGTGTACACGAGAGTGTGGATTGTCAGCGCCTGGAACGTTTGGCAAAGCGCTTTATAAATGCTGTTTTATTATTATTATTATTGTGGTGGTGGTGGTGGTGGTTGTGTTTGTTGTTGGTGGTTGTTATTGTTATTATCATTATTAATAAGATTATTATCATTATTATGTACGAATAGTGAAGATGGTCATGTTTAAGTGACATTAATGTGCGTGTGTAAACAGGTGGGTAGGGATGAGAGAGAAATGTGGTGAACTAACGACGAGACTTGCTCCTACTAGCACTCAACAGATGACACACATCTGCCGGTTAGTATCTTAAATTAAGGGATTACAATTTCTACCAGCGTAACATGGCCATTTTGTACATTAAAGCAAACAATATTTATCATATTTCATACGCACTGAATGTGTAATCGGAGTACTTTTCGTGTACGCGACATGCAGGCCAATTCTTTCGCTGCGCCGTTCGCACTCTCTCGCCAACGCGAATTGAGCCACGGAAGAAACACTCGTAAGCAACTTAACGAGCGCGCAAAAAAAAAAAAGAAAAAAGAAAGAAAGAAAGAAAGAAAAGAAAAAAAAGAAGAGAGAAAAAATCCTCGGTCGTTAACTGTGTGTGTGGGTTTGGTGAACATGTTCATGTTTGTGACTTTGTTTAGGTTGAGACATACGTACGTTTTTATCTGCTGAATGCCTTTGTTACAAACAGATCGACCACTTTACGTTTTGGTTGTCCGAAGCGGAAATCAATGATATTACAGACAAAGGTAAATCACTTGGGGAGTTACCGATGGATTAGGTTTGGGTGATGTCCCTTTGAAAATGATACCATGACAACAATTAAGAAAACAAAGATCTGGATAAAGCAAGGTAGCTGGCTAGATATTTCTTAGATATGAAATGTATACTGTGTTCTAAAATTTCCTGGTGTCAAGGAGCAGTGAGACATACATACATTCATACATGCATACATTTATGCATACATACCTGCACCTGACAAGTTGACGTTTTCGTCAAAATGAAAGCGTTCGTATATTATTCATTCATTCGTATCTCGGTCTCTTTGTCTCTCTGTCTCTTCAGCACAGACTTCGATTAAAGGTGAATACGGACAATAAAGCTGACAGATTTTTTGTTTTTTCAATAAGGATATCCAGTTTTTCCTTGTTTTGTCAACACGCTGGCTCCTGCCTGTATCCAGGACGTAAGCGCATACAACGTCGACATCATCATCATCGTCGTCGTCATCATCATCATCATTATTATGTATTACTATTATTGTCATGAACGGTTTTTTTTAAACAGTGACTCAGCCATAGCGCGTAGCTATGTGACAAATTTTCCGTCAAGGTACTCCTTGTTTATAGGGCAATGGCCTCTTTTGGGGATCAATCTGGTATTGGCCTTTTTTTCTTCTTTTTTTTCACCTTCTTTCCATATATCTTTTTTTTTTCTTCATTTTTCCCCCCAACAATTCCGTGCATTCTGGATTCTAACTTCGCTCGCAGGTCTGAGATGGATTCCATAGCTGGTAGACTGCACCCGAAAAGAACGGAAACCTACCAATTAAGGCCCCCTTGAACTCTTGACGATATGGAATCGTCTGACACGTGCATATCATTTACATCCAAACGTGCCCACTATAAAGTGTTCAGAGTGTGTCCACTGCACATTTTCAGTACACCGGCCCATGTCGTGACGTTCAATTCTTTGTTCCCTCTTCTTCACTTTAGTAATGTACATAATCTGTTGATGATTAAAACACATCTTTTGATAGCGATGATTAGTGTCAATCAATCATCAGGAGCCTCTCGCAGTAGTTCTGTCTTTTCTAGTAGCTTCAGCAACCTCAACGTGTTGATCCACGTGTTTACAATCAGCTGAAGCGTGTGTTCGTGTCACTGTTTCAGGTCTGAATTGTAAGTTGGACCCACTCGCGCGATCAGCCCAAGGTGACGTGTAGAATTTCACCACATCACGCTCGACATGTTGGTTAGCTTACTCACTTGAACATCGACCTTCGACTGACGAGAGTCGTGTTTTTTGCGCGGTTTGACTCACGAAATTTGCATTTTTTTTTTTACATTGATCATTCGCGCTTTTCTACATTTTAACTTTTGCTTTGGAGAGCTGGTGATTTTTCTGGGGTCGTCTCCGAATCGTCGACTGGATTGTGAGGAACTGGATTTTAAAACTGACCTGGATATTCAAAATGATCAACCAGTCAGTCGATCATCAATCAATCAAATAACTAACCACCAAACCAATCAACCAACCAAGCAGCAAGGAACCAGCCAATAAATACAGATTTGAATTAATGATAAGTAAAGACATAAGTAAACAAATAGATTAATCAATTAATTGATTAATCGATCAATCAATTATCAACCAACCAATCAATCAATCAATCAATTAATGAATTGTTTAATCTATTCTTTTATGTATTTATCGTTCATGTATGTATCATGTATGTATGTATGTATGTATGTATGTATGTATGTATGTATGTGTGTATTTACTTATCTATCTATTAATTCCTTGATGTACTCATTCCTTTTTTGCCAAACTCACCTGTACCCACGGTCAAGTTCAGCTGGCGGACAGGGGTAGTGCTGGCGCCAGGTCTCCCTGCTGTGGGTGGGGCCCAGCGGTCACCAGCAGCGTGTAGCTGGCCGTGTCCCCAGGGGTCAGTCCCTCCAACACCATGGCCTGACCATCCTCCGTCAGTCGCACGCGCGGCGCATAGAACGGGGAGGGGGTGAAGGTCCCGCTGGGGAGTAGCTGGCCAGGAGGGTGGTGATAGTGGTGGGGGTGCTGGGATCGCCGCCTTCGTCTGGAAGCCGAGAGAGAGAGAGAGAGAGAGAGAGGGGGGGGGGGGGGGAAGTGGTGTGTGTGTGTGTGTGTGTGTGTGTGTGTGTGTGTGTGTGTGTGTGTGTGTGTGTGTGTGTGTGTGTGTGTGTGTGCTTATCTCTCTCTCACTCTTCGCTCACACACACACACACACACACACACACACACACACACACACACACACACACACACACACACACACACGCACACACACACACACATACACCACTTCCCCCCCCCCTCTCTCTCTCTCTCTCTCTCTCTCTCTGTGTGTGTGTGTGTGTGTGTGTGTGTGTGTGTGTGTGTGTGTGTGTGTGTGTGTGTAATACATGACCTTACAATACCAGACGTTACCATACGATGCAGTTCGATGTGGCAGACTGCAACACGATATCGTATACAACACCACGTGACGTAATACATGACCACGCAATATGGTGCAACACAGTACGGCAAGACTCGATGCAATACGATACGCGATAAATACGACCATCAAACACGAACAAAATAAGGGAGACAAATCCACCACACCTGAACAACACAAGGGAGACAAATCCACCACACCTGAACAACACAAGGGAGACAAACCCACCACACCTGAACAACACAAGGGAGAGAAGCTCACCACACCTGAACAACACAAGGGAGACAAATCCACCACGCCTGAACAACACAAAGGAGACAAGCCCACCACACCTGAACAACACAAGGGAGAGAAGCCCACCACGCCTGAACAACACAAGGGAGAGAAGCCACCACACCTGAACAACACAAGGGAGACAAACCCACCACGCCTGAACAACACAAGGGAGACAACCCACCACACCTGAACAACACAAGGGAGAGAAGCCCACCACGCCTGAACAACACAAGGGAGACAAGCCCACCACACCTGAACAACACAAGGGAGAGAAGCCCACCACGCCTGAACAACACAAGGGAGAGAAGCCACCACACCTGAACAACACAAGGGAGACAAACCCACCACGCCTGAACAACACAAGGGAGACAAACCCAGCACACCTGAACAACACAAGGGAGAGAAGCCCACCACACCTGAACAACACAAGGGAGACAAACCCACCACACCTGAACAACACAAGGGAGACAAATCCACCACACCTGAACAACACAAGGGAGACAAACCCACCACACCTGAACACAAGGGAGACAAAGACAAACCCACCACACCTGAACAACACAAGGGAGACAAACCCACCTCACCTGAACAACACAAGGGAGACAAACCACTACTACACCTGAACAACACAAGGGAGACAAACCCACCTCACCTGAACAACACAAGGGAGACAAACCCACCACACCTGAACACAAGGGAGACAAAGACAAACCCACCACACCTGAACACAAGGGAGACAAACCCATCACACCTGAACAACACAATGGAGACAATCCCACCACACCTGAACACAAGGGAGACAAACCCACCTCACCTGAACAACACAAGGGAGACAAACCCACCACACCTGAACACAAGGGAGACAAAGACAAACCCACCACACTGAACACAAGGGAGAGAAGCCCACCACACCTGAACAACACAAGGGAGAGAAGCCCACCACACCTGCACAACACAATGGAGACAATCCCACCAAACACAAAACAAAACAAAGGAGGCCACCCCACAAACACTGAACAACACAAGGGAGACAAAACCCACCAAACATTCAACTAAACAAGGGAGAGAAAACCCACCGAACACTGACAACACAAGGGAGACAAACCCCTCCAAACACTGAACAAGACAAGGGAGAGAAACCCACCGAACACTGAACAACACAAGGGAGACAAACCCCCCCAAACACTGAAAGACAAGACAAGGGAGAGAAACCCACCAAACACTGAACAACACAAGGGAGACACAACCCCTCCAAACACTGAACAACACAAGGGAGGCAAACCCACCAAACACTGAACAAGACAAGGGAGGCAAACCCACCAAACACTGAACAAGACAGGGAGACAAACCCCACTCTTTCCTTACCTTCTCTGATCCATTCCATGGTTTGTGGGGCCCCCCCAGAACCAACCCCCCGGGCAGAACCGGACGCCCAGGGAAAGGTCACACTGCCGCCAGCGCAGATCCACCTCACAGAGCTCCCGTCTGCCACCGCTGCCGCTGCTGCCGCCGCTGCTGCCGCTGCTTTATTTTGGAGGCTGTGTGTTCCTGCCATGAAATTCCTTACAATGCGTCCATGTGTATTTCAAAAGGTTGGAGCAACGATGACAGCTTATCAATGGATAACAGGTCAAAGGGCACTGCTTCACTTGTGGCCTCTTTGATTGGTGGCTGTGATGTCACGTAGATACACATATGGCATTGGCGAATGTGGGTGCACGCGCCAAACACACACACACACACAAACACGCACACAACACACAACACACAAGAGAGAGAGAGAACAAGAGGAAGGGAGAGAGAGAGTAGAGAGGAGAGGAGAGAGAGAGAGAGAGAGAGAGAGAGAGAGAGAGAGAGAGAGAGGACGACTGAGAGAGAGAGAGAGAGAGACTGGGGAGGCGAGACACTGCCGCCAGCGAGAGAGACTCACAGCCAGAGCCGCTGCTTGCACGCGTCCATTGTATTTGGAGGCTGTGTGGGATCAGAGTGAGAGACTTATCAATGGAGAGAACAGGTGCAAGAGGCACTGCTTCACCTTGTGGCCTCTTGATGGGGGTTGGTGAAACGTCGATGATTTGAGCGAATGTGGTGCACGCGCGGTGGCGTGTGACCACACAGAAACACGCATTGGGACACAAGAGCGGAGAGAGGCAGATACAAAGAGAGAGAGAGAGAGAGGAGAGCGAGAGAGAGAGAGAGCGAGAGAGAGAGAGAGGAGAGAGAGAGAGAGAGCGAGAGAGAGAGAGAGAGAGAGAGAGGACCGAGAGAGAGAGAGAGAGAGAGAGACTGGGTGTGTTCTATTTGACGCCAAGAGCACAGACACAATCAGCCGCGTCTTCCTGATGAGTCCCATCCAGCGGACGAAAAGGCCATAGGAGCAGGCAAATACAAATAGATATGCCTTCGAGAGGGATTGCGATGGTTCCGTCATCCAGCTAGTGAAGGGTTTTCATATTCACAACATATTTGTTTCATTTTATGTTCCCATCGTCTTCATCTTCAGTCTCCCCCCCACCCCTCACCCCCACCCCTTGTATTTAAAGTTCAAATCTGCC
>JADBJO010001765.1:15000-20000 GCA_016801955.1 Conus betulinus
GACAGACAGACAGACAGAGACAGACAGACAGACAGACAAACAGACAGACAGGACAGACAGATGTGGGGGGGAGAAGTTGTCAATTGTCTAATGGCATGATTTCAAGCTAAGGCACAGAACAGCGTACGACCTGCGACTGATTTTTTTTTTTTTTTTTTTTTTTTTTTTAACAAAGCACAAACTGTTGTTCGTCATGATTGAAAGATTAAAAGTGGCGCGAACATTTTCGACGAGCGTAGGGGGAAAAAATAAAAACAAAATGAAATAAACTAGTCTTGATTACTGACTGCATTCAAGATAAGTAAAACACAAAACCACTAAATACAGATCACAGACATACCCCCCCCCCCCCCCCCCCCCCCCCCCCCCCCCCCCCGCCCTGACTCCCCGCAAACAACAACAACAACACAACAACAGTAAACAACAGAAACCGAGCCAGATGTGTCTTTAAAACAGAGAAACAAACCAACCTCACCTACTACACAGAATAACCCAGCAAGGAACAAACTGTACATGGTCGACCCGTGCGCCATCTTCGTCACTCTCGCAGAGGTAGCTCGCGACAAGCGAACAGATCCGGTGATCTCTTAAAGCAGGATGCTAACCTCATCTGCCTCAACAAGACCCACACAAGTGGCAATACATGGAAATGGCGTATGAATCCCGCGGAAAGCGAAACCGAATATTCACTGTTAAGGTGCTAGGTGTCTACTATAAAAGTTCCTACCACGTTAAAACTTGTGGCTGGCGGTACGATTGGAGGAATAATTCAAATCTTAAGCGCTTATCACACTCCCTAAATCTCTAAGCACTTGGCGCACACTGTGAATCTCTAAGTGCTTGATTCAGATTCAGATGATTTATTCAAATAATAGGCTAAGGCCCCTAATGAAGGGTGTGTGTACACACAAAGCACAATACTTATATCAATGAAATTCAGTTAACGAAACGAAACGAAAATAATTCGAAGGCGATTTCAAGAAGTGAATATTTCTCTGTGCTTAAAGGCTTTGCACAGAAGCAAAGAAAATGTTTAACAACTTAAGAAGATGTAGATGACCAGAGTAAGCTCAGTTTAAATAAGATGGCTGTCTGTAATATCAGGGCTTAAGAAACGTTTCTCTGATGCTCATGAGAGCTGGGCAGGACAGTGCGAAGTGTAATTCGGTTTCCTTTGATTCTTTTACCTAAAGAACAAACCAAATCACAATTATTATATGCTCGATATCTAAATTTATGGATGGCTTAAGCAGATGTTCCTAATCTGAATTTTATGTTACCTGTTTTTAGGTGTCAATCTATGCCTAAGGTTAAGATTTGTTTTCAGATCAAGAACATCACAGAAATTCCTGTAAAATAAAACCTGTCACTGTTATGAATATAATTGGACCATTTCTGCCATCTGCAATTAACCAGCCGTTGGAGGAAAAAAGCATAAAAATCTTTAATATTACCGACCCCTTGATTTAGCCAAACAAATCCAAATCCAAATTCAAACCGACAGAAGCGCATTTGGTCACCCAGATACTTTAACCTTTAGTATCTAAGTCATATATAACATATTGTACCCCTTACGAGAGACAGTCTTCCACTTGTAGAAGTTTGAGCCAGTAGCAGATACATCTGACAGCAGAAGTAAAGTAAATGGGAAAACGATCAGTTTCACCATGAATTATACATCTGATAGCAGATAATGTAAATGGGGGGGAAAACGATCAGTTTCACCATGAATTATACATCTGACAGCAGATAATGTAAATGGGGAAAACGATCAGTTTCACCATGAATTATACATCTGACAGCAGAAGTAATGTAAATGGGGGAAAACGATCAGTGTTCACCATGAATTATATTATTTGGAGTACATCCGACCACACCGAGAAACCTCTTCAGAGCAAAGATGTGTGCAAATTCATGATACGGAACCAGACTCCAAAATTAATGTAGCTTTCCCACTAACTCGCCGGCAGCTAAACAGGCAAGGGGGGGGGGGGGGGGGGGGGGGGGGGGGGGGGGGGGGGGGGGGGAAAAACTGAACAAGCACCTGTAGACTGCTTATCGGATGACTTAGCAAAGTCTGGAAATGCTGAAACCATGTATCAATGGTGATATTATTCCTTGGCTGTTTTCTTTTGAAGGAAATTCATTACTTGGCGCACAATGTGAACCTCTAAGCACTTGGCACACACTCCGTGAATCTCTTTCAAATGGAACTCTACATCATCATCATCTCTCTCTCTCTCTCTCTCTCTCTCTCTCTCTCTCTCGCTCGCTCGCTCGCTCGTCTATGTGACTCATCGTTGAATGAACTCCTCAATTCGGCGGGTGTGCATCATCATTCAAAGCACGTTTCAAGAGGCGTTCTCGTTACTCCGGTACATGATATCAAAGTATAAGTCGAATCATGTTTTACACGGAATATGGAAAGATGGGACGATTCGTTGATCTTCGATGGTAAAGTTTTTTTGAGGAAGAATAACCATATGCACGCACGCCTGCTCGTTACTCGCACACACACACGCACGCACACACACACACACACACACACACAACACACACACAACATGGACACACACACACGGAGAGCACGAGAGAGAGAGAGAGATGGAGAGAGAGAGAGAGACAGACAGAGAGATGAGAGAGAGAGGGGAGAGAGAGAGGAGAGAGAGACGGGAGAGAGAGGAGAGAGGAGAGAGGAGAGAGCGCTCTACTGTTTACAACAAGCAAAAAGCAACGTGGATCACATGAGCGCTGAAGGCGGCTAGCTAAGAATTGCACAGAAACAACCTTTACACTGGAATTCTTCAGAGATGTGATGTCCCACTGATCAACAACTGACTTAAGAACAGTTGTACTTAACCGAGAAGGATAATGTACAGAATGAACAGCAAAACATAGCTGTTTTGGTTGCTTTAAAAAAAATATTTACATGCATAGCTTTTTGGCCTTCACCATGGAAAGATCCTCAAAGAGTGGCGTCGGCTAAGACAGAGAAAGAGGAGACGTACGTCAGGTAGTATGGCATAAAAGAGGGATTACAAAATATATATATATATATATCTGAAAGAGGAGGAGGAGGAGGAGGAGCAGGAGGAGGAGGCGGGATGATGGGGAGGAGGAGGAGGAAGAGAAGAAGAAGAAGAAGAAGAAGAAGATGATGATGAACAACAACAACAACAACAACAAGAGCAAGAATGTGAAGAACAAGAAAAAGAAGAAGAACAAGAAGACGTATCACTGGACGAATGTATTACAGGGAATGATATGATAACTGAAAACTGTGTAGTCTAGATATAGACTCTGTGTGTGTGTGTGTGTGTGTGTGTGTGTGTGTGTGTGTGTGTGTGTGTGTGTGTGTGTGTGTGTGTGTGTATGTGTGTGTGTGTGTGTGTGTGTGTGTGGTGTGTGTGTGTGTGTGTGTGTGTGTGTGTGTGTGTGTGTGTGTGTGTGTGTGTGTGTGTGTGTGTGTGTGTGTGTGTGTGTGCATGTGTGCATGCGTGCGCGCACGTGTGTGTGTGTGTGTGTGTGTGTGTGTGTGTGGGTGTGTGTGTGTGTGTGTGTGTGTGTGTGTGTGTGTGCGCGCATACGTGAGTGCGTGCGTACGTGAGAGCGTGTGCGAACATGCGAACATGCATTTGCACACGTACATGCATGCACGCTCATTTCCCGATGAGTGAAGTTAACTGGTGTCTAACTGAGTCTAAAGGTCTTCTTCACAGCAGTCTGGGGGGCTGAGCGAACAGTATACTGCTGCATTACACTGCTGCATTACACTGCTGCATTACACTGCTGCATTACACTGCTGCATTATACTGCTGCATTACACTGCTGCAGTATTACTGCTGAAGCCAAGGCAGCTCCGTGACCCAGAAATAAGCCTCCGATTGTAAATGTGTTGTATGTATGGTGATTGAGTTCACCGTGGATGTTTTTGTTCGGTGATTGAGCGCACTAATTCGATGGTTATGCACATTGTTTTGGAAAGCGAGTGTTGCGGACTGTGTAAATATAACGTAATGACCGTACACCTGTGAGTTTTTTTCTTGTTCTTCTTCTTCTTTTTTTCTTCTTCTTCTTCTTCTTTCTTCTTCTTTTCGTTGTTGTTGTTGTTGTTGTTGTTGTTGTTGCATGCTTGGCTTGTCACGGAAGGCTTCAGCTGTGAGCCTTCACAAGAAGGGAAGTAACCGTTGCTATATTTGTTCTCTCTCTTTCAGGTTGGGTTTTCTTTCCTTTGCTTCTTTAACACGTGAGATTTTCCTCACGCTCTAGAATACATACTTACCTTCGTTTGTTTGAAGACGAAGAGGACAAGCCAATCAGGCTTGTTTGTTGGTCGCTCCTCTCTCTCTCTCATCTCGGGGGGTGGCTCTCTTCTTCTCTCCTGCCTCACTCCCCTACTCCTCCTCTCTCCTCGCTTGTCTGCCGGTCTCTCTCTCTGTATAAACCGTGTGTGTGTATGCGTTGTGTGTAGTGTGTGTGTGTGTGTGTGGGTGGTGTGTGTGTGTGGTGTGTGTGTGTGTGTGCGCGCGTGCAACAGTGCGTGCGTGCGTGCGTGCGTGCGTGCATGTGTGTGTGTGTGTGTGTGTTGTGTGTGGTGTGTGGTGGTGTGTGTGTGTGGCTTGTGTGGTGTGTGTGTGTGTGTGTGTGTGCAAGCGCGCGTGTCGAGAGAGAGAGAGGAGAGAGAGGATAGGGAGGGGACGTGATGAGGAGGGGGGGGGGAGCGAGAAGAGGGAGAGAGGGGTGAAGAGGGTCGAGAGGGGGGGCTCACAGTGAGATCGACGGGGGTGAGAAGGACGAGAGGGAGGAAGGGGGGGGGAGACGGGAGGAGGCTGGTGGAACAGGGGAGGGAGAATGAGGACGGGGAGGACGACGGCGAGAGGAGAGATGGGGGGGATAGAGGAGGAGGGGGGGGGGACGAGGATGGAGGGGGGAAGGAGAGGGAGGGGGGGGGGCTTTTTTTGGTGTTTGAGTGATGGAGAGGGAGAGGGATGGGATGAGGG
>JADBJO010001765.1:35000-42500 GCA_016801955.1 Conus betulinus
AAAAGACGGACAGAAAAGACAGACAGACAGACAGATAGTAGGAAGGAAAGACAGACAGAAAAGACGGACAGACACACAGCAGGAAGGAAAGACAGACAGAAAAGACGGACAGACAGACAGCCAGACAGCAGAAAAGAAAGACAGAAAAAAAGACAGATAGACAGCAGGAAAGAAAGACAGACAGAAAAGACAGACAGACAGACAGAACGAAGAAAAAGAGAGAGAGAGAGAGAGAGAGAGAGAGAGAGAGAGAGAGAGGTGATAACATATAATTTTTGCCGCTAACTGCTATTATTGATGAAGGAAATCATGTGACATTTCGTATTGACACTTCCTATTGATCTGTAACTGTCTGTGGTTTCTATTTGTCTGTCAGTCTGTCTGCTTGCCTGTTTGTGCATCAAATGATCTTTATTATGGACACTCACACACACATGCTCTCCCTCCTCTCCCCCTCTCTCTCTGTCTGTCTGTCTCTCTCCGTGCGGGGAGCGGGGGGGGGGGGGGGGGGGGGGGGGGGGGGGGGGGGGGGGGGGGGGGGGGGGGGGGGGGATGCGCGCGCACACGTGCTCGCGTGTGTGTGTGTGGTGTGTGTATGAATGTGTGTGTGTGCACGCGCCCGTGTGTGTGTGTGTGTGTGTGTGTGTGTGTGTGTGTGTGTGTGTGTGTGTGTTGGCGCGCGCGCGCGCGCGCGTCCGTACATGTGTTTGTATGTGTGTATACAGATAGATATAGACATATTATCCAGAACAATGAAGTAGTGGGAGGAAAAGAAGTGCAGGCTAACAATTCCTCCTCCATTACATCAATGACTTGGCAAAGATTGCTTTAAAAAATAAAAAAAGAAAGGGGGGGGGGGGGGGGGGGGGGGGGTGGGGGGGGGGGGGGGGGGGGGGGGGGGGGGGGGGGGGGGGCGAGAAAAGAACGGGGGAAGAAAGAAATTGGGAACGAAAAATCAGGGAAAATTTTGTCTGAAGATCAGAAACTCTTCACTAGCAGCATATAGGAACCATCGTAATCCATCTTGACGGCAGAACCATTCACATTGCCTGCTCCGAGGCCTTTCGTCCGCTGGATCGGGAGTCGTCAGGGAAGCACGGCTGATTGTGTCTGTATCTGTGTCTGTGCTCCCTTGGGGTCAAATGGAGATATACCACAGTCTACAATTCTGCGGTATTTTCACCACCATGGGTTCAAAAGTAGAATCCCAACTGCACCCTAATACACACACACACACACACACACACACACACACACACACATATATATATAGTAGATCTGTCTTCGAGAGGGATTATGATGGTTCTCTCATGCAGCTAGTAAAGGGTTTTCATATTTATAATATATTTTCTTAATTTCATGTTCCCACTTTCTTCATCTTCACCTCCACCCCCCACTTTTTTTTTAAAAGTTCAAATCTTTGCCTAGTCATTACTATACTGATGGAAGAATTGCTAACCTGCACTTGTTTTCCCCCCACTACTTAATTGTTCAGCATTATATATATATATATATATATATATATATATATATATATATATATATATATATTGGGGAGCGGAGGCTAAGGCGCAAAGTGTATGCTGCTTTGGGGAGCGTTCATACCCCTCACGTCAAAGGTCTAGCCAAAAAATGGAAGGAACAAACAGGACAGAGGGGGAAGGGGGCTAGGCTGGAGTTGCTGGACGTTGAGATGGGGGTGGGGGAAGGGGGGAGAGGCTTGGAGAGGGGCTGGAAGAAAGTCTGATGGGCGTTTAGGGGAGGGAGGGGTGGGGGAAGCCCCGAATCACGGAATGAGGATTTTCTCGCCCCTGAGGAGTGTGGACGATCCGCTTTGGCCAATTTTCTCCCCCTCCCACCCCCCTTCCCCCTCGTCTCCCGTTCCCCTTCCTCCCCCCCCCCCCCCCCCCCACTACCCTGTTCGTATCCCTCCCCCAAAACCCGTCGCTTGACTCTGTTCCTTACCCCCTTTTTCACCCCTCTCACCCCCAATCCCCACCTCTTCCCCTCCCCCCACCAACTACTGTATTGCCTATGACGCAATTCCTCCTACCAAAGCCCTACACCCTCCCCTCTCCCCCTTCCACTCCACCCTCCCCACCCCCAACCCTAACCCCCCACCCTTCACCCACAAAGATCGGGGCCTAGGACGTATTGATTCTAGGAGCCCCGCGAACTCTGGCCACATTGACACTCTCCCTCCTCCCCCCCCTCCCCCTTTAGCCCTATCTCCCCTTCCACCCCACCCCACCCCACTTTCCACCCCCTCCCCCCTCCATCTCCCCTCTGACAGTGCACACACACTTGGCGGAGATTAGGGAGGCTGGGAAGAAGGCGGTGGGGGAAATCGGATCAGCCGCGTCCTCTGGGAATCGATACACAGAGAGAGAGAGAGAGAGAGAGAGAGAGAGAGAGAGAGGAGAGAGAGAGAGAGAGAGAGAGGGGGGGGGGTGTTGCACGTGACAGGCGTGTCGTTTTCGCCCCATGTTGTCGTGACAGTCCAGGGGAAAAGGAAAGGAGGGAGGGGCAGAGGCAATTTGTACGGGCGTCGACTACCGTCACCCACATTAACCGTTTAGTACGAGCAGTTGTCTTTGAGAAACCAGCGAAAGTCTCAAAACGGCAATTATGTTGACGTTGCAGATGAATTTTAAAACAAAAAAAAAAAACAAAACAAAAACGAAGCAAAACAAAACAAAACAAAAAAAAAAGAAAAGAAAAGAAAAAGCCCGCAGCCAGAAAACACTGTGACAGAAGGGAGGCAATTCGATCCGAAGTCGTCATTTTACCGGTGGCACCGTCTATACTTCAAAGCCGTACACAACAAGAGTTAATGTCTCTACCTCTGCTGCTGCTGCCCCCCCCCCCCCCCCCCCCCCCCCCCCCCCCCCCCCGCCTCCCCTGCAACAGCAGTCTTGTGGTCTAGTGGATTTGTCACATTGCTAGAGCCGCCAACTGCAAATGCTGCCTGTGTAGTATGCTACGATTTCGTTGTTAATGCTACATTGAAGCAGTTGTGACAAAATGCTTCGCAAACACAAAGAGAGAGAGAGAGAGAGAGAGAGAGAGAGAGGCCTCTTTACGAACTTCGCCGCGGCTGAAGCGGAGCCAATACAATGTCAATCATTACACCGCAGAGTTATTTAACTGGGATTTTCCGAAGGTCACGTAAAAAGCACGCGATAACTAACGAGATCTCTGTCATCTTAGCCGGCCATCTTGTCATGTGGAAAGAGAAGCGCCACTGTAAGTTCTATGGAATCTGACTTGTGATCTGCCAGAGAGAGAGGAAGGTGGGGGAGGAGTTGTTTGAACAACCAACGCTGCAGTATCAGTAATGCGTGGATTATACGAAAACATGGTCTATATTTTGATAGTGAGCAACGTTAAGATCTTTCTCCTTATAAATGGTTGGACTGAAACTCAACAAAAACATTGCGGGAATTCCCCAAGTTTTATATATAGGCGGGGGGGGGGGGGGGGGGGAGAGAGTTTAAAAAAAATCAGGGGAAAGGGGAGTGGGGGGTGGGGAGGAACACATGTTTCCAAATTTTCATTTAAAAAAAGCTTGGGAACGGGATGGGCGCGGGTGGGGGGGGGGGGGGGGGGGGGGGGTTGAAAAGGGACTCGTCTTCTGAAGTGTCAAAAAAAAGCCGGGGTTGGGGGAGGGGGGAGGGGGGGAAGAGGGATTCTTAAAAGCGGGAAAGTAGGGGGAACACAAAAGAGGAGGAGGTACCAAACTTCTGGTAAAAGTGGGAGTACAGGAGTGAGACACTTTCCTTTACAAGGAATTATTTTTCTTTTTTATTTACCAATTTTTAGCTTCAAATATCGGGAGGGCAGAAGATAGTGTGGCTAGCTTTCTATTTTTCTTTTGTTCGTCATTTGTGTGTTCTGCACAGCTGTGCATACATATTGGCTCCGTTTGAAAATATACTGGTGAAGTGCGTGCGCGCGCGCGCGCGCGCGCGTGTGTGTGTGTAAATGATGCGTTATGTGCGTGGGGTGCACCCCACACACACACACACACACACACCTTGTGTTTGTGTATCAACGACACGCCTTGTTTGTATTTGACACCTATGAACGACAATGGGAATTCGGTGCAAGTCACTATCTGGTCCCGTGTTGCACGTGCCACGATTGTTCCGTCTGCTCTCTGAGCAACCAGTCTGCGCATGCACCGGATGTGGACGCACCCGGTAAGAACTGCATGGAGAGGAAGAACCACCATCACCTCGACACCAAAAACGAATAATTTATCGTCAGTGGTCTTCGCAGAAGTGGGTTTTTTTTTTTTTTTTTTTCACTGTGTCGACATTAGTGTTAGGGATTGACTATATTCACCCACTGTCGTGAAGTAGCTCTGTGAAACCTCTATAGGTAGTTTGTTCACTGGAGAAAACGGCTGTTGTGGACTTCAAGCAGAAGGCCGATGTGAATATCGCTTGGTGTCGGCTCACGTCTGTGTGACAGTGATTGACAGCTACCCCAGTAGGTAGGTTATTATTCGTGTGTGTGTGTGTGTGTGTGTGTGTGTGGTTCTGTTTAATGTCTCGCCACACATACTTTGTAGACAACTAATTTAGATCATTTTCAGTATTATGAGAATAAATTCATCAAGCACACTCACGCACACATACACACGCGCGTGCGCAAACCCTCCCCCCCCCCCCCCAACACACACACACGCGCACACACATACACACACACGCATGCACACACACGCGTGCATGTGTGTGTGTGCTCGCGCGCACACACACACACACTCACTCCACACAAGGGCATGAGAGGGAAAGGTGTGTGGGTGTGTGTGTATGTGGGGGGGGGGGGGGGGGGGGGCTATCTATCGACCGAGCACCATCCCATTGGGCTTTTTTTTTTTTTTTTTTTTTTTTCAAACGGCTGTTTTGTGCATTCAGCGGAGGGAAATCAAACCGTTTTAAAAAACCCACAGGGATGGTGCTCTATAGAAAGATAGCCCCTCCCCCTTCACTCCCGCGCGCACACACACATACCAGAGGGGCGGGGTGGCAATGGGGATCAGGTTGGAGAGGAAAGGGGCTGTGGGATAGTGTGGAGGTGGGAAACACATGGAGGGAGGGATCACAGAGAAATAGTTGATGTACCAGTAGTGAGTGCGCGTTGTGTGTGGGGGTTGGGGGGGGGGGGGGGGGGGGGGGGGGGGGGGGGGAGGGGAGGGGGGGACGGAGGGGTAGTGGTGGTGGTTGTCGTTATTTCCGGAATTTTGCATCAATCTGTGTTGAGATAGGTATTCTGTTTGTGTGACTGAGAGAGGGAGTGAGAGAGAGAGAGAGAGAGAGTGCGCGCGCGCGCGCAGTCGTGTTTGCCGTTGTTATTTCTTCTACAATTAAACGTCTACCCACATTAACTAATATAGAAAGGCGGGCACGCTCGCGCGTTCGTGTGTGTGTGTGTGTGTGTGTGTGTGTGTGTGTGTGTGTGTGTGTGTAAGGGTTGTAATTGTCATTGTTATTTCTTATTCAGTTTAACGGCTGTCAGCATGAGTAAAACAGGCGTGTGTGTGTGTGTGTGTGTGTGTGTGTGTGTGTGTGTGTGTGTGTGTGTGTGTGTGTGACGTGCGTACATGGGTGCTTCTTGGCAGCGATTCTTTGGAATTTGCCGATTTCAGCACAAGATTAGAGATCGATTTTTTTTTTTTTTTTGGTTGAAGGGAAAAAATCGAATAAAGACTATAATCAAGATTTATGGATAGCAAATAGGTAAATAAGAAAAAAAAAATCGAGCAGTTTAATAATCTGTCACCCATTAACACAACATAAAATCTGCCCGTAGTTTCTCTTGCAGCGACTTCAAACAGTTCATATTGCCGTTACCGGCGAAAATGTAAAACGATGGCACTTCATTGATGAGCAGCGACTAGTAAAGAACAAAAAAAAAGGCTGGCAAACTGCAAGATCCCTTTTGGCAAGATTTCCGCCCCTTCCCCTCTGTCTGACGCATTGTCTCCAAAGGCAGAAAATCAAATGTAATCAGGATGAGAAAAGAAATGCTTGTTGGAAATGATTCGTTTTTTAACCATCTTTCAAAGACTTTCTTCCTGTTATATGCTGAAGCTGTTGTATTGCATACTCGTGGCATTGTATGCTCCAAAAGCATATAAGAAACGTTGTCAGTATTTAGGGCATCTGTGTATGCTCCATGGATCTTTGATGCCACGCATCTTTTTGCTGCTGAGAGCAGAGGGGTACGAAGGAAAATCGTCGCCTTTATTTATCCTATCTGCTCCGGTTTTCATCCTTCATTGTCTGAAAATGTTGTCACTGGCCTTTCTCACATTGTCCTCATCGTTCTTGCCTGTCGTGTTCCCATGCTTGGCTTTCTCTCTTATGCCATTTCACCTTTCCTTGTTTGTAACCTTTGGCGTCCTCATTCGTTTCTTTCTTACCATAATTATCATCGTGTGTTTTTCATTCCTTATCATGTTTTCACCCGTCCTTTTTTCTCACATTTCTTTCTTTAATCGGTTCCGTCCTTTTTGACCATTTTTTCTCTCCGTCCTTCTGTTCCCGTGGTTTTCCTTCCACATTCCTCCCATCTCTTCAAAAAACGTCTTCACCCATCTCTTTCCTTTCTCATGATGTCCTCATCCATCTTTCCTTTCTCATAGTGTCCTCACCCATCTTTCCTTTCTCATAGTGTCCTCATCCATCTTCCTTTCTCATAGTGTCCTTCTCATAGTGTCCCATCTTTCCTTTCTCACAGTGTCCTCATCCATAGTGTCCATAGTGTCCTCATCTTTCCTTTCCTTTCACCCATCTTTCCTTTCCATAGTGTCTCATCCATCTTTCCTTTCTCACAATGTCCTCGCCCATCTTTCCTTTCTCATAGTGTCCTCATCCATCTCTTTCTTTCTCACAGTGTCCTCATCCATCTTTCCTTTCTCATAGTGTCCTCATCCATCTTTCCTTTCTCATAGTGTCCTCATCCATCTTTCCTTTCTCATAGTGTCCTCATCCATCTTTCCTTTCTCACAGTGTCCTCATCCATCTTTCCTTTCTGACAGTGTCCTCATCCATCTTTCCTTTCTCATGATGTCCTCATTGATCTTTCCTTTCTCATAGTGTCCTCATCCATCTTTTCCTTTCTCATAGTGTCCTCATCCATCTTTCCTTTCTGACAGTGTCCTCATCCATCTTTCCTTTCTGACAGTGTCCTCATCCGTCTTTCCTTTCTCACAGTGTCCTCATCCACCTTTCTTTCTCATAGTGTCCTCATCCATCTTTCCTTTCTCTTGTCCTCATCCATCTTTCCTTTCTCTCATCCATCTTTCCTTCTGACAGTGTCCTCATTGATCTTTCCTTTTCTCACAGTGTCCTCATCCACCTTTCCTTTCTGACAGTGTCCTCATCCATCTTTTCCTTTCTGACAGTGTCCTCATCCATCTTTCCTTTCATAGTGTCCTCATCCATCTTTCCTTTCTCACAGTGTCCTCATCCATCTTTCCTTTCTCATAGT
>JADBJO010001765.1:47500-50000 GCA_016801955.1 Conus betulinus
TAAGATGAAAGTTCTTTTCTTGTAATCTGGTGGCAAGACAGCGAAAGTTCAACCACTGGAACATGCAGTTGCTGTCTGTTCTGCAGGGCTGGTCACTAATTGGACATTTTGATGCATCTTTGTTGCATCGGAAGTATCTCAAGTGGATTTTGTAATCGGTTTTTTAAAGAACAATCTGAGTGAAATGATCAGAGTGGTCGGTGCACTTAACATGGCTTTGGTTTATCCGACTGAAGGACTGCGGTATGGAAATGTTATGAATAAGTGTACCCATACACCATAGGCTATTGCTTGTTGCTACTTCAGTTTAATGGTTTGTTTCTGTAAACATCATTGATCAGTAAAAACAAAAAAAAAAAAAAAAAAAAAAAAGTATCTGTAAACCGTATGTAAATCTTGAGTTTTCCCTTGACAGGAGTGATTTTTATTGTTGTTGTTTGTTTACCTGTGTTTTTGTTTGCTTGTTCTTTGGGCACGTGTTGACAGCCCTGGAAGTGCTCTCTGTGAGCTCTACTCAGCCGACATTGCCCGCGCTCATCTCCGATATTGCCATCTCGGTTCTGATATTGCTTTCAGCTTTGAGCAGTTTAGTTCTCCTCAATCATTCTTCTCTTGGTGACTGTGGAGCCGGTATGACACGACTTTGTTGTTTTTCACCACATATCCGACGAGCTCGATCTGACCAGACCTTCCTCGTTTGTATCCAGCCACCCAAAGTCCGATGATGTCTGGGGCTGTTGTTTAATGTTTGTAAATGGCGCTTTTCTCATAAACTGAAATTTATTTCATGCGCGCGCGCTCGTGCGTGCGTGTGTGTGTGTGTGTGTGTGTGTGTGTGTGTGTGTGTGCTGACCGTTTTCTTCGTTGTACGTTCTACGTGTTATGTTCACTTCTTGCGTGACATTTTTTTGCTCAAGGGTTAACTTCCGTTTAGCTCCCTGTTGTATAGGTCATCAAACAGACTACCTTATAAGTGCCCCTGATTCACCGTTTCCTGTCTGGACGTAGTCAACACCGTACACCTTTTTTTTCTTTTCTTTTACAGTGACCAAGTTTCTGCATCTGGTTGAGTTAGCCTTTGTTTCTGAGTTCTCCAGGCTTTATGCTGTTCATTCTTTTTGAGTATAACCAAGGTGCAACTCAAATTTATATCATTGCCGTTCCAAGAAACACATTCCTTGTGATACCACTCATGGTGTTTCATCAGTTCGTCATTACTGTGATTTCTTTTGTGAAATCACCGGTAGTATTCAACAATATTTCGTTGCTGAGATTTCTTGCGCATCCGTCAAACTAGTATTAAAGCTGATTCAGTATAGGTCCTGTGCAGAGAAGTGACATCCGAGCCAGGTTCAGAGCGTGAGGTCATATTCAGGGTGAGCGTCGACACTCACCAAGGTGGTAGGGCAGACGGGATGACCGCAACACTACGCCGATACCATCACAACATCAGTACATGAAGCCCCAGGCCTATGTGAACTCGTCTTACAACGGCCTGGGTGCTTTACCATGAGCTTACTGTTTTAATGGGGTGGGGATGGGTACTGATGGGCAAGGGTGCCTGAAGCAGCTTTGCTGAATGACGTTGATTAAAGAAATCTTGGCCGTTTTTATAAAAAAATGTTTTGATACATGCAAGTTTCGAGTCTCAGTCTCGATATTAAATGGCATTAAAAAAAATAAAGGCTTGTGGCCCAGATATTACTTAAGTACCGCTTATAACGCTTTATGAATATCCCACTTTGGCGTGTATTCCCACTCGCGTAGGATTTTCTATCACTTTTTTTTTTTTTCCTTTTTTTTTTTACTTAATCTCCTGTGCTACTCATTTGCATTCTTCCACACCAGGATGTTTGCACTTTTCAGTCCAGTTTTCTCTCCACTCTCTACTGGTCAAGTTCACACCTTGATGATCTCCACAGACCCATCACTTTGTTGTATAAACATGGTGTGGACATGCTGAGAGGATTGGACACACTACCCCCAGTTTCCATCTCCGTCCAGCAGCATTTCTCACTTTTCCACTGCAGTTGTCTTCTTGACATATTTCATGGATTTGAACCTGAGGACGTTCAGTTTCCTCCCCCCCCCCCCCCCCCCCCCCCCCCCCCCCCCCCCCCCCCCCTTTCATTCTTTAGCCCGTCCATTCCCTTCCATACCCCCTGTTCCTGTTATACATTATTCGTGTTTCCATATTTGTCGATTCTCTTAGGTAATATTTATTTTCCTACTACACCTCCAACGTTTGAAGCCCAGAAGTCCCCTCCCCCCCCCCCCCCCCCCCCCCCCCCCCCCCCCCCCCCCCCCCCCCCCATCATCTCCCTTTCATTCTTCTCTGCCACACAGTTCTTTTTGCACACTGCTGAACAATTCTCCTGCACACACTACTGAACTATTCTCCTTCACTGCTGAACTATTCTCCTTCACTGCTGAACTTTTCTCCTGCACACTATGCTAAACTATTCTCCTTCACTGTTGAACTATTCTCCTGTACACTCTG
>JADBJO010001765.1:55000-57500 GCA_016801955.1 Conus betulinus
GACATTGGCAATTTCATACGGAGAGTTTGATAGTGAGAGCAAGAAAAATATCAATTTTTTTTTACAGCAATTGATGCTTAGCGTTGGGATCACGATACAAACACAACAATAAACTTCCGTAACCACAGTGACCAGCCTCGTCCGATTAAAATTGATTTATAAATAAGAAGTTCATTTATCGACCCTGCGCAGCGAGTTGAATAAATACAACCTGCAGAGAGTAGAGCTATTGAATTAGCTCTTGGCAGTCCGGTACATACAGACATGTTGAACTGATACCATGAAGCTGTTTCTTTCAGAACAGGGTAAGTTGTCCAGAGCTCATCGTTTTTGTTCGAAGCCTTTTTGTCTTGAAGTCAGAAACAAAATAATCCTAGACTCTGGCAACGAGTATGTGGAAATAACCAGAGACATGCTGACACTTCCCAGCCAGTTAGAAATTATACCAGTGAACTTTAAAAAAAAATGCAATTTATGTTTTCATCTGTTTCACCAGGTCCAACAGTACGTGTCATGCCTCACTAAGACAACTGACAGTTCAAATTTAATGATGATTATATTGTACTGACGACAGGTGAAAACATTAACATTTTTTTTTTTTCATCTGAAAAAGAATATAACGTAAACATTTTATCTTCTGAGACTCAAGAACATATTACAGTCGTGTATCCAAATCATTCAAAAAATGTTAACAGATGGCTCATCCTAGATCATTCACATGTTCTAGATTTAAAAAAGATCATTTAAAAATACAAGAATAATTTTGTCTTGGTATGACTAATGTCCATCTTCTTTTTCCTAGGTCCGTGTGAAGTCACTGGGGCATCGCACTGAAGAACTGCTCACCAGATTTCATCGATTCTGTCGGCTGTGCTCCGAGGCCTTGGTCTCTACAGATGTCTCCCTGTCCATTCTGCAGTGTTGTCAGTCCATTTTTGGCTGTCTTCTCCTTGTCTCGCTCCTTCAACACTTTCCTGGATGATGATTTTAGCGGCTCCAACGGATCTTCGTGACAGTGCCAACCTAGTTTCTTTGCTTTGTTGGTGTCAGAAATGTTTGTATAGCCCGAGGTGCTGTTTGATGGTCTGGCGCACCTGTCCAGTGGTGATATGATCAGTGTATCTGACGTTTAGTATCTTGCAGTGACACGTCATTTCCATCA
Organism: Conus betulinus; assembly: GCA_016801955.1. Classification (NCBI taxonomy): domain Eukaryota; kingdom Metazoa; phylum Mollusca; class Gastropoda; order Neogastropoda; family Conidae; genus Conus; species Conus betulinus. The sequence continues at coordinate 56,163 of JADBJO010001765.1, forward strand.
TAGGGTTCTTTCTTTCAGGTCCATGTCGTGTCTACAGGAAAATGAAATACATCCGTGAATGTAGGAACCAGATTTGTCTTTCACTGAGGTGTTACTGTCTTTCCATCCAAGGCTCAGTCTGCACAGAACTGATGTCTTTGCTGCTCTTGAGAGGATATTAGATTTAAATCCCCCCATCACTGAAAATAATCTCAGATATATGAACTGTTTAAGAGCTCCTTGCTGAAATAAATCCCAGATATGAATTGTTTTAACAGTTTCTAGCTTGTATCCACGGTTGTATCAGTACTGGAGGTGTGTTGTGGCTGGCCATTAGTTCGGTGTTCTTGGTGGTGATGTAGATGTTTCATCCAGTGTTGTAACAAGCTCAGCGAGTTTCTTGTTGAGTGGCCGCCAGGCCACCGAAGTTATTTGCAAAGTGAAGGTTCATGACGGATATTCTCGCACTGCTGATCGTGTTGACTTGATCTTCAAGTGGATCATTCATGATGCATTCCGGGGCTGTGTTGAAAAGCAGTGGAGAGAAAAGGGGCCCCTGACAAATCCCAACTGACATGTGGGACCACTTTTTCCACACACTTACTGGATGTCGTTGATGAACATATCGTATCCCGATATCAAATTTCTTCATAACGGCCTTCAGCACCTCTGAAACGCCTTTTTGAAGTTTCTGAAGACATGGTAGAACTCCTGCTGCTGCAGCTGTTTTTGGAGAGGGGGTTAAGGTCTGTTCGACGATGCTTCAGCCTTTCAGAAACAGCGGTGTCTGTGTGCAGCTGTAATCTATTCAGAATGATTTTAAACATCACGTTGCATACATCGCTGATCTAACCGATCTTGCGGTTGATCTGGCAGTTTTGAGGATTCCCTCTCTTTGGAAGTGTGGCGATCAGTGATGAGTCTCTTTGGCGTCAGCCACCCGCTAGTGTGCCAGATTTTGTTGTAGATGGCAGTTAATATATCAGTTACTGACTTTGAGCCATATTCAAGAGTTCTGCAGGAATGTTGTCAATGCTTGCAGCCTTGCCATGTTTCAGCGACTTCACTGCTACCACGACTTCTTCGCCAAAATGTTGGAAATTCATGTCCATTTGATTCATCCTGAACTGTTAGCACACTTAGATCGCTTTTGCTGTGTTTCTTGTAGAGCTCAAAGCGAAATTCCTCTATCTTTTTATGATGTCTTCTTTCTGAATGAGACGGTCAACTTCTTGCTGAGTTTAATTTGCGTTGGCCAATGTTTCACAGATCTAAAGGCATTTTTTTTTTGTGTTGTTATCCAGGTGTTCCTTAAGATTGTCACACTCTTACTTTCATCCCGTCCAACATTCACCAGTA
>JADBJO010001765.1:62500-75000 GCA_016801955.1 Conus betulinus
AGGGCCTGACATGGGTTAAGGTGTAGGGGGTGTGGATTTCAAGGCCTGACATGGGTTAAGGTGTAGGGGGCATGATTTCAGGGCCTGACATGGATTAAGGTGCAGGGGGTGTGGATTTCAGGGCCTGACATGGGTTAAGGTGTAGGGGGCACGGATTTCAGGGCCTGACATGGGTTAAGGTGTAGGGGGTGTGGATTTCAGGGCCTGACATGGGTTAAGGTGTAGGGGGCGTGGATTTCAGGGCCTGACATGGGTTAAGGGTGTAGGGGGGGCACGGATTTTCAGGGCCTGACATGGATTAAGGTGTAGGGGGTGTGGATTTCAGGGCCTGACATGGGTTAAGGTGTAGGGGGTGTGTGGATTTCAGGGCCTGACATGGGTTAAGGTGTAGGGGGCATGGGATTTCAGGGCCTGACATGGGTTAAGGTGTAGGGGGCACGGATTTTCAGGGCCTGACATGGATTAAGGTGTAGGGGGTGTGGATTTCAGGGCCTGACATGGGTTTAAGGTGTAGGGGGTGTGAATTTCAGGGCCTGACATGGGTTAAGGTGTAGGGGCACGGATTTCAGGGCCTGACATGGGTTAAGGTGAGGGGGCACGGATTTCATGAGTTGGGGGGGGGGGGGGGGGGGGGGGGGTGAGGGTGTGAAGATTTCAGGGCAGTACAGGATGGGCATACTGGAGGCGTCGATGTAGGGTGTGACGTGTGGGCATATTGGGGCAGAGAGGATGCAAATACAGGGCGACATGGGTGGGGATATTGGGGTAGAGAGGGGTGTGACATGGGTGGGCGTATTGAGGCAGCGGAGGTGCAGATGTTGGAGTGACACTGGCGCATTGGGGCAGAGGGGGCGTGGAGGGTGTGACATGGTGACCGTATTGGTATAGTGGGCACAAATGGATAAAGGGCGTGATATGGTGACCGTATTGGCGTATAGTGGGGACAAATGGATAGAGGGCATGATATGGTGACTGTATTGGCGTATAGTGGGACGGATAGAGGGCATGATATGGTGACTGTATTGGCGTATAGTGGGGACGGATAGAGGGCGTGACATGGTGACCATATTGGTGCATAGTGGGGACGGACGGATGGAGGGCGTGACATGGTGACCATATTGGTGCATAGTGGGACGGACGGATGGAGGGCGTGACATGGTGACCATATTGGTGCATAGTGGGGACGGACGGATGGAGGGCGTGACATGGTGACCATATTGGTGCATAGTGGGGACGGACGGATGGAGGGCGTGACATGGTGACCATATTGGTGCATAGTGGGGACGGATGGAGGGCGTGACATGGTGACCATATTGGTGCATAGTGGGGACGGATGGAGGGCGTGACATGGTGACCATATTGGTGCATAGTAGGGACGGATAGAGGGCGTGACATGGTGACCATATTGGTGCATAGTGGGGACGGATGGAGGGCGTGACATGGTGACCATATTGGTGCATAGTGGGGACGGACGGACGGAAGGCGTGACATGGTGACCATATTGGTGCATAGGGGGACGGACGGATGACCATATCATGTGACATGGTGACCATATTGGTGCATAGTGGGGACGGATGGAGGGCGTGACATGGTGATCGTATTGTGCACAGTGGGGACGGATGGAGGGCGTGACATGGTGACCATATTGGTGCATAGTGGGGACGGATGGAGGGCGTGACATGGTGACCATATTGGTGCACAGCGGGGACGGATGGAGGGCGTGCGTGACATGGTGATCGTATTGGTGCACAGTGGGGACGGATGGAGGGCGTGACATGGTGACCATATTGGTGCATAGTGGGGACGGATGGAGGGCGTGACATGGTGACCATATTGGTGCACAGCGGGGACGGATGGAGGGCGTGACATGGTGATCGTATTGGTGCACAGCGGGGGACGGATGGAGGGCGTGACATGGTGACCATATTGGTGCACAGCGGGGACGGATGGAGGGCGTGACATGGTGACCATATTGGTGCACAGCGGGGACAGATGAAGGGCGTGACATGGTGACCGTAGTGGGGGAGGGAAGCAAACACAGATGCATGACGTGCCATGGGTGGGCGAACGGTAGGGGGGAGGGAGGGAAGAGAGGCACGTAGGCCCGCCGCGACATGTATGGACATACGTTTGGAAGAGGGTTGGGGCGGGCTAACGGGTACAGGGGACGTGGACGCAGGGTACGCCATGGGTATGGCGTCGTGAATGCAGGGGGTGACGCGGATGAGGGTAAGATGGTCGCAGATGCAGTGTACAACATGGGAGGCGGGGTGGAGGACAGCGATACAGCGTGTGATAGTGGTGGGGTTACGGAGGTCGCAGATGCAGGACGTGGCATGGGTTGGGGGGTAGGGGAGGTGCGTGACGGGGGGGGAGGGGGGGGGGGGGGGGCGGGGGGAAGCACATGCAGGGCGTAACATAGCTGGAGGTAAAGGGACTGCAGATTTGGGGGCTTCACATGGGTGGAGGTAGGGGCGCAGATTTCAGATGATGATAGAGGTTGGGGTAAAAAAAAACGGGGAAGGAGACAGGGGGCGTCAATGTCAGCGTTTGACATGGCTGGGGTGGGGGTGGGGGTTGGATGAAGGGCGTGACGTGGGTGGGCATGGCCGGATGCAGGACATGCCTGACACTGGTGGGTGTATTTGGGGCAAAGAGGACACGGTGAAGGGCGTGACATGGTGGGCGTATTGGGGCAAAGAGGACACAATGAAGGGCGTGACATGGGTGGCGTATTGGGGCAAAGAGGACACAATGAAGGGCGTGACATGGTGGGCGTATTGGGGCATAGAGGACACGGTGAAGGGCGTGACATGGTGGGCGTATTGGGGCAAAGAGGACACGGTGAAGGGCGTGACACTGGTGGGCGTATTGGGGCATAGAGGACACAATGAAGGGCGTGATACTGGTGGGCGTATTGGGGCATAGAGGACACGGTGAAGGGCGTGACATGGTGGGCGTATTGGGGCATAGAGGACACAGTGAAGGGCGTGACACTGGTGGGCGTATTGGGGCAGAGGGGTGCAGATGAAGGGTGTGACGTGGTGGGCGAACTTGGGGGGGGGGGGGGGGGGGGGGGGGGTCGAGCGGATGCAGTATGAGAAATGTTGTTATATAGGTAGACGTAATGAATAAGCGAATAGGGAGGAGTGCATGGATGCACGTGGGTGAGCGCATGGGGGGGGGGGGGGGGGGGAGGTTGCACGTCTGCGGGGCCTGACATTGGTGGGTGTATGGGGGCGGGGGGGGGGGGTGAGGTGCAAAAGCGGAGCATGACGGGGATGGGCGAACGGGGGTGGAGATGGGATGCGGGTGTCACATGGATGGGCGAAATGAAGGAGGTGGAGGTGGAGAGGCGCGGTCACAGAGCCTGACATGGGCGGGCGAACAGGGGAGGAGGGTGTGGATGCAAGCTGTGACATGAATGGGCGTGACGTGTGTGGGCGACCAAACCGACTTTGATCTTAACCGGAAAGGCTGTAGTTCGAAATATAGGAATATGGAAGGAAATCTCTCCCTCCATCCCCCCTCCCCGTCTCTCTCTCTCTCTCTCTCTCTCTCTCTCCTCTCTCTCTCTCCTCTCTCTCTCTCTCTCTCTCCCTCTCTCTCTACCTCCCTCTCTCTCCTCTCTCTCTCTCTCTCTCTCTCTCTCTCTGTTTGCATGTGAAGTGTAATATGCATGCACGCATAATGCAATATGACTGGATGCAGTCGTGAATTTTAGTCATTTAGCGATAGTACTCTCCCTCTGCTCTCCCTCTCTCTAGTGGGTGTATCTCCCCTCTCTCTCTCTCTCTCTCCGAAAAACCGGAGAAGCTCTCTCTCTCTCTCTCTCTGTTTTGCATGTGAAGTGTGTTATGCACGCATAATGCAATATGACTGGATCAGTCAATGAATTTTAGTCATTTAAGCAGCCTTCCCAATCTAAGCTGTGACATGAATGGGCGTGACGTGTGTCTCTCGACCCAAACGGACTTTGATTCTTCTCTAGACACACCTCGCAATACTCCTTCCCCAAATCTTCTTCATCCTCTCATCCTCTTATTCTCTGCCTCTCTCCTCTCTCTCTCTCTCTCTCTCTCCCAATCTATCCCTCTCTCCTCTCTCTCTCCTCTCTCTGTCTCTCCTCTCTCCTCTCTCTCTCAATCCCTGGCTCCATCTCTCTCTCGTCCAATTGCATGTGAAGTGTGTTATACATGCACGCATAATGCAATATGACTGGATGCAGTCCTGAATCTTAGTCATTTATCGAAAGTACACACTCTAAAGACAACCCCCAGCGCTTCCCCAATCGTTTGTCATCCAAACCGCTTCTTCTCTCTCCTAGGCTCTCTCATCTCTCTCTCTCTCACCTCTCTTCTCTAGGTCTTCTCATCTCTCTCTCTCTCTCTCTCTCCCTCTCCCTCATCACACACTCACACACACACACTCTCACACACACACCCACACCACACACACACCCCACTCACACTCTCTCTCTCTCCCTATTGATGCCAGTGATTCCTCCGACCTGTAACAAGTTATGTGACACGCCCTTCTTGTTTCTTGAGTCTGGTTTCTGATGGATCAACAAGTAATTCCACGAAAGACTGACTGACCGAACGCTCAGTGGTGTGCATAGCTGACGGACACACATGACATGTATTCGGAGTTGTGGTGTTCCATCATTGGATGGATGCGCTTCAGGTGTCTTCGGAGTTGTGGGCAGAACTGGCTGTACACGCACTGGAGGTTTATTCAGCTGCGTATTCAACTGCACTGGAAGTTCGTTCTTTTTGTGCGTTTACTGCTTTATTATTGTGTTGTTGTTTTTGTGCCTTGCAACAGGGAGAATGCTGTTCCGCTTTTTTTTTTTTAAAGTTAGTTTTGGTTATGACGGAGATTCGGTGTAACTGGAAGCTGCCTGTGAATGAAATTGCTTTGTAATGTATTGTACTGTGCTGTACTGTACTGTACTGTACTGTATTGTATAGCATGGCATTGTACTGTACAGCATTTCATTGTACTGTACTGTACAACATTGTATTGTACTGTACAGCATTGCATTGTACTGTACTGTACAGCATTGTATTGTATAGCATTGCATTGTACTGTACAGTATTTCATTGTACTGTACTGTACAGCATTGTACTGTATTGCATTGTACTGTACAGCATTTCATTGTACTGTACTGTACAGCATTGTACTGTATAGCATTGCATTGTACTGTACAGCATTGTATTGTACTGTACTGTACAGCATTGTACTGTACTATACAGCATTGTACTGTACTGTACTGTCAGCATTGTACTGTACAGCATTGTACTATACTGTACAGCATTGTACTGTACTGTACAGCATTGTACTATACTATACAACATTGTACTGTACTATACAGCATTGTACTGTACTGTACAGCATTGTACTGTACTGTACTGTTCAGCATTGTACTGTACAGCATTGTACTATACTTACAGCATTGTACTGCACTGTACAGCATTGTATTGTACTGTACAGCATTGTACTGTACAGCATTGTATTGTACTGTACTCGGCCAGTGATATGCACACCACTGAACAAGCCTCGAATTCGTTCAGCCAACAACACTAGATGCTGCCCCCCCCCCCCCCCCCCCCCCCCTCCCCGTAAATATCTTTTCCTGCATTTTGCTGACCATTTCTTGATATGTTTCCTACTCTTTTGCCTCTTCCCAGTCTTTTCCATTTCTTCACCTTTTCCCTCCTTTCATGTTTGTTTGCTTTTTTTATGTACTAATTGGGGGGAGGGGGGGGGGGGGGGCGGTGGATAAGGGATGGAGGGGTACGGAACGGGAGATAGGACATTCTCCTTTTTCATCCCTCCCCACCACCGCCACCCCCTACTCTACCCAAAATAGCAATGCAGGACAGTTTTAGCCTGTGAGGGCACTGATCGCACATCCGGGTACTTATTGTCGGTTGTCTTCTCTGAAACATGACACTCGGAGATATTGCTGTGTAAAGCTATGCGCATAAATGACATCAATGGGGGGGGGAAAAAAAGAGAGAGATCAAGATTGGTGGGAAAAATATTCGTCAAAAAGGCAAGGAAATACTAGGAGGGAAAAAAAAAAAATGCAAAGTCGGGGAAAACGTAGCAACAGATCGCCTTTTTGTGTGTTTCTGTTTGCCTTTTCTTTGGGGGGAGGGGGGAGGCCATGTTTGGACAGAGTCGGAAAAAGGAATGGAATGGAGATAATTGATGGGACGAGAAGGAATTAATAGAAAGTAAGTCTGAAACGCACGCATGCACGCACGTGCGCGCCTGCACACACACACACACACGCACGCACGCACATGTATCTTCTACACACGTGTCTCCCTACACACACGTGTGTGTGTGTGTGTGTGTGTGTGTGTGTGTGTGTGTGTGTGTGTGAGTGATGTGCGATGTGCAAGCTTTTTTATATGTGTATTTTGCATGCGCTCATTTTGTGTGTGTGTGTGTGTGTGTGTGTGTGTGTGTGTGTGTGTGTGTGTGTGTGAGTGTGTGTGCATGCGCGCGTGTATATGTAATGTGTGCTAGCATGCACTGAAGCAGCTGTCAAGGTGTAAGCCAGATATCACTTCAGGTCTCACAGCTTGTCGGCGTCGATTCAATACTCCTCACCTCATTCCCTCCACAACATCTTCTCACATCTCATTGATTCTGCGGAGGCTGCAACAGCTGGTGGCCTCTGATGATACCGCTGTTTTGTTTTTGTTTGTTTGTTTTTTTTCTTCTTCCTTCCCGGCTCAGCTGCACGTCTGTCTCACCAACACTGACGATAATCAGACCAGTCGCTCTGTCACGCCCAACTAGTGTGGACAATCCCCCATGGAGAGAGATCAGGGACCCTTCCAGTGCAAACTCCTATCGCCTGGAAATTCAGTGTTTGTTAATGTCCTCTTCTCCACCGCTCCCTCGGACTCTGCTCAAAACATCCTCTTTCTGCCGCTCCTTCTTCTTCTTCTTCTTCTTCTTCTTCTTCTTCTTGTTTTCCTCCTCCTCCTCCTCCTCCTCCTCCTCCTCCTCCTCTCCTTCTTCTTCTTCTTTCTTCTTTTTTTTTTTTTTCTTCTTCTTCTTCTGCTTCCCCTCCTCCTCCTCCTCCTCCTCCTCCTCCTTCTTCTTTCTTCTTCTCCTCTTCTTCTTCCCCCCTCCTCCTCCTCCTCCTTTTCCACCTTCTTCTTTTCATCTTCTTCTTCTTCTTGTTCAACTGTCATTGACAGTCACGTTTCCTTATCATACAGAGAGAAAAATCTTGATGGTTATCATAACCGTAATTGAGGTCAAAGTCGCTGCACGCTATTTTGAAGTCGATATATCCCAAGGAGATCTGTCCCAATACACAGGGAAAAATATCCTATGCACATCCACCATAACACTTAGTGAGATCCATTTCCGGGAGACGTATCCAAGCAAATTGGTGGAAGCGACAGCGTGAAGAACGTAAGCAGTGTCGACGATGACTTAACGGTAAGAGATATCAAGGGAAATAACTATGACCACTTCCTGTCCCACGTAAAGACACCATCCGCATGTAAGATCTGAGAGAGGTGACATCCAGCACTGGACAGGGTGCAACAGGCCACCAACTTCAGACAGAACCTGACATTGTCGGCACCTGTCGCATCTCTTCAGACTAAAGATCTCTCCTACAGATGAGTGCCCACGAGAACACACTGGTCCACAAACGCCAGCCCCCCTTCTCCAGTCCTGCCCCACCTGTGTGTGACGTTACCACAGGACTCCTGGCCCGGCACGCTGGACCTGAGGGAGAAGGTTGCTGAGGCAGATGCGGACTTCACCCTCAAAACCAGCCTGCCCACGTAGCCTGACCAGGAACGCTGAAGAATAGGAGGAAGAAGAAGACTGTGTGAAACCCGCGGGTGTCTAGTCATCCACCAAGCCTAGCGGATATATAGTAAGCTAAACCTCTGCTTGAAAATCAAGGGTGATTCGTTAACCGTCAAAAATTGCGAGGTATAGTAAGCTAAACCCCTGCATGAAAATCAAGGGTGACGAGATAACCATCAAACATTTTGAGGCATAGTTAACTAACCATCTATTGGAAAACCGAGGGGATTAGATGACCATCAAGTATTGCGTGGTATCGTGAGCTAAACACCTGCTTGAAAACCAGTGGTGATTAGATAACCATCAAGTATTGCGTGGTATTGTGAGCTAAACGCCTGCTAAACTACTCCCTGGCCTGAAAACCAGTGGTGATTAGATAACCATCAAGTATTGCGTGGTATTGTGAGCTAAACGCCTGCTTGAAACCCGAGGGTGGTAAGTTGACCTTGAGGTCTGGCGTGGAATAGTAAACACCCACTTTGTTTCAAAATGAAGTGACTGCAGGCTGAAATTGAAAGAAACCTAAAAAAAAATGATTGTTCCCCCGAAAGAAAGAGACAAATTACAAAACGAAACACAACGCGTTTCGACCTCTTCGGACTTCTTCAGGCAAGACAACATTCAAGACAATGAAAATGAACAATCATTTCTCTCCTCAATTTGGGCACTTTAATTTGACATCCATTTTGCGCCCAATTTGAGGGGAGAAATGATTGTTCATTCATCGTTTTCATTGTCTTGAATGTTGTTGTTTGCCTGAAGAAGACAAAAGAGGTCGAAACGCGTTGTGTATTTCCTGTAATTTCTCTCTTTCGTTCGGCGGAACAGTAATTTTTCTTTTAAGTTTATTCTAAACAGCTACTTGAAAACCGAGGGTGATTGACTAACAACCATCAAGTATTGCGAGGAATGGTCAAACTAAACATCTTCATAAAAACCACGGTTGACTGGTCACCCACGAAATCTGGCGAGGTAAACCAAGCTAAAACGCCTGTATGAACACTACGGATGACCGGTCATCCAGCTAGTACTCCATGTGAGTTGAAATCGGTACGAACAGCTAAGGTCAACAACACGTACAAGCCATTCTATCAACGCACCGAGTTCTACGGACCACCCAGGCAGCCGTACTTGTGCAGCCATCTATGGAAAGATACTGAGGAAATATCAACGTTTTAAACAGCATCAGTTTCATGTATTGCTTTCAGTGAGAATCTGACACGTTTACAACTTGTTTGGAAAGTCTGTGTATTGCATTTACACGCAGCACGTATATTTTTTTATTTTTCTTTTTATTAGTTCTTTAATTCGTTTGGGGGAAATGTTGATGATTAGATATTTGTACATAAAATATTCTACAAGTAGGGTCGTTAGGACCAACAATTCGTCGTCTGTTTTTATGTGTTCATCATTACCAAACGATGCCAGTTCAGTATCAAACTTGATTCTCACAGAGTTTTCACACACTTTTCACTCATTAGTCTTTCTAATTCACTCCAAACGCTATGAACGTGTTCACAGTGTCATACATGGTGTTGCATCTACTCTTTCTATGTGTCACAAAATGAACCTTCATCGTTATTCATTGCACCCATTTTCTTCAAATGCTGTTCACGACAAGATTGATTTCACTTTCTTTTTTCTTTTGTAGCCTGAAGCCAACAAATCCAGCGGAACTGACACAGCCGAGTGTTATCTGCCCGTGGGATGCCAACCTTTCAGCTTCCATGTTATGTGTTGGGAGTAAAATGTATCACTATAGTCCTTGAATCTTTTTTTCCATGATAGAACTCACTCTTCCCAACAGGGTGACAGTCTTGTCGAGTCCCCAGAAGAAGGCATGAAGATGGTGAGTGTCACGTCGTATTAGCCAGAGGCTAAGGCCATAGAGTCTCCCTGCAAAGGACTGCGGTCACCGTGGTCAGGTTGGCGTGGCGCAGTCTGGCAGTGGCAGGAGGTCAGGAACTACATCAGGTCAGGGGCGATCCAAGTGCGTTGGTTGATGTGTCTGCAGGATGAAGATCACACCATCTGTCTTCTGTCTTTCCTGACGGATGTCCAGGTCTTATGTCTTCTGTCTTTCCTGACGGATGTCCTTCACGTCTTCTGTCTTCTGTCGATACTTGCCGGTTGTCCTTCGCTTTGGTGCCAGAACGCGGCCGTTTTCAGTGAAATTGGGCAGGCGTCTCCATGCTCGAGTGCCGTGCGAAGCCATTTGAAAGACAGTAAGGACAAACGTCGTCGAAGCCTTGCAGAAAGTCTCTCGCAGACCTGCCCTCACTGCGGCCGTGAGAGGTTTGAGTCCGTGTCCTCTGCTTTCTTCCTGCTGAACTGGACTTTAGCGTTTGGTCCGGTTCCCTGTGAACTGGTGTCCACTCTGTGATGGTGCTCAGCCGACTGTCGGCGTCAGTGCTCTTCGCCTATCTCCCTCCCCACCCCCTCCCAAGGCCTGTCTTCAGGGCCACCAAGCGGCCTTCTTCATGCTAAGTTGGTGACGGTCCGGTGTCGCGTAAGGCCGCTTCAGAGAGGCAGCAAGACGGAGGTCGCTGGAATGCCGCGCGAGACCTTTCCATGGTCCTCATTGACAACGGCCCAAGAGGGCAAATTTTCAGCCCTCCCCCGTGAGGAGCGCCCACCAAGCCCACCAGAATGTGGCGTGCTAGGCCACGGTTGTTGAGGTCAGGCAGCAGAGCGCCCTTTATCTCTAGATGCCGTTCTCCCGGCGACACAGGCTAGACCCGCCGTCACACCCGCACAGTGGCTGGAAGGTTGGCTGCACCGCCCGATATTGCTCTGCCACATCAACGCCCTTCAAGAGAGACCTGTCACCTCTGTCACTCTCTCTCTCTCTCTCTCTCTCTCTCTCTCTCTCTCTCTCTCTCTCTGCACCCCCTGCCATGCCAGCCACCCTGCAGTGCGCGCGTGTGCGCGCGCGCGCGTGTGTATACAACTATAAATCAAAGAGACGATAGCTTTATTACGTAACACACAACAAATGCGCTGCGCGTAATAGCAATATTAGGATTAAGTAAGTGACTATCCAAAAATAACTATTCAATCCAGTCGCACACTTTGACTATGTCACACTTGCAGCCATGCACAATCAAAGGCGCGCGCGCGCGCACACACACACACACACACGCACACACACACACACACACACACACACACACACAGGCAGTGAGGGAATGACGTGGGCAGCGGTTCTGGGTGACCCAGGTTGTAGAAGTTGCCGTGCCGCCTCACGCACGACGAGGCGGTCATCACTCCGTCCCTGGATCGGCCAGTGGTCAGCCTTCTGACAGGCTGACACACGAGGCGGTCATCACTCCGTCCCCTGGATCGGCCAGTGGTCAGCCTTCTGACAGGCTGACACACGAGGCGGTCATCACTCCGCCCCTGGATCGGCCAGTGGTTAGCGTTCTGACAGGCTGCACACCTAAAATGAAAGCGCAAAGTCCTTGCCTAGGGAGTCGAGTATTTATAGACTGGCGCTATCAGATTATTTTAGAATTGTTTTCATTGTGTCTGAAAGTTGATTCTCCTCATTTTCTTTCGTATGGCCATCAAAGAACAAGCCAGGCGGTTCCAAGCAGGCAGATTAAAATCAAAGAAGTGGGACTATTTGAGGCTTTCTGAGCTGGCGCAAGGATACACGGGTGAGTGCAAAGGCCTGAAATGTTTGTCAACCCGGGGGAAGGTAATGTATTTGAAGAATGTGATTTCATCGGTGAATATCCTCCAAAACAGGGGAGATAATCGATGGGGAGTTGTTCGTTTGATCAATGATCCGTTCAACATTAAATGCTGGCTCAAATGTATATAGGTCTCAAAACGCTTACATGGATTATGTAGTGTTGCAGTGCAAAATCCTAATTGAGGCGTGTGGCCACATCTCTCCCACTTGTGTGCTGTTCACGATGTGTGGTCAGTGGCCAGTCCTGCTTTGACTTTCCCTCTGTCTGTCTCTGACGCCAGGAGCACAGACACAATCAGCCGTGTCTCCCTGATGAGTCCGATCCTTCGGACGAAAGGCCTTGGAGCAGGCAATACAAATAGTTCTGCTTTCAGGAGGGATTACGATGGTTCCCTCATTCAGCTAGTGAGGACTTTTCATATTTATTACATATTTTCATCATAATTTTATGTGCCCATTTTTCTTCATCCCCCCCCCCCCCCCCCCCCCCCCCCCCCTCTCCCCCGTCCGCCTTAAGTTCAAATCTTTGCCAAGTCATCCAAGTCATTACTGTGATGACGGAGGGGTTGTTGGCCTGCGCTTTTTTTTTCCCCCACTATTAGATTGTTCGTCTTTGTATTCGTCTGACTTTATTCAAGTTTAAAAGGCTGTGCCAGTCTTGAATAAAAGTTACTCTGTGCTAGGCTTTCTTGGGAGCAAGAGTTGCCCTACTTGTTTATTGTTTCCCTCCCAGTTCTCTGGGCCGGACTCTTCGTCTACTTCAAACCAGGTGACCGACCCACCGAGTGACATGGTGTGCCACACGTGACAGGGGAAGACGAACTACAGCGCCCAGCTGGTTCAGGTGGCTTTTGCATCACACGTGGCCGGATGGGACATAAATGCAATGATGTGGCCGGATGGGACATAATTGCAATGATGTGGCCGGATGGGACATAATTGCAATGAT
>JADBJO010001765.1:80000-85000 GCA_016801955.1 Conus betulinus
AGGAGTGTGTATATTTCGGGCTATTGATCAACATCATTTGATATCAATTTCAAAATTTCTTTCTGAAAACGGTATTTCTTTCTTGAATTCCATCCACATACTTAACTATGACGACGAATGAACGCATCTACTAATGCTTCGATATAATCTGTGTCCCTCAAACACAAGCAAGGCTTGTTTTAACTAAAACAATTTTTATGTAAAGTCTTCAATCATGAGTAGACCCTATACAAGCCCACATGTGTGAAAATCATACAGTTTGGTATGATACAAGCGATGTCCAAAATGAAATAAACCCGAGTTTTTTTTTTTTTTTTTTTCCACAGATACCGAATATATTCAAGTTCTCCACAGATAATGTATGTCATGGTGCTAAGACGTAAATGAAATCAATGTTTGAAGAAATCTACATTGCAACCTTTATTTTATGTTCAGGCCTCCGTAATTCCGAACATCACGTTCCAGTGAAAGAATCGGTAATTCTACTGACTGATAAACAGGCAACACCATCACGATCAGCAGGTTGTGATTTCCGGCCAGCTGTGGATATGAACACATGGCACCGTCTGTCAGATATTACAGATATTGGTCACATTTATAAAACCTGCCAGCTCCCCTAAAAACATCTGAATGATCGGTTTCAATAATTTCCCAACTTAACGCACATGCCTAGGAATGTTACGCCCAGTAAAAACTACTGCCGTAGTTTTTTGTTTTGTTTGTTTGTTGTTTTACATTAACTTTCCATTCTGTACAGTTTTTGACTCTGGGTAAACAGACTTTCTTCCAAATCGTCAGATGAGTTAACGAGAGGAACAGAGTCATCAGCATACCGAGCAAAAGCAAACGAACGTGACTGCCTGAATTTGAATTCGGCCATTTTGGATCAATGGTGATCAGATAACCATCATCGGGTGATGATCTATTGTTCAAAATCATTCAGAGATAGTGAAAGCAGAGCTAGTGGCTGATTCTTGGCGTGTCGGTCACCTTTGAAACTTGTAAAATCACAAGGTTTTTACTGTTGAGGAAAGCACATGATTTAGTTTGCATATGCACATCTGTGATCACCTGACACCTGTTTCTATTAACACCGTGCTGCTGAATGAGATTGCGCCGCAACTCTCAGCTCCACTGTCAAAGCCTTTTCTTTTGAAGCGGATGTAAGAACAAAACAACGGCGTTTTCACTAACCACGAAAAGTGGGTGGTGGTTTTATTTCCATTCCACATATTCTTTTTGACTGCCAGATTCTGAATATGTTATGTTTTTAACAAGCAGTGCATTTTAAGTAGTAGTGCACTATCTGCTGATTCTGTATTTTACAATCAATCACTTGAAGTGTATGGCACTGAACGAAGTATGTTGAATAGTCCTTTAGGCCTTCTACTATAATTTGGTTTTAGAATTTGCGATCATTTAATATTGTATTGTAATGCAGATTACTTGTATATGCATAGGTAGGCATAATTGCACGTGCGTATTTTTTTTGTGTTATCTGTGTGTGTGTGTGTGTGTGTGTGTGTGTGTGTGTGTGTGTGTGTGTGCGCGCGCGCGTGTGTGTGAGAGAGAGAGAGAGAGAGAGAGAGAGAGAGGGGGGGGGGGCGGAAAGTTGGATGGTGGTGCTTATGCTGACTCGTGACACATTACAGCCTTACGTACAATGCAGTACAGGCTTTCTTGCAGTGACCATACAAAAGAAACATACAATGTAATAACTTCCTTACAATACAATAGAGGGAAGGGATTTTAAACTAACCTGGCTCTCTGAACTGTAACAATATCATAGAGTACAAGAAATGTGTGTATAAACGAAACCAATACAAAGCCATTCAGACATTGTATTGTAAAGTCAGTCCTAAACCATCCTGCATGCCTATGTAACACTGATGCAAATTGCAGTTAAATTATAAGATGCACCAAGACACAACACAATTAAAAAAAAACAATACAGCACAAAATGATGCAATGCAATATAGTATAATACAATGCTCTACAACGCAGCAGTGTACAAAACAATGCACAATACAATTCTGTACATTGTTTTCCTCAGTGCTAGTTATCTTTAAATCAATCTGCCTACGTCAATGCTAAGCAACACAACACAAGAACAGAATACACATCGTATATGTATGATGTCGGGAATACTCACAGTGGACAAATAAACTCTTGACCGAAGCAACCCTTAAAATCATGTGGTGAGCTCGGCCTGCAGCACAAAATAAAAGAATGATAAACACAATAAATGACAAGCCATCCACGCAGTATGAGGTAAAGAAATTGGCTGAAAAAAATGTCAGCCAAATCGTTGTCTGGACCTCACAGAATACATTATCTGCTGCATAAGAAATGTTCCAATATCCTTGAGTGCCTCCACAAACGTAGAAGATCAGTTTATTGGAACTTGAAGACCAGCGACCCATGTATGGAGCCTACATTTCCAAAGAGCAGAACTGGGGTGATACTGTGGAGAATGAGGAGGACATCTCTGTGACGGCTGTTCGGAATTCCCCACAGAATGTGATACCTGGACGTGCCAGTCCAGAAACGCCATCCTGGGAAAGTCTGGCACTGTGGAACATGCCTCTGTGACCTTAGAGAGAACCCAAAGAGCTGAAGCGCAGACGTGGGGTGTCTCAGTCTGACAAATGCATAGGGGTCATTTCCACACAGCATCATATAGCTGCCCCCATCTCCTCCCCTGATCCGGCAATACATCATGTCCCAAAGGATATCCCAGAAATGCTGAATTAGTATTTGCATGATATCTCAGTGAGGTTCATCACAATGAGATACATAACACATTGGAGAGCAGTTTTGAAGTTTGCATCACAACAGACTGTGAAAGTTCTCCAGGACGGTGCTGTTCGTGTTGGCAAAGGAGGGACTCTTGAAAGCAACCATGAGCTGTACAAGTTCAACAGACTTCGGGAATGAAAACCAATGTCCCCCCCCCCCCCACCCCATCCTTCACCACAGTCCCCCCAACTAGAAACGTTCTGGGATGACACATATCCCCCTCCACCCAAGGAACATGAAACACAGAGTACGAAGCAGTCAGACCAGTCGGCCGCTTTGATCAAGGACAGGTTTCAAAACAAAATCATGGCGTCTCTCACAGCAGAAAGGAAAAGGAGCTGACACAGTTACTGTCATCAAGCTGACCACGCCATTCCGACACTGTCATCAAGCTGACCACGCATTCCAACACTGTCATGAAGCTGACCACGCCATTCCAACACTGTCAGCTGACACACGCCATTCCAACAGTGTCAGCTGACCACGCCATTCCAACAGTGTCAGCTGACCACGCCATCCCAACACTGTCACGAAGCTGACCACGCCATTCCAACAGTGTCAGCTGACCACGCCATTCCAACAGTGTCAGCTGACCACGCCATCCCAACACTGTCACGAAGCTGACCACGCCATTCCAACAGTGTCAGCTGACCACGCCATTCCAACAGTGTCAGCTGACCACGCCATCCCAACACTGTCACGAAGCTGACCACGCCATTCCAACAGTGTCAGCTGACCACGCCATCCCAACACTGTCACGAAGCTGACCACGCCATTCCAACAGTGTCAGCTGACCACGCCATTCCAACAGTGTCAGCTGACCACGCATCCCAACACTGTCACGAAGCTGACCACGCCATTCCAACAGTGTCAGCTGACCACGCCATCACAACAGTGTCATCAAGCTGACCACGCCATTCCAACACTGTCATGAAGCTGACCCACGCCATTCCAACATTGTCATGAAGCTGACCACGCCGGCCATTCCAACACTGTCATCAAGCTGACCACGCCATTCCAACACTGTCATAAAGCTGACCACGCCATTCCAACATTGTCAAGAGGCTGACCACGCCATTACAACAGTGTCATCAGCTGACCACGCCATTCCAACACTGTCATGAAGCTGACCACGCCATTCCAACAGTGTCATCAAGCTGACCACGCCATTCCAACATTGTCATGAAGCTGACCACGCCATTCCAACAGTGACAGGAGAACTAGTCAGGGTTGTCCGATGACTCTTGCAAAGACACAAAAAGGGGAAACGAAACAAAGGCACACAGAGGGGAACGAAACAAAGCCACAAAGAGAGGAAACGAAACAAAGACGCAAAGAGGGGGAACAAAGACACAAGAGGTGAAACGAAACAAAGCAAGTGGCAGAAGAAAGCCTGCAGGTAACATTCTAGCACGGCCCCGCTGGCAAACTCCAGGTCTGGTGTCTGTGACTTCACGCTGATCCCCAAGTCCCTGTGACCTCTGCTGCCAGTCACAGCAGAATCAAGGGACAAACTCGGCAAATACACACAGAAATGGCGTGGTGGTGTTGCACCTGGTCTCAAGGAGCTGTGCTTGGTTGTCGCTGAACGAAGCTGAAGCTACCTCCAAAAACCCCATCCTCCAGGTGTGTCAAGTGGGACAAGCAAGGTCACCAGCTCGAGGACTTAGGTTGTGAGGTCAGTGCTGCCAAAGTGGACGAGTGCCAGAAAAGGGGCCGCGTCAAAGCTGAACCTGAAGACCAGAGAAGGACTAGGACACAGACACAGCGGGCAGGAACTGGCAGGACAGAGAACAAAGTCAAAGCAAAAGGGACAGCTACGAGAAGCGTGGTAATAATGGGCCTGAAGATGAAGACGGACGATGCCGGGAGAATTCACAGCGCAGTCCAGCAAGGCCGAGATAGGCGATAGAGTAGGTGGGGGAAACGGCACTCCAAGGGAGACTTGGCAGGAAGGAAGTGTGGCATATGGTACTTCCTGATCAGACTCATCCTGAAATCTGTATATGACCTCCTGCCCTCCAATTCAAGCTGTGTGACATGGGGAAAATCAGATTGTCCTGTCTGTCCGTTCTGTCAGGTCACACACACACACACACACACGCACGCACGCACGCACGCACGCACGCACGCACGCACACGCACGCACACACACACACACACACACACACACACACACACACACACACACACACACACAC
>JADBJO010001765.1:90000-102500 GCA_016801955.1 Conus betulinus
TGAGAGAGAGAGAGAGAGAGAGAGAGAGAGAGAGAGAGAGAGAGAGAGAGAGAGAGAGAGAGAGAGAGAGAGAGACTGTGTGGACTGCTGACGATGCCAATATTTTCCACCACTCAGATCAGCGCGCTACAGACTGGGATGCCACCATCAACAAAGTGAATTGAGGCCACAAATTGTGCTCGGCGGATCACGTGATTCTACCTCTCCACCCGCCCACCCCCTCCACCGACCAACCACTCACTTCCGTTACACACACAGATACACACACACAGACACCGACACACACACGAAACACACACACACACACACACACACACACACACACACACACACACACACACACACCGACACACACACACACACACACACACACACACACACACACACACACACACACACACTGACTGACTGACTGAAACCATTTACTGTCAGATTAACATAGTGTTGTACTGACACACACACAACACACACACACACACACACACACACACACACACACACACACACACACACACACACACACGTACACACACACACACACACACACACACACACACACACACACACACAATGTAAAGTGTTGAACGCTGCACATTTTCAGCTTACGCATGTGCGGTAGAAGACAACCAGAACGAAATTTCGAGATGTTTATTCGAAAAAAAAAAAAAATCAATCAAATAACTGATAAATAATTCTCTCTCTCTCTCTCTCTCTCTCTCTCTCTCTCTCTCTCTCTTTTTTTTTTTTCTTTTCCGAATAATTGCCCTACCCCCACCCCCCTCTTTTTTTAAACTTTCGCCCAACCTTTCAACTTGTCTACAAATTGCAGTGCCGAAGAGGAAGGGGTCCTATTGCCTATTCCCAGACTGCCCAGTCTTTGATAGCGCAGTCACCTTCAGTTTCCTCTTCACCGTTTGACGCTTCGTTCCGTTCGCCTTTCTCGCCATTCGCTTTTTCGCCTGGTCTGTGGACAGCGGGTGTTTCTTCTAAACCGGTCTGCAGACATTGTGAAGGATGGAACCCCAGCCTGAAAGAGTGGACTGAAGGATTCCAGCATTTCCAAACTCATTTCAGCTCTGAAGAGGACACGGGAGTCCAGCTGACAATGCCCACAGCTGACCAGCCGCCAACAGCACAAAGAGGCGGGCAAGTCGATGTCGAATGGGCGTTGGCTGACACCACCATCTTTCAATCCCCCTCTCCTTTCTCCCCTTCTATGTTTAGCCACTATTAATGCTATAACTACTATTGTCACATCATCACCAAAAGTGGTAGTAATCCCCCCTTTTATTATTGAAATATTTTCTTCATCATCACTATCATTACTATTGTCATCATCATTATTATTGTCATCATCATTATTATTGCCATCATCATTATTATCATTGTCATCATCATTATTATTATCATCATAATTGTTTTAACTCCCATTGTCCCCTTTCCCAATAGCCTCGTTCTCATTCAACACCCATTTTACGCTGAATATGAGAAGATAAGTGATTGCTCATTCTTCGTTTTCATTGTCCTGAAAGTTTGTTTTACCTGAAGAAAGGCCTAAGAGGTCGAAACGCGTCGTGTTTTGTCCTGTAATCTGTTGTCCATATTGTCCTGCAGAACGATTCCGATTTTTTTTTTCAGTTTGGATGAAAGGGTCTTCACAGAAATCTTGGACGAAACATCATCTGCATTTAGACTGTTCAACACCATCAAAAGTTATGAGCAGAGATCTGGCCTGCTGACAAATCGACGAGGGAGAAGCTCTATGGATCTCTGGAGGACCTCCGCCGTACAGCAGCCTTCGTCAGTGCCTCTGGGGTTCCTGTCTGAGTGTACGAAGAAGAACATGTACATTTAACTTTTAGACGACGTTGCCACATACACAGAAAATGAGGAGAGGGTATGAGTGTGCTGCGTGCATGTAAAGGGTGTTGTCGAAATTTTGTAACTCTTTTTTTTTTTTCTTTTTAATAAAAGAGCTACTACTGCCTTTTTGAGCACATGAGCGAACTGAGAATAGACGTATCGGAATCACCAGTTTAGGGATAGGCGAATCAGGAATAAGCGACGCAGAAATCGACGATCCGGCCATAGACATATCGAGATTAGGGTGCCCTGACAATGTGTATAACCTGTTCTCTGGTACCAGACAAAAAATAATCCAACAACACACAACATTGGTCGTGGACTACATAGACATAAATTGAGAAGCGAAGACTGGATAGAAGAGTTCCGACCCTTCCATACTCCCTCTATTCATTCACCACCACCACCACCACCTCCCTCTCACCCACCAGACCCCCTCCCTGCTTCATCTGTCCCTCTCTTCCTCCTCCTACGCCCCCCCCCCCCCCCCCTCCCCTTGCCCATGTCTAATCTCCAGCTCCTTCTCACCCTAACCCTCCCCTCCCCTCAAAGTATGCAACCAGAAAAGAAAAAAGAACTCGACGTTTAGCTGATGGCTGATTGACTGACAGTGGCCCGTGATTGCTCAAGGTTGATCGTAAGTCGTCTGATTCTCTCTTCATGCCAGCGCCCGTCTGGCCCCGAATTTGAGACGATAAGTGATTGCTCCGTTCTACATCTTGATTTCCTGAATGTGTTCATCTTGCTTGAAGAAGACCTAAGAGGTCGAAACGCGTCGTGTTTTCTCTTGCAATTTGTTTGTCCCTTTATCTAGCGGATTTATTTTAGATTCCTTAAATTTTTTTTCTCCCTTTATGTTCAACTGTTAAATTCCCACCATCATCCACCCCCAGCCCCATTCCAGCACCAACCCCAACCCTCCACCCCACCCAGCCAAACCACCCCACCCTTCCCCCAGTCTCTGAGGATGGTTATCCTTGTCTGCCTCGTTTGTCACGGGGCAGGTGGGCGTAGACGTGGCGTTAACCTGAATCAGAGTTCAGCCAGAACCAAGCCCAGCCCTGCCAGCCTGGCCGGAGTCCAGGAATGAAGGGAGGAAAAAGGAACTCCCTGCCAACACACACACCTCCCCCCTCCGCCTCTGCAGGTTGCTGGAGAGGGTGTCTCCTATGGGTTAATGCCCCTGCGGCACTGACAGCCTCCCTCCCCTCCCCTCCCCTCCCCTCCGTCTCCACCTATCTCCATCACGCCTGATCCCTACCCCTCCCTCCTCCCCGCACTTCATCATCTTCCTTCCACCTCCAGCAACTTAGCATGTCTGCAGCTCAAGTCTAGGAGAGAACATTAAAGTCAAAAGAGCACTTTTTTTGAAAGAAGCTATTTTCACCATGAAAACCAATGCTAATCCGCTGATAATTACTGTTTTGACCTATTATCACGGCAAGAGAAAGGTACTTATGACATAAAACTGGAAAGAAAAAAAAAATTCGTGCAATTATTTTCAGTGGTTTTGACGCTGTTGAGACTACAGATAATGTGAGTTACCCCACTTTGACATCAACAACAACAACAACAACAACAACACAACAACAAAAGAGAAAAAGAAAATGGAAGAAGAAAAAAAAAAAACTATGACCCAAGTAAGGTGTAGTCAGAGAAACAGATACTGACGGCAGTTTCACGCCGGCATCGAGCAGTCTGCTTCTTTGTACAGCAGTCTTTTAGTGGGCCCACAGTCGGAGCAATAATGCCAGTAATACCAAGGCGCATGTACACGAGTTACAGTTACCTGCCTTGCGTGCCATAGGGAAAGCAGTTGGGGCGGCGATGGATATAGGCGCTTTCAACTGGAGCACTGTCTTCACCTGCCTTTAGAGCAGTCCTGTACCACCCTTGGAGGCCTGCGCTGTGTTGACGATGGGTACAGGCACGCGCAGGACACTCCATTAAGATATCAAGGGACATAACTGCTCCTGAACAGAGGTAAAATCAGACTACAGGATGCAAACTCATAACAGCCTTAAAGTAGCATCCCCATGGTGTACCAGCCCGTATTTCATGACTGCAGAGCCCACCGGCAAAAAAAAAACACCACCCTCCAGCTGTCGAGCACACCCCACAGACCAAACCACCCCTGCCCACGGACAGATGAAGACAGTGCCACTCCAGACACAGCCAAGCTTTCGCCATACGGTCTTATGTGCCCTCAAGAGAGAATCCAAATCTGTGCCTCGCAGACCTGTGACGTCAGAAGAGGTCTCTGCCTTGCTTTCCCTGAGGTGTGAAACGCGAGACGCCTTTCACAAACAGACGAAAAGCTAGAAAGTTTGGCGAGTGGAGGCGTTCAATAGTACACTCTCGTGACATGTGGGGCAATCATTCATTCATTTTGCCCATCGCTCCTGGAGGAGCATAGGCCATCGACGACTCTTCGCCATCGCACTCTGTTCTGGGCTGTTCTGGTCATTCCAGTCCAGTTGGTCCCAAGTTGTTTCAGCTCCGCCTCAGTGTCTCGCCTCCAGCTGTTGCAAGGTTGGCCTCTCTTCCTCTTTCCCTGCAGGTTCCATGTCAGGGCTTGGCGCGTGGTGCTGGACGCTGGCTTCCTGAGGGTGTGTCCAATCCAGCCCTGTGGGACAAGGGACAGTCGAAAAAAATCTCGAGTATCTTGGGGCTCTCTCGCAGGTGAGAAAAAAATGGCCGACGGCAGTGGCGTCTTCTGATTGGTGCATCAAAGCGGTGAAACCATCTACTAGGTGCGTGGAACGATCAGAGCCCAAACTCTCCTACAGACAGAAGAGCATGAAGTAGCTAGCTACAAGCTGCTCACCAAAAATTAATGCGCCAAGACCTTGCTTAAGGAGTCAAGTATTTATAAATTGGCGCAGTTAGATTGTCTTGAGATTTTCTACTGTCTGAAAATTGATTCTCCTCATTTTCTTCCATATGGCCATCAAGGGACAAGCCAGGTGGCTCCATACAGACAGATTAAACTCAAAGGAATGGAACTACTCAGGGACTTCCAGCTGGCGCAAAGATAGGGTCACGAGTAAGTGCAAAGGCCTGAAATGTGACGTCAACTAAGGGGAAGGTCACGTATTTGAAGATTGTGATGTCATGGGTGGAAATCCCCCTCCAAAACAAGGGAAACAATTGGTGGGGAGTTGTTCTTTCGATCAGTTTCTCAGCTCAAATTTCTGGTAGTCCTCAACACGCTTACATGCATTATGCAGAGTTTCGGTGTAAAAATCCTAATTCTGGAGCGTGGCCAAATTGCTGAACGGAATGTGTGTACAGCACACAGCGTTTTTGCTCAGCTCGCCTCTCGCTTCTCTCACCGCAAGCAAACGCTAGCCACTCGCGTGGGACACGACACTTCAGTGAAACCCTCACAGAAATTATAGACCCCCCCCCCCCCCCCCCCCCCCCCCCCCCCCCCCCCCCGGCAGAGAGGGAATCTTAGAGACAGCGAAGGAACGGCGGGGTCAACTCGGACTTGCCCCCCCCCCCCCCACTCCACTAGCCAGCCAGCCAACTCCCCCCCCCCCCCCCCCCCCCCCCCCCCCCCCCCCCCCCCCGCCGTACTAACCTACTGAGTGGACAGAGACGATAGGAGAAGAAAATGAGGAGGAGGAAGGAAAAGAAAACGATAATGACGATGTTAAAAAAAAAAAAAAGAAGAATTAGAAAGAATACCAGTAGAAGGAGGGGGGGGGGGGGGGGGGGACAAAAAAGTTCAAGATCACGAGGAAGAAGAAAATGAAGAAGAAAGAGTAGAAAAAGAAGAAAACTCAAAATTGAAGGGGGGTTTTGTTTGTTTCTTACCTTGCTGTTCTTTTGTTTTAGTCGGGGTTGCAGGAGAATGGACAGAAAGGCTCGCGCAAGTGCGCGAGGACGTGTGTGTGTGTGTGTGTGTGGGGGGGGGGGGGGAGGAGGGAAGCGTGTTTTATTGAAGTTTGTGCGCACACACACACACACACACACACACACACACACACACACAAGTGCCGAATAGCAAGAGCGCGTGCGCACACAATGCACAGAGAGAGAGAGAGAGAGAGAGAGAGAGAGAGAGAGAGAGAGAATCCTACAGCCACAGAAATTGCGCCGTGCATAGAACCTAACCAGGGCCAGCACACTCGTGACTGGCAACCCTCAGTTAACCGAAGAGGAAGTTTGGCAACACAGAGAGAGAGAGAGAGAGAGAGAGAGAGAGAGAGAGAGAGGGGTGGGGAGGGGGTGGCAGTGGAGCGCGGGAAGGGGTGGGGGGTAGTGGGGGGGAGAGGAGAGGGGAAGGTAAGCGGGCGGGAAGGAATGGGAGATGGGAGGGGGTAAGAAGACAACAGATAATGCGAAAGTTTCTTTTTGATAGATGGTGGCGTGGGTGGTGAGTGGGTAGGGATGACGATGAACTCCGGAAGCCAATCGACCCGAAAGACCAAAGCAGACACTTGCCAATCAAGCGACTGACAGACAGTGGCTGAGGTGTGTAGCTTAGCTCGCCGTACCAGAAATACGTGACGTATTCAACCTGTTTATACTTCCTTGCATACATACGCATACAGTTCCGTAGTCCATTCTCACTGCAGACTAAACTGCCACGGGGCTGACATGGCCGGCCTGGCGAACAGGCTACATGAAGGGCCACACACCTTCAATGAAGAATTATGCATCGGCTCACTCAACTGGGTACCACATCAGCGTTTGGATTCATTCATTCATTCATTCATTCATTCACCCATTCATTCATTCTTTCGTTCACCCATTCATTCATTCATTCATTCATTCATTTCATTTCTTTCAGTAATTCTTTCTTTCTTCTGTCATTCATTCATTCATTCATTCTGCAACTCCATGAAGAGTGAGTTGGGGTGCCGCACTGGTCCGCAGATCCCTCCATCGTTGTCGGGTGTGTACCAAGGCCTGGTCTGAGCCTATGATTTCGCTGTCCATTCTGCAATGTTTAGTCCCTCTGTAAAAAAAAAAAAGTACAGGGCCATTGTCATTTCCAGGATTTATTTCATATTTTTTTAGTTGTTTTTTTTTTTTTTTTTTGTTTTTTGTTTGTTTTTTTTAAACCTTCAGATGAAGCTTTTACAACAGAAATACACATACTCTTACTGACGGCCTTTAGGGTATGAATGTCTGGTGTGGTACCCACAAGCCGGCCGATGCCACGTGACACCGCTCTGGACCAATGCCAATTCAATGTCTCGCACGCTCTTTCCCAAGAGGCTGGGAATGGCCTTGTACAAGATGCCACCGTATGCGAAAGAAATCTGTTTGAGGAGGACAAAAAATGTGGCACATGTAATGGAGAGAGAGAGAGAGAGAGAGAGAGAGAGAGAGAGAGAATAAAAAGGACGGGGATGAGAGGGGGTGCCGAAAACCTCAGCTACAATTTTTAGATGAATCCGCTCAGGAATGAAATGAATAAAATAAATGAATAAAAACAAATAAATAAATAAATAAATGTACATGAATAAATAAATTATGGGTGGTACTGTGCAATCGGGGCGTGTTGTCTGCGTTACCGACAATAAAAAACTACTACTACTACTACTACTACTACTGCTGCTGGTGCTGCTGCTGCTGCTGCTGCTGCTGCTGCTGCTGCTACCTCTACTACTACTATCTATCGATCTGTCTGTCTGTCTGTCTATCTATCTATCTATAGTAATAATAATGATCTTTATGAAGCGAAATATCGTCTTTTAAAAGGTGAAGAAGCTCCGTGGTGCATTCCATGTCATGTACCACTCACAGTGAAACATACTCTTTTAGAGTGTTGGGACTTGCATGATGTGAGACATAAACATTTTACAGCAGACTCCATGAAAACCCTGTTCAGTGAGGTCCCACCTGACGTGATCTTTGAGTTTCTGAAAGAGAGTAACATTTTTCATCTGATCTAAGATTTTACGGAGGAAAGCTTTGTAACAAAATTTCCAAAGTGTCTTTAAAAGGTGTGTTTTAAAGGGTTGTGTGAATGAGGATTTTTTTGTTTGTTTGTTTGTTGATAATGTTGTGAGTTGACTTCAACGCGGCGACAGCCCTGAAGTGGGCCCTTTGCTGTAAGCAACATGACCTTACCTTACCTACTATCTACTTCACGATCCACGCTAACAATATTCGCTGGGAAGCCGCATACACATCGCTTCCTTTTTGCCATTAGCGTCCCACATGTGTTAGCAAAGCTATCGTCCCATGGAACAACAACAAAGTAATGCTGGTTGAACGATACCTGTTGTGACAGGTAGCACCTTGCTGCCAAGAGACTATCATGCTGGCTCCTTCTCACACCTCTGACTGTGTCTGTCTTGGGCAGCGTTGTTCTGTCTTCTCCGCACTCTGTCAGGATGGCAACCTTTGCCAGCTGAATCATCGTCTGCATTGTTGACGTAAATGTCCAATGACTGTAGCCTATAACTAGGTAGCTGAAATTGCCCTGCATAGGGGGACTCTCTCTCTCTCTCTCTCTCTCTGTGTGTGTCTGTGTGTGTGTGTGTGTGTGTGTGTGTGTGTGTGTGTTGTTTTTGCGTGTGTGTGTGTGTGTGTGTGTGTGTTTTGCGTGTTCTCGTCTCTCTCTCTCTCTCTCTCTCTCTCTCTCTCTCTCTCTCCTCTCTCTCTCTCTCTCTCTCTCTCTCTCTGTATGTGTGTGTGTATGTGCTCTCTCTCCTCTCGTCTCTCTCTCCCTCTCTCTCTCTGTGTGTCTCTCCTCGTCTCGTGCGGCGTGTGTGTGTGTGTGTGTGTGTGTGTGTGTGTGTGTGTGTGTGTGTTTCTGTGCGTGTGTTGTGTGTGTTTCTGTGTGTGTGTGGTGTGTGTGTGTGTGTGTGTGTGTGTGTACGCGCGC
Source organism: Conus betulinus (assembly GCA_016801955.1). Classification (NCBI taxonomy): domain Eukaryota; kingdom Metazoa; phylum Mollusca; class Gastropoda; order Neogastropoda; family Conidae; genus Conus; species Conus betulinus. The sequence continues at coordinate 98,714 of JADBJO010001765.1, forward strand.
GCGCGCGCGCGCGTGCGTGCATGCCTATGTTCCGGGTTGCAGGCGCGTCTCTAACTGCTTGGAAATAGATCCTACATCTCTCCACACCCTCACCACACCAAGTTTGACCCCAGGAAGCTTTCATCAGGGGAGAATTGCGTGGCTGCTGCCCTCCTTCCCCAGCCTTCATTTCTCCTCTACGGCTTCTCCAAGAGAGGTGTCGAGCTTCACTTCAATACCACATCGCTACTTCCTATTTTCTGCCGCACAGCCTCTTACAAGAAAACGCCGAGGTCGCGAGCTCGTTAACACATGATGGCTATTTCATATTTTGTACTCCTGCAGGGGGCCGGAATAGCTCAGTTGGTAGAGCGCCAGACTCGTAATCCAAGACTTGCGGGGGTTCGAATCCCCGCCGGGTCGTTTCGGTACAGGGAGATTTTCCCCCTCGGAGTTAACATTAGTTCTGACTCCATTTCCCATACAGTCCTTCGAATGAGACTATAAACCGAGGCTCCGTGTGTGAACGCACGCATAACATCTTGCACACACGTAAAATCCCATCACCATCACTTTCGGAAGAGAAGGTTAGTTTTTGGCCGTTGGTATGGATGACACGCTACACACAGCATGCACCCCTCCCCTCGAAGATAGAGTATGGCTGCCCTAATGGCGGGATAAAAATCGATCATACACACAAAACTTCACTCTCTTTGTTGAGTAGATGGGGTTAATACATGTCTGTCCATACAGGGAGTGTCCGCAGGAGTATCAGCCTGCGTACGCAGAAGAAGTACTCCTACAGCTTCTCAGCAAGTTGTCTTGCACCTTTGCTCATACGGTTGTCAAACGTGCATAGTGTGTGTGTGCGTGTGTGTGTGTGTGTGTGTGTGTGTGTGTGTGTGTGTGTTAGACGCTTGCTCACGCGTCGTCGACGAGCAACCAGTCGGACAAAAAACAAAAGAGAGTTCCCCTTTTTAATGAAGACACACTTTTACACTATCTCGTAATTTTTTTTTTTTCACGATGATCTCACATGATTACACAAACGTATGTTGAAATTTATCTCATGACCAGGTCCTTAGGGACTAAAGAAAATCCCTTTCTTTTCCAGTTTGACCACCATAGTGTCACATACAGAAAACATCCCATTTTCACAAAGTTTCCTGATCCTCTGACATGATAGTTCCAGCTTCGGCCTCAGCCAGCCAAAAACAAACAGTAAAACAAACAAACAAAAACTTTCAATCACCGCGACCTCTCATCGACTTACATAAAAAAAAAAAAAAAAAAAATAAACCCACCAAATGTGCACGTGCCCCCACGCAACAGCAAAAAAAACAAACAAACAAAAAAAAACTGCACACAACGTACTGCTTCATCTCGGGAGAAAAAGTTCCCGAAAAGAAAAGATAAACAAACCAATCTCTTTTTTTTTATGATATTTTTTTTTCTAAAGAATATTAATCTTCATCATTTTTTCCCATCAATTCCCCCCCCCCCTCTTTTTTTTTTTTTAATGATATCATTCTCTGTCTAAAGAATTCTAATCTTTATCACCTTTTCCAATCAATCCCTTTTTTTTTTTAATGATATTCTTCATTCTGACATAACATAAGAGTCATGGCGTTTACCTCACATTTACTTGGACACTTCCCGTGGTATTTAAAACAAACAAGCAAACAACTTTGCATTTACTTTAACACTTCTTGTGTCATTAAAAAACAAACAAACTTACATTTACTTTGACACTCTTCATGTCATTAAAAGACAAACAAGCAAACAACCGTGCATTTACTTTGACACTTCTCGTGTCATAAAAAAAAAAAAAACCCAACCAAACAAACAAATAAACAACCTTACACTTATTTTGACACTTTTCGTGTCGATTAAAAAAACAAACAAACAACCTTACATTTACTTTGACACTCTTCATGCCATTACAAAACAAACAAACAACTTTATGTCTTTATGTTTACTTTGTCACCCCCCCCCCCCCCCCCCCCCCCCCATCCCCCGTGTCATTGAAACAAGCAAACAACCTTACACATATTTTGACATTCCCCGTGTCATTAAAAGAAAGAAAGAAACAAACAAGAAGAAAAAACCCTTACATCTGCTTTGACACCTCCCGTGTCATTCAAACAATCAAACAAAAACTATGAGGCACGCGCCCTCGCGCCAACGCCTCTCTCCTCGACGTCGCCGGCCAAGGGTTTTCTTGTTGTTGTTGTTGTTGTTGTTGTTGTTGTAATTCAACTGCCCATCCTACGGGTGATAAACCGGTCTCCTCCTGTGATACCTGTTTTCACACTGGTTGTTATTACCCTACTGAAGTCCTCTAACATATGCGCGTCGCACGGATTCCATAACAAGGTGGGCCAGGCACAACTTTCAAATCCTTCTTTTTGTTTTTTTTTTTCCCCGAAAGCTTGTCCAGGCGATGCATATTTTCCGTCGTCATACTTGTTTTTTCACAAATAAACAGACATGAAATGACCAGGAATCTGGCCCAGTTCCTGACGTGGTCTATGGCTTATAAACCAGACGCGTGAAACTTGTTCAAGGCTGTGCTTAAAATGTCACATTTTATGTCTTCTGTTGCTGATGGAAGAGCGTTCTAAAACCGTTGTTAAACACCGTGACGATAATTTCATTTTCACAACAAGAATCGCAGAATTGTGTTTTCTCCCCCACCGATTTGTTCGCAGTGTCTGTCGATAAACTCTTTGCAGATCATGAATGTTATGACACAACAGGCATTCTCTCTCTCTCCCATTATGACAGAAAAGCCTCTCTCTCATGATTACATAAAAGCCTCTCTCTCTCTCTCTCTCTCTCTCTCTCTCTCTCTCTCTCTCTCTCAATCTTGAAAACATAGTTTGGGCTTACGGAGAAGATTATTGTTGGAAAACGAGCGCTCGGCTGTCATGGGCGAAGACCTGTGCAATGAATTGTCATGTGTTACGCCATTCTCTCGCAACCGATGCCCTTGTTTATCGTCCTTCATAGGCCGATTCACACAAATCAAGTATTTGGCAATTCTGGATGAACACTGGACTGGCATCCTTCCAGTTATTGACGAGGCAAGACACTTCGTTTCATATCGATTTACTCCAACCTCTCTTGACCCGAGCATCGCCTCACAGAAAGCCGAAAGAAAATAGGAAAAGTAAATAAGCCAAGCGGTTTGCCCTCACTGGCAACTAATTGTGTGCATGGCTCGGGCAATAGGGGAGGGAGCAGCGCGTGCTATTGCTGGAACTTGGCAATTCGCCCTAAGGCATTGGACTGGCTGAAGCTTCCGAAACACCCAGACTCTAGCTTTTTGTTCTTCTTTGGAAGGCGTGGTACATTGGGAAACCTGGTCGTGTGATGTGAGGTGTTTAGCACACCTAAACATTCTTGTGTGTTGAGACAAGACTATTTTTTCATACCTAACATTACTTTTCCTACTTTTCCGCCCTATTTTAACCCTACTTTTCCTACTTCTTTTTATTCCTGTTTATCTTTGGTAGAATGTTCCACCCTAATTTCCCAACATCACCAACTTTTCTCCCCCAATTATAAGCGACTTTTCCTTTCTTTAATCGTGCTTTTCCTGCTTTTTGCGTGTAAACTCTGATTTTCGTACCTTAAATCTACTTTCCATAATTTAACTAAAATTGTAAATCTTCTCTTTCTGCTTAAAAAAAATGGTAACCCCTCTTCTCCTTTTTTTTTCATATTGTAAACCTATTTTCTCTGCTTTTTTTAAAAACATTGTAGACCTTCTTTCTTTCCCTCTCTCTCTCTCTCTTCTTTTTTT
>JADBJO010001765.1:122500-127500 GCA_016801955.1 Conus betulinus
TGAATTGCAAATTGTTTTGGATAGATGCCAGCAATTCCCCTTTCACATTTACATACACTCAAAAAGTTTGTAATGACGCACAGAGTCGAATGCTTTCCTAAAATCTTCGAAAGCAACACATTGTTTTGTACCTTTCATTCTCTTACACATATGGGTACAAACATGCATTTTAAAATATCTGACCAATAGTAAAATGTTTTCTTCGAAATCCTGCCTGATTTTCTATTATCAAGCATCGTTTTCTTACAGGTTTACAGTCGTATGTTTATATTGATACGAGACATTTAGATGTGATGCTTGGTACAGATATTCTTAGAGTACAATTACCTTGATTTATCTGAGTTACCTTTCTGTAATCTGTGACATGACAATTGATTCGGTTCATTCCCTTGCTAAGGTCGTCAATGTGACTGACCACGCTCTGAAAGAAAAAACTTGAAACATATTTGGTCTGTCAAACAAAGCAGATGAACTGGCATCACCATAGTAATTTGAAAGCAGATATCAACTTTGTTTTTTTTAATAATATAAAGCTTACCTGTCAAACGTGGTATTGTTCAAGGAATTCTGTTCTTGGACCTATTCTCTTCTCGATATATAGCAAAGCAAAATTGTTACAAACAGGACACCAGTGATCTTATTATCATTTATACGAAAGAGACATTCATACGTTAGCTGTCAGTGACTGGTGGCTAGAGTGGTGTTTCCTTGATTTGGTGTGAAACTAATCAAATTTCTTGGTAAATATCTGTGTAAGTCATTCCTTACATGTTCTTCCAAAGGTTTCGACAGTGTAGACTTCATAGAGAATGGGTTTGAAATTTGAAATTTTCGTGGGGTCACCTGATTTGTAGATTGGCATCACCATAGTAATTTGAGAAAGCTTTTGGAAACTTTTTTTTTTTTTATTGTAAGGTGAAAATGTGGCGTTTCAGAAATAACCGGAACTGCGAATTTGAGAATTATGCGCACCTGGACTGGCCCACGAGCACAGGTATTTTTCATGGATGAATCAGAGGATTGTATGCTGCATGGGACTGGCGTTAGAGAATTGTATGCTGCATGGACTGGCGTTAGAGAATTGTATGCTTCATGGACTGGCGTTAACAGGATGCACAGGTCACGAGTTACGTCTCTGGAATCACACCAAGCTTCTAAAACACCTAGATTGCTCAGAAGAGACAGGTCAGATTTTGTCTTTGATTTATTAACTGAATATTGAGCTTTTCGGAGGACAGTTCTTAAACAGATGTTTTGGTATTGAGATTCTTGTGTTTCTTGACTGACTGAAGGCGTTCCCGACTAATCTGCCGCTCGTATTAGATGAAACAAGTTCCTGGAAAATACTTTCTTTTCTGCATTTTTCAGATAATGACCATAATCTTTTTGTTTCGTAATTTCATCTTTAGAACCTGTTGAAATAAAAACAATCGCTCGAATTCATGGCGCTCACAACTTCTTTAGAAAGCCATTTCCATTACGGATTAATTCTAACATGTTTGGGTTTGAATGGTGGACATCTTTTAGAGATACTTTCAAAAGTTATGGTACTATAGGCTACCTCGAAAACCAGGTCAGAATTTGTAAACTAGTACACTCATGGAAGATGAAAACTGTTAATCAAAACAAAACAAACAAAAGGTTGTTTGTATCAAGATGAACAAGTTCAGTATTGCATGAAAAAAAACGCCTTTTGAGGGATTAAAAAAAATCTTTTTAAGACCACATAAAAGTGACCGCTTCAACTATAAACCGGCAGGCACACTTCCAAAATGTTACTTTTCGCTGCAGTGTGGGTATGACCGACCAGAGTTTCTGACGTTGCTGTAATTCTTGCAGAAAGTTGAACAAACAACAATTGAAATGATTCATAGAAACGAGTCCAGGCCCATCAACAAATTGATCACGATTCAGATAGAAGAGAGAGAGAGGACAAGAGAGAGGAGAGAGATGAGATAGAGACGAGTCCATGCCATCCATGGTTTATCACGATTCGGATAGACGGACAGAGAGAGAGAGACGGACCGACAGACAGACAGAGGCGGACAGACAGAGACAGATACAGAGACAGAGATTCAGGTACTTTGGCACACAAACACACATTGGGACTGATACACAGAGAGAACATCGAGAGCAAGAGCATCAGATCGATCAGGGAAAGTGCAGTGCATTGCAGTCTACTAGCACGACAGCAGAGGCGCGGCTCCTTTTGAACAGTCACCTGACTGACTGACCTTGACAGCATCGACCTCACCCTTCCTCGCTCGCAGTCTCCTATGGTACTTTTACGGCGGCAAAAGCCGGCTAAAATGCAGACTTCGTTCTGCAAGCGTACCTTGTCCTTTAAGGGCCTCCGACCAATGGGACGCACATCTCACTCTTTGACTTAAAAAAAAAAAAAAATATATATATATATATATATATATATATATTACGGAAAGCCGGGAGGGAAGGATGATGGGAAGGGGGGGAAGGGGGGAGGGGGCTGGAGATGGGGGGGGGGGGGGGGGGGGGGGGTGCTGATTGAGGTGGGGGTACAGACAATTTTCTTGACAGCACTTGACAGGCATTAACCATAATCGTCCCGTGCCGTCACCTTCATGGTTAACTTCTCGCGATGAAATGTGTTGTGGCACAGAAACTCGCAGGAAAGGAGGGAAGAAGGGTTGAGGGTGGTAACCATTGTAATCACGAGGTGGCAATTTCAGTTATCGTTCTACTCACGTTGTCCTGATGCCCGAAAAGGGGAAAATGGAGTCATAGCCCACGAACAGGAGATATGATCAGTGGGAAAATCGCAGATTTTTGCTTTTTCAAAGCAAAAATTCATCCATTGGCTTATCAGTGACTGAAGAAAAGCGCTGAATGACTTTTCAAGAAGCACTGCCACAATAAGGAAACATGATCACTAGTCTTTTGTAATTCCCTCTGTCTAGACTAAAACTTGTGGTCAATGCTGTGTTGCCTAACAAAGCCCCTTCTGTTTGACATAAACTACTCTATAAACGTGGATAATCTGCCTCTCTACTCTCTTTCAAATCAAGTCTGAAATCCTTTCTTTTTCCTCCTCTTTGATGTACAGTACGTGTGTTGTGTCGTTTAGGAGTGTGAAAAGTGCCTGGATGTGAATATTCATTGACTAACCTGTGTTTGTTTTTTGTTTGATGGTGGGGGATGAATGGAGAATGAGGAAGGGGAGGACTTGGTTAAGTGGCGGTATATATATATATATATATATACTTGATTATAGTGATGCTTGGGGAGGTGAGGAGGGGGGAGGGGGTGTAAGGATGATCAAGATGAAGCAAAAAATCAGTAACTTTTTTTTAACACAAATTCTCTACTGTTCCGTCAGTCTCAAAAGCAAGCGGAATTAAACAACATCAACGTTTTAATGTTGACTGTATAAGCTAGCGTCTAAGGTTTAAAAAAAAAAAAAGGAAAAAGAGAATCCATGTGCAAGTTCAGTTGTCTCCGCCGTCTTTTGACAAATTGAAAGGCGTAGCTTTTGTCGCGAAAAACTTCCCCTACTTAATCCTTGGCGGAAAGCCGGCAACTTCTCTCCCAAGGCCAGTCGGGCGTGGTTGATTTACATATGATTTGAGGTTTACGCCACAAGAATCGATGACGATAAAAAAAAAATCCTGGCATGATGAATGTGATCTATGATCGTTTGACAGATATGTCAAAAAGTAGATGGGGGTGGAGGGGGAATGCCCGAAAAAAAAAAAAATCGTGGCATCATCATCATCATCATCATCAGAATCATAATGGGCATTCCCATCAACTAAATGTTCTTAATCATTCATCGTCGTCATATTTGTCATTATCCTCTTTCTCCTCCTCCTCCTCCTCTGCTTCACCATTATCTTCTTCACTGCTGCTTCACCGTATCAGCGTCATTATCTTAATGATTAGGCTATTAATTGCTTACAGAAGCCAACGTCGTAGAAAACGAAAGTAGCAGCAGCAGCAGCAGCAGCAGCAGCAGCAGCATAACATTATCACCATAATCTCTTCTCTGCTGTCATCATGGTTATCAGTGTCATCGCCCTAATTTATGACCAGAACGGTTTCTGTGATAATTGAGACTTCCGCCAAAAGCAAGCAGCGCAGTTCCGCACTGAAAGTTAGCAGGTTTCATCATTGGGTCGTATACTCCTTAGTTCCACCACGTTTCTTTCAAACCGGTTCTGTAGTTTGTGTGCATTCTTGCCTGGCGAACTCTGGATCTCCGTAAGTTCCGCGTCCACTCCACAGAACCACATCAAAATTCAATGGCGTCTCTTTGAGCAACACCTTATCATTTAGCCAAGTTTGTTTGAATCGGATCCCGTACTTTTGCGTAGTTGTACTGACAGATAAACAAGCGAACTAACAAAGGCGAAAACAGAACTTATACAGTGGCACGGGTATTCATGAGAGAGAGAGAGAGAGAGAGAGAGAGAGAGAGAAAAAAAAAAGACCCAAAGATTTCGCCAGTTCTGATCAATTAGGGCTGTAATGCACATCTGAATGATCACTTAGCATGATATCAAGCATGTAGAAACTGGGAAAAGGACAGGGGTGTATGGTGGGGGGGGGGGGATAGGAGGGGGGGGAGGAGAGGGGAGGGAAGAGGAGAGGAAAAGAGAAGGAGAACAAGAAGAAAAAGGAACATAGGGTGGAAGAGGAAGAGAGAGAGGGGGAGGGAGCGAAAAGGAAAGAAAAAGATGAGAAAAAGAGGGAGGAGGACGAAGAAGGAGGTGCCTAAGAAAAAGAGAATAAAAAGAAAAAGAAAGGGATCGAGATGAAATAACAGCAGCCGCGGCAGTAGTAGCGAAGGAAGAAGAGAAAGAAAGAAGGAGGAAGAGGATCGAAAGAAGGAGGACGAGAGTGGCAGCGGAAGAAGTGAAAAAGGAGAAGGAGCAGAAGAGGTAGCTTTGTGAAGAAACAGAAGAAGGTGGCGAAGAAGACGGAGTAGAAGGAAAGGAAAATTGAAACAAAAGAAGGTGGCGAGG
>JADBJO010001765.1:132500-135000 GCA_016801955.1 Conus betulinus
TAAGAGTTGGGTGCACGGGTTTCGAACTCAAATCTTCTGAATATGAACTCAGAGCACACACACACACACACACACACCGCGCGTGCGCGCGCACAACACAACACAACACAACACAGACAGACAGACAGACACACACACACACACACACACACACACACACACACACACACACACACACACACGCACGCACACACACACACACACACACACACACACACACACACACACACACACACACACACACACACACACACACACACACACACACACACACACACACACACACACACACACACACACACACTCTCTCTCTCTCTCTCTCTCTCTCTCTCTCTCTCTCTCTCTCTCTCTCTCTCTCTCTCTCTCTCTCTCTCTCTCTCTCTCTCTCTCTCACTCACACACCTTCGTTTCTTGCTCCTTGCTTCCCTCATCAGACACGCTGTCATCAGTCCTCCCTCACAAAGATAACGACTAAAAGCAAATCATGATAGCCGACCGCGAAATCCCACAGTGGGGCTGCGCAGCAAAGCTAAACAAACGTTGCTGTGCAAGAACTTGTACCTCCTCCTCCTTCTCCACCTGTCCTCCTTCTAATCAAAGCTGAACATAGAGTTGAATTTTTTTTTCTATTGGAACATGGGACAGATGCATTACTGAAAAGTGTAGGCTACCTATGGCGCTCGATTTCTTTAAACCACCCGGATTTTTCTTTATCTCTTCTTCTCTCTACAGGGTGGCCATTGTCATTTCACGCTGGACTCAGGTACACAGAGTCGATGAGAAGTCTGGGAAGGAGGCCAACAGTTACCTAACAGCAGCGTAGTTAAAAGAAGGTCCTGAGGTAAGCTTACCAAGAACTGGCAGGCGCACCTGTCGGCTCTCGACTCCCAGCACCTGTCTACTTCCAAAGGCCAAGCACCGCTTCAGACTACCGGGCGTTCTTCTATGTCGATGGGCAAAGCAAAAGACACCCCCTCCCATTCACCCGTCTCCCACTGCGCGGGGGGGGGGGGGGGGGGGGGGGGGGTTGATATAGCTGCTGTTTCTTGATTTTTCTTTTGTGTGTGTGTGTGTGTGTCCTTTTTTTTTTTTTTTTTTTTTTTTGATTGGGATTGGTGTAATTTCATGTCTGGGTTAAGGTTAGAGTCTGGATAGGATTTGGGTGATTGTTAGGGTTAGGATTATACATTCCGAAGGTGGAGAGTCTTCCGGTTTTCTTTCAGCGATTCCCATCTCTGATGCAGAGAGTCTTCCGGTTTTCTTTCAGCGATTCCCATCTCTTATGTGGAATTTTTTTTCTGGTTTTCTTTCAGCGATTCCCATCTCTTATGTGGAGAGTCTTCCGGTTTTCTTTCAGCGATTCCCATCTCCGATGCAGATAGTCTTCCAACGATTCCCATCTCTGATGCAGAAAGTCTTCGGTTTTCTTTCAGCGATTCCCATCTCTGATGCTGATAGTCTTCCAGTTTTCTTTCAGCGATTCCCATCTCTTATGTGGAGTGTCTTCCAGTTTTCTTTCAGCGATACTCATCTCTGATGCAGAGAGTCTTCGGTTTTCTTTCAGCGATTCCCATCTCTTATGTGGAGAGTCTTCGGTTTTCTTTTAGCAGTTCCCATCTCTGATGCTGAGAGTCTTCCAGTATTCTTTCAGCGATTCCCATCTCTGATGCAGCAGAGAGTCTTCCAGCGATTCCCATCTCTGATGCAGAGAGTCTTCCAGCGATTCCCATCTCTGATGCAAAGAGTCTTCCAGTTTTCTTTCAGCGGTTCCCATCTCTGATGCAGAGAGTCTTCCGGTTTTCTTTCAGCTATTCCCATCTCTGATGCAGAGTCTTCCAGTTTTCTTTCAGCGATTCCCATCTCTGATGCAGAGAGTCTTCCAGTTTTCTTTCAGCGATTCCCATCTCTGACGCAGAGAGTCTTCCAGTTTTCTTTCAGCGATACTCATCTCTGATGTGGAGAGTCTTCCAGTTTTCTTTTAGCGATGCCCATCTCTGATGCATACACAGACCAAGTACCATAAAAAGCTACAAGCTTTGCTACGTCTGTGAACGATTCTTCTTCCTTTATCTGTTTGCTCTTGCCTCCAACCCCTCCAACTCTCAAAACTGAACCTCCCCCTCCCCGCCCCCTCCGCCTCCGCCTCCGCTCCCTCTAACACTCCTTTTCTCTCGCCCCTCCCCCCCACCCCCAAACCCACCTTCACTCTCCCGCACTGCCTCCCCTTTCCTCCCTCCCCTCTCACCTTTCAGATTTCCTTCACTTCAACCATCAGTGGCTGGCACTACGGGAAACTGAGTTTATCAGCACGATCTTCGTAAGCTTTCGAACATGCGCTGGACGTGATGACGCATGTTATATCACTCGACTTCAGAACATCAAAGTTGCGACCTTCACCAGCGGGCTGGGGGGTGGAGTGGATGGGTGTTCCAGGGCTTCCCCAAACTTCTCCTCTCCTTCCCCCCTCCCTTCCTTGGACCACACACACACACACACACAC